>PTEX01000002.1:2783226-3336656 GCA_003342815.1 Eudromia elegans | reverse complement strand
TCTGTCTGTCTGTCTGTCTGTCTGTCTGTCTGTCTGTCTGTCTGTCTTTCTGTCTGTCTGTCTGTCTGTCTGTCTGTCTGTCTGTCTGTCTGTCTGTCTGTCTTTATTATTAACAACAAAATCTGTTAGTGAGAAATCAGAGACTGAAATGAAATCAGAGATGAAATCCTGCCTTTTCTTGTGTTCATTTTCCCGCTGGTACATCTGCTCTGATTTCGACAGGAATTTGCACTGTAACCGAGCTCTGGCTCTGAGCAGAGCAGGAGCTTGGCTGTGTAACCCTTCTTGCAAGGAGGAAGGGAGGAGGGAAATGGAATTTCCAAAGCCATTGTGGTGTCATAGAAGGCTTTAGAAAATGGGCCAAATGGGATGACTGGCTATTGGTTTTGCTTGTTTTTTTTCTTCTTTTTTCTCCCCAGTTCAATTGATGAAGATAATCTAATGTGATGAATCACTTTCGCTACATAGCGTAACAATGATGCTAAGGACCCAGAAGTGGGAAAGGTTGGAGTGTCCTGTTTGGTTTCCCTCTTGTGTTCATTCCCTAATACCCATTTTTTTCCCCTGCTATAGCTGTGGCATCTAAAATATAAAAGGATTTCTTTCACTTCAGTATGTATCTGATCATTCCATCACTGTTAATCTTTCCCTGGATTATATTTATCTTCAGGACTCTTTTTTTTTCCCTCTATAATGGTTTTGAGGAGTCTTATCTTTTAATATGATAGAGTCAGGGAACTGTAGCACTCTCCTGGACATTTTGTAGCTGCTTTTTTTTTTTTTTTTCCGCCTTTTTCTCCTCCCACTTCCCCTTGCCCAATAACTGGTGAGCGTTTATTCACTCTGCACTTTTTCCCCTTCTATTCTTCCATAAATTCAGTGAGGGGGCTCTGCTTTTGCTTTAGATCTGGAAGGATAGGTTTAATTTGTGAACTGCCCTTCCTCTGCAGCAGCAGCAAGACAGTTGGGGTCGCCTTCACCCGCTCTGAGCAGGCATAGGAGGGACAGGGCCTTCAGTGTGTGCTGCATGTTCAGTGGGAGCTGGGAGCCTTGCTGGGATCAATGCCATGCAGTGGGAATGAGGCCATTCAGGTATCCCGAATCTCTGTGTGTTGGGCTGTTTGGTTTTGTTTCTTTGGGAGACTGAGAAGTCAACTTTGTAATGGCATAAACTTGCAAGTCTGCCTTTTAACTTCAGTGGTTAACAGTGTATTTAGTTATTTCTAAGATCAATACAGTGTTTTGTGCAAATTTCTAAACTGCTAAAGACAATCTATGTAGCCAAATGCTTGTCGTTGGCCTTGTGGCTGGAGTAGAAGTGTGTAACTTTTGAGTCTTGGCTCCACTCTTCCAGGTGTCCTCAGAAACCCTTCTGAGAAGGGAGGAAAATATTGGCATATGGAGCTGTGATGGGGTTGCTGCTAACACCTAGCTATACCTAGTGTTGTGGGTGTGAAGCAAGAATCAGAAAATCTGGGAGCTGTAGCAAACCAGCATTGTTATGATGTGGTCTGCAGATAGATAGCACATACTGTTTCTGATGAGAAAGTTTCCAGCTACCTGAAAGCAGCAGGGATGCATGTAAAACAGGTCTTGAAGGAAGTTTCTAATCATGTAGGAAATATTAGTGTAATTTCTCCGTCTGTTTAAACTGTTTGTGAGCCTCCTTATATATCCATTTTATTAACCTGGATTGTGTTCCTCTGAATAAAGTCAGTTGATGATTTGGTTGTCAGAAGCATAAAAAAGAAGAAAGTTCCTCTAATAGGCCCTATAAGGGGTAGTATGTGAGGGGCAAGTATGTTGCTCCTTGTGACTTCAGTCAGTTGAAGAAATAAAAATGCAGTTTTGAAACATCATTTTAAGAAAGATTCAATTAAGTTTCTGCTTATTGGCATTGCTGAAATGTCTCATCAGTCTGCAGCACTACATTTTGCAGTGTATGTGTACGTACAGCAGAAATCTGTTTGCTTTCATGATGATTTCTGCAAACCCTTACATGTTGCCGGCAGTAGAACAACAGTCTGTTTTGGCCTAACTCATGCTTGCTTTCTGTATTTTTCCTATGTTTAGTAGTCATTTCTCTTAAAATGTCAGACCAAAATATTTGTTCTTCAGACCTAATCACACATTTGTTCCAGTGGCCTGGAGGGACCGTAATTTATCGGCACATGAAATTATACAATTACCTGATAACTTTTTAAGATTATCACAACTCTGCTTTACAGTCATAGGCCACCCTTTTATCTCAGTTGCTCACTAATTCATTTAAAATAGGAGAACCCTATTTACCAATGAGCATTAACATTTCCTAAAGTTGTAAGTGGTTTTGAAGAAATTAAAAGCATGAACAAAGAAAGAGAAAGAAATGTGAGGAAGTCACATGTGTAATTGAAGGATAAATTAATGAATCTTCTATGAAAATTCAGTTAATTTTTAACTAGTGGAATCCTCAAAAAATAAAGTGAAAGTTTGACATGTGCTGAAACAGGTTTGTGGAAGAAAACTGGAAGTATTCTGCATTTCAAAAGTCTATGAAATCAAAATTCTCTTTATAACAGCCAGGAGAGGCATAAGACAGAACTTAAGATACCATGTATGTCATGCTATTAAAATTAAAACCTCGTGAAGTACACATTAATCCAGTCATTTTAATACACCTGCAGTAAAAGAGTGTCTGATTATTATAGATTGACAAGTGGAGAGAGAGGGTGAAGCTAACTCTGAAATATACAGCCCAGAGAACCAAAATCCCTGATGTTCCCAAGATGAAAAGCTATTAGAAATAAGCACTGCAGTGGCACTGTACGTCCACTAAAATTTGATGTTATTCCTGGAAGGGGAGGTATTGGATTAGATCTGGGTGCCAACAAATCAGCTATTTTGGCACTGTGATTTAATTCCTGGAAGTACTGAATTTTGGAAGTGATATTTACAGGAATCTCTTGCGCACATTTTTGCCGCCTTTCTGGTGGCCGTGCTCCCACAGGTGGAAACCACCTCCTCCTACCCCGCTACCCCTATTATGGCTCCGAGTGAAGAATCCTTTAGTTCAGATACTTGTTTCTATGGAGGGGCATGGGGATTTGTCTGGGGTTTGGATGTTTCTCAACTGCAGTATTCCTGGCTCATCAGTCAGACTCTTCACTACTTACTAGGCTGTCCCAGAAATTAAACCATATTCAATCTGGCAAATGTTACTGTAGGCTTTGGAAGCCCATCCTGCCTGTTCTGTATTCAGCTTCAGAGCTGCAAATAGGTGAGTGGAAGTGAATGAGTGTCTGTATATGCAAGATGTATCACAGCATGCCTGTTTTCCACCGTGGAGACAACTTTCTGTAAAGTCTGGACAGAAGAGTTATCTGCAGAGAATTCTGGGCCACTTAAAGCCTGTTTTGCTAAAGACAACTTCTTGTTGATTTTGTAGGGTGACAGGATTGCTCAGTTCAGCAAGACACCCTGTAAAGACCTTCAGAGGTGGTAAAAGTTGATGGTTAATGTGAGTCTTATACCTGAGCAGACAGGTAATTGAGAAGTGTGCTGAACCAATGAGGGATTGTGGGGTTGCTGTTAGGAAAACTGTTAAGACTTGAGGAAAAAAAATGGATTTCTCTGCTAGGAAGTGGAAAATTCTGTCAGTTGTTTGAAAGGTAAGGATGTTCTTGGTGGGTGGGCAGCTGGGTTTGAGATGGTATCCTGTGGGGAAAAGTGTTTTTATCTGAGCCTTCAAACAGCAAAACATAAACTATTTGCTGGCAACAATAGCTAAGGAAAGGAGTAATGTTTGGGGTTCATCCTGTCTTTCAAAAACAGGTTGGGTGAACTGTGCCTGCTAGTGCCTGCTTGTTCAGGGGCCTGGAATATGCGACTGCACTGCTTCCCCTCCGTGTCTCACACTGCTGGCTTGGAAGGGAGCTGTTTAATTATACAAGAGATTTTTTTCTTTTAATCTGGCAGTGAGTGGTTTTGAAACTTTGCCAGCAGTGACATTCCTAAATAATATTCTGACTGCTGCAGAGAGAATGAGTACTAGAATGCCAGTGGATGCCTTCTTTTTAATTTCGCCATGGCTGGCAGAAGCCGTTTTAGAGAGGTAGAATGTAGTCAGAAACTGAAGTATGCTGCATTATAAATGTTTTCTGGCTTCAATAACATTCTGTTTATAAACAACAGAACATCAGCTGTATATGAAGTTGCCTGCAGCATATAAAGTAGCCATAATCTTGCTTACGTTGGCATATGTGGTGTGTATGCCCCGGCACTTGGCAGTTCTCCCTAGGGGTGACAGTGTGGTAGCAAAACCTTGATTTATTTATTTGCCCCCACTCCTTTTCTTTCTTCCTTTTCAGCATACGGCTCTCCAGGCACAGGGGAGCAGGTGCATAAAGGCTCTTTGGACCTAATATAGAAGCAGAGGCTGCTGTTGTTGTGTGAGGAGGCTTCTTGCACACCTCCCCTGTGCCCTCCCACCAGTACGATCTACTTGGCCTATTCTATGCTGGATGCTTTAACACACTATAGATCCTTTATATTTTACTTTGCTAATACAACTTCTGAGGCTGCATCCATTAATTTCATAGAGTTATGGCTTTAGCTTTGTGCCGGGTAATTATCTGTCTTTTTCCAATGAATACATTATTAAGCAAAAAAAACCCAAACCCAAAAGCCGCCTACGGTAGTTCACCTGCAATTATCCTCAGGTTTCTTCAAATATAGCAAGTGGTTTCAGCTGAAAAAAAAAATGCCTATTGGGACTGCAGTGCTTATTGCAGAGCAGTGGGGTTGATGTGATGTAGTGCTGATATATCCTTCCCCTCCTTTTGGCTATTTGGCTCCTAGACTTATGTTCTTCAGGGCTGGGATAGGAGACCTGGGTTCAGATTGCTTTTCATGCTTTTCTGGCAGGGAGGGCAGGGAATGCTGTTGTGTTAGAGGCAAGTGTCCTATGGGAGGTTTTGTGTTAGCTTTGGCGTTTGAGAACTGTGGACAAGACTGTCTCCCTAGCATGAGCTAGGAATAAACTAGCGACTAGCAGCGAGAAGACGTAGAAGAGGATAAGTGACTTTTGTTCATTGCCACTATCTTCTGTGCCTGCTTCTCAGATGTTGACAGATTGACTGAGGTTTGGATGGGAAGAGTTGCACTTTTCTTTGTTACTTGAGTGCACAGGAGAGCAGGGAACAGCCCTGGATGAAGCTGCTCAAGTTTGAGAGACATGAATGACCCCAAGGAAAGATAACAGGGCATCCATAAAGTTTCCCAGCTAAAAGCAGGAGGAAACACTTGATCAACCTTGCTATAGTGGAGGTCAAGGGGATGCTGAACTTTGTTGAAGAGCACTTGTGCTGTTGCCTGAAAACCTCCCCTCGCCTTCCCCTTACATACACAGGGGGAAAGACTGCTTGAAGTCTGATGAGACTCCATTCCCTTTTCTGCCATTAGAAAGTTGATGAACTATCTCAAAATGCTAGTTAGAAAAGAAGAAGGTGATATTTTTCTCTAGTAAAAATGTATGTTGAAATAATTACATGGATATTTCATTTTTTTTCCCATGTCTGAACATAATAGTTCTCCAGAATGGAGTTTGTTTGGGGGTTAAGTCCTATATACAAGCAGTTTTCTTTGCTAAGTCCCATTATGTGACCTGTGTCCTGTTGTATTCACAGAGCAGGCAGGACCTCTGCTCTCTTTACAAGCTGCTCTTGTTCAGCTCCTCAGGCTGACTGGGCACAGGCTTGTCAATGAACTCCATTCCTTTCCCTGCCTGCCAGCCTGCTGTTCCCAGCAACTCTGCAGCAGCAGGAAACTCCAGCCGTGCGGAGCCTTCCTGTCCAGGGGCCGCTGAGAGGGGACACCAGAGACATTTTCTTTGCTTGCCACGAGAATCTGGGGTCTCTTGCTGAATTTCATGGCCGTCTCCTGTGTTACTCTCCGTGAAACTGCTAAATTACTGGTCTGAGAGAGCAGAAATACATCTGCAATTTTGTATTGGGTAAGTTGACGTAATGGATGCTGTAACAAGAGGAAAAATATTCACAAAAAGAAGCTCAGTGATATTTGTTGAAAACATCTAGAGATGACATTTGTGACGTTTATGGAGTTTGATGCTTGACTTGGCCATTCTGGGCACAGCTTTATCTGCTCCACAGAAGTTTATTGGAGTATATCAGTAGGTTGAATGTCCATAATAGTTTTTCCAGTGATTAACTTTGCTGAGTTGCCCATGATACACTGATGGGTTTATATGCAGTTCCCGTTAATAGTGCACCAGTTAACATTTATTTTTGTTGTGTTTATGCATAAGTTTGGAGATAGATTTGTGTGATTTAAAATTGTTAAAGTAAAATGAGCTTAGTAGGCTTTGAAAAGGGTTAAACACTTATAAGCGTAATGAGATAATCTAGAGGTATGTTAGGAAGGATTAAAAACATAAGATATATAATTCCCTATGCCTCAGGGGCTCATTGATGGAGTTTAAAAAGGAATTTCCCTGATGGGTAAATTAGTCTATAATTGCCCCTGTAGGGACTTCTTCCTTAAACGCCTGATACTGGCGTCAGTCAATACTATGCCTGATAGACCTTCATACTAATAGAGGATGGCAATTCTTGTTGTAGATTGTAATATATGCTATGTGCCTTTCTGGTAATGTGAATATTTACTGTTTAGCAATATTATTTTATAGTAATATTATATGGCTTATGTGATACATCACAGAATGTAACATAACTTGTGGTTATGTGGTGATTCTCAGCTTTGATCCTAATGCACTTAACAAGAAGGAAAACTTTATTTTACAGACAATGAAATTAAAAGACTCATTTGGGTCTGTAAAATTGCTTCTCATATTTGAATTGTAGGAAACAGAAAAAGGACTCTGATAGCAAACTGCTTTCTGAGGTTGTTTAAAAAGAAACCAAGGACAAAGTTCCCCCTGCTCCCGTTCTGACTTCTGACTCCCGGACCTCATAGAGGAAGCTTCAGTGGACTTGAGAACAGAAAGGACCTCAGGCAGAAGAGGAAGACAAACATGCAGATAGGGATGGAAAGTATCACTCGCCTCTGAGGCACGTTAGGTGTGTGGAGGAAGAGGCAATATGTTTGGGACTCCATGAATTAGTCCTGAGTTAGTTCTCAGGAGATTGTGTAATTCCAGAACCATAAAAGTGGCAGCTGAATGAAGTATTTGGAGATCAAAGCAAACAGAAACTTTTCCCCTTTGCTTTCATTCATCTAACAAGTCATCTGCTAGGAGCAATCCCACACTTTTTTTTTTTTTTTTTTTTTAAATGCAGGGCTCAGAAAAGACTGTTGGTGTGAAAAGCTGTGCTGTCTTTGGAATATATGATTTTCTTAATGTGTGTTATGGCACTGAATCAAGGCTGTTCATAAACTATAAATGCCTGGATTTGCAGTGCCTTAAAAGCAAGCTAACATCATCATTAAAATACAAAACCAACATCCCATGGCTGCTTACCACAAGTTCAACTCTGAGCCCTCTTGAGTGAGCACAAAGTGGAACAGCTATGATGCTGTTGCTGCCACGAAAGCCAGAGCTGCAACCAGTTGGTAAAAGGAGCCTTGAAGAAGCTAAAAGGAATGGAAAAGGCAGAGGAATAGGCATCTGCAGAGAGGTGAGGAGCCTGAGCAGAGTCCTGGAGGTACAGCTATCTCAACTTCAATGAGAAGCCATTCCAGAGTTCTTACTATGGCCCAGGTATCAGCAAATATATAAAAAATAGACATGCTTGTAAAAATTGTTTCTGTTTCATTCCATAATTACTTGATAATGTTTACTTCTGCTGCCATTTAGGTTGGGATAATCATTCATCTAGAAAATTCCCATAAGACAACCTTTTATTAGTTAACATATCCAATTAACTAACTGAAAAACAGATCTGTACGTCAGGTTTTCAGATGAAAAAATATGATATAACAATCGGTGATCATTCCTCTCACTGCATTTTCTCACTTAAACATGAAGGGATGGAAGTGTGAAATGTGTGTGTCATTGAGAATGACTTTTAGCTGCATGTGAAAGAGGAAAGCCCGGTTTGATGAAAGGTTTGCTAGGGTTCGTGCACTTTGTTTATGCTCTGAGCTGATTTGGTCATCCACTATTTAGTGCAGGGGTAATCAACAAGTCAAGCAGTTGCACCTGGTTCAGAGTGCAAGGCCTGTTGTGTGCCATGAGAAAACTCCCTGGTGTCAGTTTTTTTGCCTCAAGATTTGCTTCTTCTGAAACTAAGATTATGAGTGTGGGGAAAAAAAAATGTTTTTGGTCAGAATTATGTCTCCAGGAGGTCGAAGGTCATGCAAAATCATTACTACTAGAGAACAGGCACATCTACAGATGTACAGCTAGTTTGGCACCCTTTGTCTTCACTCTTTCTTCCCTGTTGTTGCACTGCTTCTACTAGTCACTGTTAAGGTTTTGTATAAGCAGAGAGGTTCCTGAAGATGAATTTACCATAAATACACCAAGGCTATCTCTGTCTTCATACAAACGCTATGTTAGAAGCAATAAGGATACATGGTTGCACTGCAAACTGAATTGCTATCCCTTCTCCATAAACTCCCCAGAGCTGTACTGACCACAGACTAAAACCAACTCGAGTCCACTTCTATCCTGGGTAGAATTAATATTGCCCCAGCAACCCTGTAAAATCAATTGAACATCTGAAATTTAGGTAGTGATGTTGAGATATGATGAGCATATTGCAGGCTGGAGAGGCTGTCCTTTAAATTGTAACCTTAACAATGTTAGGGAAAAATGGAGATTTCCACTTTCTCCCCCCACTCCTCACCCTCCATCCTCAAATGTAAGGATGACTCAAAGACACAGGCGGCAGGTGTAGTGAATAAGAACAGGTCCTTCTACACTGCCATTCTAGTCCCTGTAAGTAATTCAGTATGGTAGAATGCAAAAAATAAGTGTCTGCAGGTAGATAAAAGGAAAACCACATTTTTCCATCAGGGAAAGTAAAGAAAGTTTGAGCAACTGTCTCTGGGCAGGTTTTCCTGCAAGCCAATGTGTATCTGTTAACCACCCCCACTATGCATTTAAGAAATTGAAAGGAGTGAAGGGTTATTGAGTACTGAGAGTGTTGGTCATTTATCACAGGTGTTTCTGTAATTGTGATTCATGGGGAGCAGTCAGGCTGTTCAGTGACCATCAGGCTCTGGCTTTGTGGAGTGAGGGTCTAGTGCTAGTACTCAGGATTGCAACATAAATCATACTGGTTGACTTCAGGTATGTTGTGTTTTTCCCCTTTTTGTGTTTTGTGCTCTGTTTTTGTCTTTTTTCCCCCTTCTGTGGTTATGCCTTCCAGTTTCTGTGCCTTATAGAAGTGGTCAAAAAACTCTTTATTTTCATGCTGGATAATTATTAGATGAGTGTGCTCCAGAACCCCCAGGGAAGCTGGGTGCAGGTGGCTGTCCCTGCTTGGCGAGGCTCCAGGCTCCTGGGTACACAGGGGCCATGGATCTTGGGGCAGGGGCTGGGGCAGCGCCTGCCTGCCTGCATGGTGGGTGCACGTTGCTCTGCTGAAGCTGGAGCTAAGCTGGTCTGCGCAGTATTGGAGACCATTTCATTTTTCAGGCCACTGTGCTTATCCCCTTGCTCTCAGTCTGACCGACCACTTAGTCTGCAAGACAAAAATCTTTGCTCTTATTATCCTCAAACTTGTACTTCTCTGGAGGAGCACTCTTGGACTCTGTGAGATCCGTCTGCTTTCCTTGATATAAAAGCAAAATTTCACACTGATTGTAGTGATGAAACAGGATCAAGCCTTAAGATTCCAACTTTTAACATACATGTCTGTATATATATATTTCTAAGAAGTAAATATAGGTAGCGCTAACAGTATTTTTGTGACAACAGAATGATGAAAATAGGCTTGATTTAGTATTTGGTGGCTTTCACAGCTTGCACTGAACTCCATGTTTTTGCCATGCTGCTTTCAATGTATGTGATAATTTATGTGATGTCAGATATGTTTCCTCAGGTTGCAGTTGTGTTTTCAGTAGATACGAAAAGTATTTCTGACTTAGTGGTTTTGAGCCTATAATACAGAGCTTGAAATGGTATTGGTGATGTCAGGAGCAGCTTTAATCTTTATTTCTGATATAAAAACCCGCCAACTGCCTCTGTAGTGAACACTGATGCAAAGAATACACTTTTTGCTTCAGCCTAATCTTTCTTAAATGCTTTTTTAACCATGATCATCTGATGGTCTTATAAAATATTTGGTGGGATTCTTGCTTCTAATAAGGTTGTATTTTTTTTGTTAGCTTTTATGCTTTTAGTTCCTCAAACTTCTTGTGGCTCCCAATGCAGCTTGCAGGAATGTGTGCCGTTTTCTATGGTTTTTTGTGTGGGCATAATTTCATTTTTTTCTTTTTCCTTAAATACTTTATTTTATTATATATGTTTATTCTGAATCCTGTGCTGTTTAATAAAAACATCAGGAGATGTAGTCTTCATTACTGGTTTAGGAGTGTCTGCAAATCCTGTGCAAAACCAACCTCTTTAAATGCCATATTAGAAACTCAGAATAAATTAGTAATTCATGACACCTGCAGCCTCTTGGCAGCCATTTAGCACCTTACATTTTCCTTCTCACTTGCTTACCAAGCTTCCTTACTCTTTGGTCATTCTTTGCCAGTTGATCAATGCTTTCCTGGATTACTGTGCTTTTGATATTATAAAAAGCATGTTGAATGTGTATAGAATATATGTCAAAAGTCTTTATGTTTTGGTCCAGATTCTGTGGATAAGACTGTGCAAAATTAAGTAAGTAATTTCATTTCTTCTTTCTTTGTTGCACCTGCATACTCTCACATGACCCTATGTGTTTGGGTTGCCTTTTTGGCCTTCTACCCTCTAATAACAGTGAAATCCTGTCATGTACGTGAAGCACCCCTGAAATAGCAACCAGCTGCTATTCTGTGCCTAATTTGTTCTTTCTATGCTTGTGTTATATCTATCTAGATTCACTGACTAGTTTGAGCACTATGTAATTCATTTTTTTTAGACTGAATAAGAAAATTTCATTTGTTCTATTATACTTTGTACTTTCTTGTACAACTTTATATGTATTTGTTTTTCCTTAAGGCATGAACTTGTTGCTTTTTCTTTGCTTGGCATATTGTATTTGCTGTGCAGTTGCATATATACTTTACAATAGAGTGCGAATAATTTCCATGTTTGGAGCAGAGGTCTCCTCGTGCCTAAGCAGTCCCAGTGGTGCTATGTGAGCAGAATTACAGGGTGAATTTGGCATCTGCTGGGGATGTGTTACACTTGAACTCGCTTGAAAAGCGAGGTGGGAATTTATGCAACATCCAACAACTGCACCTCTGATTAAGTAAACAGAAGAGTTTTCTGGATAGGACAATCTAGCTTAGGGCCTTATAGAGAAAGATATAAGAAGGCTTGAGTGTTTGCATTTAACAGGGTAAGTTTGTATTCTCCAAAGTGGGATACTTTACCTATATCATAAGGGAAACTCAAACAGAAGCTGCTAGATCTTGATGAGAATGTGAATTGACTTGTTCTGCTTGGTGGAAAAGCCCCCTGACCCAAAAGGTGTCATTCCATCTGTCTGCAAATAGGCACCAGAGAAGAAAACTGAATGCTGTGACTTCGGAGGAGTTGCTTTTGGAAGTGCCTACATAGCACATAATGTGTACCCTGTATTAAAAGATAAACAGTTTTTTACCTTATATCAGAGGCAAATCACTTCTTAAATCAAAAGTAAATAAATAAAACAGTTTTAGAGAAAACTTTACTTTTTTAAACCTTTTTTTTTCCTTTGCTTTTCTTTTTACTGTTGTTAAATCGTTAAAGGAAAGTAGAATAATGAAAAGGTAATACACTTCTTAAATCTATCATACGTGAGATCTTAGCTCATTATCCTGCTTGTAGACATTTGATTGAACTAATATGAAGCAGCACTGCACTGGTACTTATAACAGATGCTTGTTTATTGATGAATACTATTTGTTCCAGGCTTTATAGATAAATGCACAGAATACACTGAATTGCAAAACAGTAAACACACCAAAGCCCCCTAAGAAATATCTCAAATATATTCTATTTAGCCAAATCCCCAACAAACATGGGGAATTATCTATTTTTCACTTCCTTATGAAACATTGCCTCTTTATTGAAATGAGATGCCTGTCATATATGTCTTCACAAATTTGTGAGCAACACTTTCCCTGCTTTTTTTTTTTTTTTTTTTTTTTTTTTTAATGACAGACTTGCAGGAGAGAGCAATGAGTGTCCTCAATTTCAATGCAACAATTTCTCAAAGCAGCTGAATCTTACTGCACATGATTTGCTCTACTAATTACTATTATTACATGAAAAATGTAGTTATCGAAAATGGCTTTACTTCAGGCTTTGCACAAACAGTTTCATGAGAGTCTCTTCCCAGTTTGTGTAGTAGCCTAGACACTCATGTTGGTTTACAGAACAAATAGGCTGTGACTTAGCCCTCAGAGGGCTAGTAGCTGGTGTTTAGGCGAGCCATGTGGGAAGGATGATGGTGGGTGGTAAAACTGGCTTTTGAGGATATAGCAGCATACCAGCTGTGGCTGCTAGGCTGACTTGTTGATTGGAAAAGATCCTCAGCTGGTATAAATCAGCAGTTTTGTAAGTTTTGGTACTTCTTTGTACAGTGAGAATTAGATGCTAGATTGACTCCAGAGGGATAGAAACAATATATATACATTTATTGCCTCTTCATTCCTTTTTATTTATTTCTGTAAAAGCTTTCAGTATCATTCTGTACTTTAAGAATATTTTTCTGATGATAGAGCTACATGGAAATGACCAAAACTGTTTGAGACAGCAAATAATTTTTTCCTTGTATTGTCATTGTGGCAGCAAGTTAACATACAGCAGCTTAGACATTTTCTACCCACATCCAGGGGTGCATGTTTTTGAGGAAGCTGGAGACTGGGCCATGCTCCCTGCCCCTGTCCATGTGCTCCAAGCATCAGGTGCCAGCTGGTGGGCAGGGCTTTCTCAGATAGGTGCAAGGGAATGTGTCCTCCTCCAAGAAGCCACTAGGAGAGAAAACGCACAGTTCCAGGCAAAGCCCCAAGCATCACAAGCACTTTTATAGATTAGTAGGAGGTGTCTGAGCTGTAGCTCCTAGTGCATCCACTGTATGGAGCAGGTGCTGGGTTCTACAATGAAACAGAGACTTAAAGCACACTGAAGTAGGTGGGAAGAGCCCTTTTGCTTTAAAAAGGGCTTTCAGTTCGCACTTTACTGATAACTCTCTATTTCTCTGCTTTTACTGGAGAAATTGTTGGAATGTAAAAGTATCTTTTACTGACTAAAAATCATCTGACCCACATGTGAAATGTGCTTAGGTCTGTAGTGACTGGATTGAACCTCAGGTTTGAGTTTTTTCTATTTAAGTTGTGCTAAGATGTCTGGAGTGAGCAGTGTAAATGTGAGGCATGCCCCAGATCTGCTCCTGCACATGAGAAAGCACCAGAGTTGCGTTCTGCATCTTAACAGTCTGTGCAGCAGTCAGAAACAAGCTTTCACCAAACCTCTTGATCTGAATGTCCCAATTCCGAGGGCACTCTTGTTAGTTTTTAAAGGTAAAAATTCTTGGGAAGGCAGAAAACTGAGAGTTAAAATGACTGCCAAACTAAACATAAGCTAAATATCCTACGTCCAAGTCTCAGCATCAGATGTATTGTTCAGTTGCCAGTAAGATTTCATTTTTGGAAGTAACACCTTTTAAAGGCTAGTGAGCAGAGAAGGGCTGTAATAAGGCAATGTAATACCAACCCATTTGTTAAAGCATTCAACAGTCATAACACAGACTGAATTCTAGAGCTTATTCTGCTGTATTTCGAGGTGTGTAATCATGTTTTACTTGATGGAAAAGGACTGGATTGTATCAGTAAGCTCCTGCAGATTCACTGTGTAACTTCCACCTATTTTTGGGCCTAAGCTTCGCTCTGAATTGAGTAGTGGGTGGCTTGTCTAGAAATGAGTTTTCGTCAGAAACTCAGGATGTGTTAAGCAGCTACCATACAGGCTTCCTTTTTTGTCTCTGACCATACCAGGAATGGAGGTGAGGGGTTTTTTTTGTGTGTGTGAAATAAACCTTTCTCACACAGATTTTTGAGAGTGCTATGTTTACAACTCTGAAGGGAATTAGACATTAAAATGCCATTTAAAACCTGGTCCTTAGACCTTAATTCTGCATTCTTTTTACAGGGGAACTCTTATTTAAAACAATGTAATTTACATGGTCATTTGGAAGCAGGTGCAAGCTGGATTTGATTGCGTTACAAGCCCAGAGGTATGTTAGTGCAGCACAGTACCTAAGTTAATAAATCCTGGAGGTTATTTCAGCATGTGTTCAGCACCAGACTAACATATGACTGCTGGTCAACTTGCAAGCCAGGCAGAGCGTTTTTTCCCCTGGCCTGTCTGCAGCCATTTGGAAGTCGCAGAGAGCTTTGCTGTACAGGACCTGAAGGGCAAGGTCTCAGAGGAGGTTTTGTTCAAAAACTTGACTGCACTTTGACAGCTGGCTAGAGGCTTCTACTGCACACTGTGAGTTGCTGGTCATGCAGCAGTTCCTTATCCTGTGGCCCGCCTCAGTGGAGGAAATACACCCTTTGATCTTAAACTGTGGTTGTTTTAAGTGGGTCCTGTAATTTCACTGCTTACTTGCTATGAGCTATGCAAAAAGATTGAGGAGGCTCAGAGGAAGTTCTATGGATTTTCTTCTTCAGGATAAAGGATTCTAAACAACATTATTGCTCTAGGCTTTTGTTCTTTTTTTTAAACAGCTAAAGAAGGTTGTCTCTCTGTTGCTTATTATATCTCCTTTAAAGCTTTAACGTCTAGCATTTATTCCAAGGAATAATATACTCATTCATCAATATCCCATTAGTAAAGGAGTGAAAGGCTTAGCAGACGTCTGTGGAAAATGTTGCTGAAAGGACTGAGATGGTCAGCTCTAATGTTCCGTAGTGCTGCTCTGATGTATCGAGCTTGCAGAATTTTTCTGTGAAATACAACCACCTGCTTTCCCAAAGAATGTTCTCAATTGTTTCTAATGCTTGATTGCATTTAAGTATGTGTGTATAAATGTGTAAGCACACATGGAAAAATTTATACCCACGTATCACTGAGAGAGGCCTTTCCTCCTATAAATTAATTTCAGAATTGGCCTGGATAGCATCACAAACGATATTCAGAACACTTTCTAATTCAAAGTGTTAGACTAAGCTAGGAGTTTGAAAGCAATCTGTGCACTAGTAATGCTTCTCTTATTTCGTGCTTGCTTTTTTTTCTCTCACATCCACTGAACAGGGCAGATCATCTGTGTAGGATATTAAGCGTGCTAAAAACTGACCTCAGGAGTAAACCTTCTCCTGAATAAGGGAGACATTCTGAACTACAGCTAGGATTTTGTATTTTACAAATCAACCCTTTACCAATGGTGCTGACATTCCTACAAGAGAAAGAAAAATCTTGGAAACAGATTAGCAAATCTTTCCTAATCTATAATGCATGCAACTCCTTCAAGAGTTGCATTATTTGTTGATGACTATCCAGTAGATGAAATGAATTGGCTCCTTGGGCATGTCTGTCACCTCAGTACCAGCAGTTCTCTGTAACTGGCATACAGCAGGTGTTACCTGGACACTAAGAGAAAAGAAACTCTATAATAGTGTGGTTCTTCCTCTGCAGGGTGTCAGGAACCTGGCAAAGACCATGCTTGTTTTGCAGAAAAGGACCAGTTCCTGTCACAGGACTTCTGGCCTTAAGCCTATTATCCTAAAACCCTAGTATCCTACTGTCCATCAACTTTGGAATGTCTCATTTGGGTGATTTGGCTTTAGGAAATGACTTTCACTAAAATACCATGTTCAGTGTGTAACTCCTCAAACCCTATTGTAAATTTTATGCCACTTTTCAACCTACAAGTCCATTTTAGTTACTTGGCATGCTGTTCATCAGCTCATCAGTTCAACAAAATTTTCATATGATACCACAGTTAAAAAATGATTTTTTTTTTTTTATGGCATATGCAGGGAATTGTTTTCTGAGAGATAGTGGAGGTGGGGAAAAAAGTCTCCTGGCTTAGTAGACTCAGTAACCTGTCAAGCTGGAAAGAACCTACCCCAAATTCTGCAAGCAGGCAATCTCTGTTGAAGTTGTCGTCTCTGATCAGTGAGAGCTAAAAGTGGTAGGAAAATGGTGTGTATCTAGCAATCTAAAAGTCAAATAGGTTGGAACTGAAATTCAGAAGGAAAGTTACAACTACGAGATAAAAAGAACTGCAGTATTGTTCTGTATAGATAAAACTTGAGAAAAAATGGAAAACTTTTTCTTCCACTGTTGCCTGTGTAGAAAAGTAGTATTTTCCAGTGCACAGACTCAGTAAAGAGGCCTTCTCTTTCTTGGCTACAAATAGCAGAAAGAAAGGCTAAGGGTCCTTCTGTGGCCTGAAGAGTTAGTGACTTATTTCAGAGTTAGTGATTTATTTCATCTATTTATCACAGGCAGATTGCTGGTGAACTCTGTTACATAGGGGCCCTTGCTTTTCTCCATCACGTCGGGTGACTTGACAGAGCTTCCTTCGTATAGCATTGCTTCTTGTTTGGTCTAGAGTCTGGACAAACAAAAAACATAACAAATAGCTGGAATTTTTGCTTCTCCTGTTTACTATGTTGATTTTTTTCATTGTGTTTCTAGACACATCTGTGTCTGGCCATGCTAAAATACAATGTTTACAGTATGCCTGGATTTGACTCTGGTGTACGTCTCATTTTTGTGGCTTCTGTTTCACAAATAAGGTGACGTGGTAGATCATAAGCTGTTTTCAAGTAATATTCTTTTCTGTGCGTGTTCCAACAAGTCTGGCCAAGTATTGTTTCCTTTGTGAGATTGCCTTCAACTTTATGCATTCTCCTTGCTTCCTTGTTCAAATGGATTTTAGTCCCTCTTTTTTTCCCTCCTTTGTATTTGCAGACTTTTTTTTTTAGTTACTCTGTGAACTGTATCTAGTTTCTTATTACTTTCTGATAAATGCTGCTGCTGCTTTATTTATGTACTGTCCTTGTGTTTTGGTGCAGCCATAAATGAATCTCACTGTTCCAGAAATCGTTTTTTTTTTTTTCAATGAGTTAACTTTAGTCATCTTTTTGTGTTCTGGTTGCATGGGCCAAAAGCTGCCCAGGACTAGAGGAGATTAGTTTAGTTTAGTATGCCATCGTTATCACATTGAGAAGGTCATACTTTACAAAATTTTTAAAAAGCCAAAATATTTGGCACTCAACAGGTTTTTTTTCATGTATAATATTTCATGTTCAGATGGTGGTTTCCACTAGAAATATTTCACTTTCATTTTTTCTTAACAATTGAAACAGTTTTGCTCTTTTTATATATTGTTTAAGTGGCATTTTTGGGGAGATGAAGAATGCCATATTCTCATTGCTGGGGAGGATTCCTAATATTTCATGTAGTTCCTTTTAAAAGCCTGAGAAAATATTTTGTTCCTTGATTTGTTTTTTTCTCAGTACCCTATTGTTCACTGTACAAACGAAAGCACAGGTAATGTATTCCTGCTGTGTAGGTAGTTAGCTATGAAATTATTTTCATCGGCATTGAAAAATGTAAATCAAATTGCACAGTTTACACAAGAGCTTAGGAGATGGTGTAGTCTGCTTAGGAAAGAGGCATGAGATTTGGAAGACAGAGTTTTTGCTGTGGCAAAAGAGGGCTTCCTGTGCCGCATTTCCTTAGCTTGGTGTGGTTACAGGAGGGCAAGGGGCTGTGGTTAACACTCAGCAGGTGCTATAGTACTGCTGCAATGGGAGCTATCTAAATATTAACTGCATCCAGTGGAGTAGTGGTGTGTACAGTGAATCTTGGGATAATATGCTTGCAGAAGAAGCATCCTCATACCTGCCAAATACCCAGCAGAAGAAATGAGATATTTCATCTCACTTGAAAAGATGCTATTGTGCTTGTCCATTCAGTGTCTTGTGTAATCTTGGATTAGAATGTCCCCCACCATGCCACAGCATGAATGGTGTGTTGGTTTTTGCCCCCAAGGGAAAAGTCATTGAAATCCAGGTCCTTCTTGTAATGGGTGGCTTGGGGTTCTGTGGGTCTGGGGACAGGAGAAGAGCCTGTTGTTTTGACCTGGAAGGCAGCATTGCTTTCAGTGAAGACTTTTCGATCTTGTTCACACATTTTCTTTTCTTTTTTGAGGCAAGATCAAGGTGGGTGCCTAATCAGAAGAAAAGGATGTTTCTACAAAAACAAGCAGACAAAACAACCCTCAATACTCTAAGAGCCTGGGTCTGATTATCATTAAAGTTACCATTTTTTTCTCAGGGAGGAAAATGAATTGCTATAGTAAAATAATTTTTATTGATAGCTCTGGTGATATCTGACTCTCAAATAGCTTGGAAACTTTTGTGGGAATAGTACCAGATGCTTACTGCTTTAAGCTGAAATTGTTGGAGTATTCTTAGAAATGAAAAGGAAAAATCTCGAAGTCTTCTTTATGTACTTCTGGAGACACTTAACAAGTTTTACTGTTGTGTGTTACTTCTGAAAGGCCAAATGACATGGCCAGGTATTTCCTTAACAACCTTTTCCGTTTCCTTTCTGGAGTCTGGCATTTCACAGTAGCATTACTGCGAGCATTTAATTGGTCTCACTTGCATATCTGGCAGTTCTCTCCATCAGTTCAAACTTCCTTCTTGCATTACCTCCCACTCACAGTGTCAGGAGATTATACCTGCATATACCTCTTCCTCCTCTTTCCCCAGCTCTGTTCCCCTGTGTTCAACTTGTTAGGAAACTATAGAGGCAGTCAGGCCAGTTTTACTGCGTGGCGCGAGCTAATCTCGTGTTCTTCAGATGTGAATACATTGTGTTCTAGCAAAATAAAATAATTTGGTAGAATTCTCAAGTGTCCTGGCACTGCTCATGTTCAGCTGTGGGAGTCATCTCATGTTGGGAATATGGCTCCAGGTCTGCGTGGGAACCTGGACCTGTTGGCACCTGTGTATGTACCTGTAAGGAAGCTCTTTAAGGAAAGTGTGCTTCTCAGAGTTAATCCTGCAGATGTGATGCCTGGGGCTGCAGTTTTGAACAGGATCTTCCCTAAAAATGTGTTCAGATTTGTTCTTAATCAATGTACCTTCAAGGTTTAAGTTTGTCACTTTTCCAGTAAGACAGTTTTGCTTAGGAATCTGCTACTTAGCTGAGTAACACTAAACTGCAGTGTCAAAAGCTGATTGATTGCAGCTTTCCATGAACTTGGATACAGGCCACCCAGTGGGTAATAGGTTTGCATTTGGTGCAGAATTTTCCATGCTGCTCTATTTCTGGCTCCTTGATGGTCATTTCTTGCTCTCTTCTCCACTCCCTTACATCTTTGCAGAGCTACTATAACTGTATAAGTTAACTTATTAGCCTCTCGTTTTTGCCTTGTTTCAGGTTCGTTTAAGTCCCTTTTTTTTTTGTCCTCCACGTCCATAGAGGGTTCACCTTCCCCGTCTGCTTTAGCCACAGTATTCTGCAAAATTATACAACAGAAAGGAGCTGTGCTGCCAAACGAAATGTGATCAGCTTCAAGGATGACCCAGAGAACACAGGGATTGGGATTTTCAGTGTCTGCTTTCCTGCATACCAATAGCAATGACAGTGTTCATAAGGGATCCTGCAGCTTATGGCTTCTGGGGGATAGATGGTGAAAACTGCTCTCTGTTGCTCTCTGCAAATGCTCTCTGAAGTGCATGTTTGTAAGTTTTGCTATATCTCTCCCTTAACCAAAGAATACCTGAGTTTTAATGAAGAGGATGAGTCCTCTTAACTGTCTTGTGGCTGTAGATGGAAATAACACTGTGGGGAAAACAAAGCTCTTTCAGGAGGATGTTCTTTCACATTGCAAAAAAGCAGTTCCACTAGACTGTCTAAGTGTCCATCTCTGCTCTGGTAAGGCTGGGACATTTCCCAAACTCCTATCTTACAGATACGTAGAGACAAGAGTATGACCGTATGAACAAGCAGGACCCTTTGTTGGGTTTTGTCTTTAAAAATCTTCCTGAAAGGCTTCAAACAGAAACTTAGCTTCTCTGCTCTGACTCTCAAAGCTCACCACTGTTATTGGAAGGCCTACAAGAGGCCTGCTTCCTATTTCACCAGACATAGTAAATGTACAGATTTTATTCAGGCACTTGCAGGGCAAAAAATGGGTCCCAAACCTTTACATTTATGAACTAAGAGGATATATCACAGCAAAATGAGAAGCAATTGCTGCTGACAAACTACATCTAAATGCAGTGTTCTGGTTGTACTCCTTTAAATTAATGTGGTAAAGATATATCATAATCATTGTTGGGACAGAATTATATGAAGCAGCTGCCCTGACAGATAAGATTAATTATCCTGTATATTGCTGACATTTACCCCTACTTGTCCTTAGGACTGTGAGAAGAGAGTTCCTGTCATCAGGTCATTTTGTGAACACATTTGCTACCAATACGTTGTTTAAAAATATAAAATCTGATCCATCAGAATGGAGGCTATCATCTGCTGGTTTCTATCAGCACTTTAGATGATCATATCTCCTTAAAAGTTTTTAAAATTAGGTGGATAAATGCTAGCAGCTATCAGATAGACTTTGGAGTTTCCATAGGGCATGTATACTTATTCTTGTAAGGAGACTTGCCCCAGTAAACCTGAGATTGTGTCATGAATAAGATCCTCATCTCTAGAAAGCTACCCTTGGCTGTAACTAGTAGTTCTGCTTTCTGTAGAGAGGTTGCTCAAAGACAGTATAAGTTAACAGAGTACTGTACAGGAGTTGTTCTTGTATTATATCTCGCTGCAGAATCTTTTGTGAAAAGCCTATTTTAGCTTCATTTTTGTCTCCATTTATCTGTCCTGATAATTGGGGTAATGAGTTAAATATTTGCCTCTAATACTGGAGTGCAGTAGCAGAAATCGTAACCATGGACTATGCCGACGTATAGAGTTGTCCTGTAGGTGTGTTATGCATGTAGGTGAGGTGAGTGTCACCTCTCTGGCTCTGGTGTGCGGCTTGGGGGAGCCCCACTGGCGCTGGGTGCTGCACTGCCAGCCATCTGCAAAGGGGTGGAATCTCTTTGTAGTATTATTGATAGCAAATCTCCTTATGGATTCCCAGCATTGTGGAATAATGCTAAACTGTTGAGCCCCTCTCACACTAAGGACAATTTTAAAACGAGCTTGGGACATTCTACACAGATAAAACTCCATATGAGGAGGACAAAAAGCCAAGTGCATTATGCCATTTAAAAAAAAAAATCTAAGAGAAGCATTATTTTATTTAGCAGATAATAATTAAAATAATAACTGTAATTCTTAGCAGTCCACCCCTAGCTTTGCAACAAGCTAATTAGAATTACGAAAGCCACGAAGTGTAAAGTGTTAACTTGTTTTAATTTGGAATGGTGCTGCCCACCTGTTGCTCTAAATATAAGTGAATTTGCAACATGACCCAATAGCTG
The DNA here is from genome assembly GCA_003342815.1 of Eudromia elegans. Classification (NCBI taxonomy): domain Eukaryota; kingdom Metazoa; phylum Chordata; class Aves; order Tinamiformes; family Tinamidae; genus Eudromia; species Eudromia elegans. Next base: position 3,315,092 of record PTEX01000002.1, on the reverse strand, counting down.
TGTGAGGTGGGGGAGCTGGCGGGAGCTGATGCTGAGTGCTGGCGCAGGCTGGGCTCACTGCGTGCGAACAGGGGCAAGCCAAGGAAGGCAGAAGTCTGCAAGAATGTTTTGGCATAACTTCCTGGCTCCTGCACTGACCTTGGATACATATCACTTTATGTATTTTTTTTTTTTTCAAATGTGTATAGTCAGCTCTAACGGTTCGTTGATCCCAGCTAAGCCTTTTGGCTTGGCTCTGCTATCAAGTGCTCTGGTTTGCCCAGGTCTAGCAAGTTATGTGGCTTGAAGCTTCAGGCGTTTCCTTACTGTATGGAAATAAATTCAAAAGCTCTATTGTGATCACTTTTTGAAACAGCTCTGACTTATCACACCAAGGTTCCCTGATGCTGACAAGCTAAACGACTTTCACTTGCTGCAAAGCCCTGCCAAGCAAACCTGCTTCCAGATCTTATCCGCAGTGCGAAGGAGGTGTCTTACAGAAGCTCATTTAAACAACTTCACACTATCCTTCTCAAAAGAATTGAGTCTGCATAATCCTCATGAATCTCTTGACTTAAACATTGAATCTCAATGCATCACTGCTTAGGGGGTGACAGTTGCCATCCAAGTACTACTAATTAGCTTTTTATTTAAATGAGTTGAGACACTAAAGTTTTGTGAGCCTGGCGCGCTTGCCAATTGCAACTCGGAGGAAAGCTCTGAAGTGCTCTTGTTAATTCCAAGCATGCCTCTTAACCACGTTTTCCATCTTGTTGTCCTACAGATATCTTCCTCTGCTTTGCAACTGGTGTCCTAAAATACAGGATACGCATTATTTATTCTCCCTAACGAGTATCAGTTTTCATTGGGGGCCCTCGCTATCAAGTATTAAATATCTGTTTTGGTGAAGTAATGTCATGTTTGCGTTGGTGCTGTAATTCTGTCTCACTGCAGTGACACTGCATAGGTTGATATTAAACCCTTTAGGGTACAGAGGCTAGCAGCTTCCTTTTTGTCTATGAATATTTTGTTTGCTGGGGCAGTAATTTGCAGAAGCAAGTCATTTTCTGTTGATCATGTAGGGCTTGACTGTTACTTGCAACTTAATGGTCTTTTGGCATTGAAATTGTCTTCACTCCAATTTTATATATTTTATTTATATACATATATTATGTGACATTTGTTACTGGATTAAAACTTGTCTTCCTCGTAACTACCGCAGCACTTTTGAAATAACTGTATATGTTTCATAAATAACAAGCCTTTCAGCTGAGAAATGATTTACATCTTCCCCAAGTTGCATGATTTCTTTGTAAGGCTTATTAAAACTCTCCAAGGACATTTTAGTTTTACTTCCCCTCCCTTTCCCTGCTATTGTATCTGTAATTCAGTGCTCCCAGAAGTTGCGGGGAAACACAACCCTCTGCACGTGGGCGGGCTGACAACAAGTAGCACTGGCTCGAGGTCCTACTGCAGAGCTTTTGCTGCAGTTGCACCTTAGCTGTGCTCTGCAGTACCCTGCTTGTTTCTTCCTGGACCCGTCCTAAGCAGGGATTAAGAGCATAAAACTGAGTTGTGCAAGACTTCTTTATGGTGATTTTATGCTGTGGGGAATTCCGTTAGAGATTAGCTTTTTGGACCATAAAACTCTGTTCAAATCTCTTCTGAGCTGGATGTGAATTCTGCTTTCCTGAGGTAAATAAATAAAACTTTCCAATCCTGTTCCATCCACCTGCCAGAGCCAGGTCCGTAAGGGCAGCCAGAATCTATTATTGGTGTACGCTGGGGCAAATATTCTGACATTAAAGGTTGGAATCCTTGTAACTGAGAGTGGAATTTGGCTTGTGGCCTTTTTATTTTAGATGACATGAGTGAAAGCCTACAGTACTGGGACAAAACTCTTGTGACCAGATCAGGATGTGTATAAAGACTTAGTTGGAGGGACAGTCACGAATAAAGATGTGCTTTAAAACAAAGCATACTTGTATGTACAAATGTGGGTAGGCATATGAGCATGTATATGCTCTAACTGCTTATTTCTCCTTTGCATATTAATCTAAATATGGTATTTTTCCATAGTAAATACAATCCACAAATAAACATTTATTTTGACTAATCAGTTGCTCCTAGAAGGAGAATATTTTTTGGAAACATATAGCACATGTGCATGAAATGCCACTCTTAAGGTTTTCTGCAGCCTGGTGAGTGTTTGGGTGGCGGCTTTGCCAGTTTGTGCAGCATGTGACGCCCATCTGGCAGGGCTGAAGCTGTGGTTCCATGACGCTAATGAATTGGGAGAAATGCACTAGTTTAGATTCCTCCTCTTCTGCCACCTCAACCTTGCAGCTTTTGTTTCTCTGTCCCTCTTGATTTTTTTTTTTTTTAATTTTTAAACTGTGACATCTTGATGTAACAATCATAGTCTTTTCAATTAAATGCTTCTGTGTTCCACTAAAAAGAGCTATAGGAGGAAGGACACTGTACTGGGCATAGAAAAGGATTGATAATAATATAGCCTTGTTCCAGAGAAAATAGACACTAGTGGAAATTGCCACTTTTGCTTAAATCTGCAAGAACAAATTGTGATTTTACTTATGCTGTTGTGACTGCAGCAACATCACAGAAGTAAAAGGAATTACTCCAGATTTATATCCTGCCAGTCTCTTCACTAGCTTTATACTCGTTTGCTGCTGATTTTTCCATAAAGCTCAGGGACTTGAAGCTGTGCATTCATGGTAAGAGGGCTCTTCTGAAGGGTGAGGTGTAAGAGAGGGCAGCCAAAGCCTAACCGGTTAAAAATCTCTGGTTTTTAAGCATCTCTTGTCTGAGCACTGAAGCTTTACTGTAGGGGAGGGTGGGTACAAAATGTGTGAGAGGAAAATGGAGCTGCATCTGGACATGCAGCTCTACCACTGTTGACAAAGTTGGGCTATATGACTGGCGGGAACATCACTCCCCCTCTGCCCTGTATGAGTGGTTAGAGACTAAATCTCAATATAGTAGAAATTCGAATTGTGACTTTCACGTAGCCTTTAGATGTGTGTTAATCTCAACAGATTAACTCCTTAATGTATTAGCTTTTGCCTTGAACTTTGCTCATCTGCTCTTCACAAATATTTATTCAATGCTTAGAGAAATATATATACATGTACCTAAATGCACATGACATATAAAGATATACACACACGTGTGTGTGGATACATACATATATATATATAGTGAGTCTCTTTCAAGTTTTGTGCTAGTATAAAATCTAGATTTACATCAGAAAAAAATCTTTTCCACAGAACTGCTGTCAGGGTGTTTCTGGATATGCTGGCTTATTTTAATTCAGGTTCTTAAAAGCTGGCCTGATGGGATGCTTTGTTTCCCGTGGGAATTCAGAATTGGGGATGATTATTGGCTCTCTGTTTCCTGAATCTGAAAGCTGCAGTGTGAACAGCTGTCCTGGTGGTCCCTTGGGTTTGCCCTGTAAACATGGCTTCCCAGGCTCAGAGCCCCAGGAACATCTTCTGCCATTTGAGCCGGCCTAACAACTGTGCTGAATTTGTGCTGGGACATGGAGAAGAGCTGGCTCATTCTGCTGGAGAGGAGAGGAAAACAAGAAAACCCAAGAAACAAAGTCACACTGAAGCTTTTGATAATGTTCTAAAATGCTCTTGCTGTCATGTTGGCTTTCTCAGTGTGGTTTCTGTTGTGCTGTATTGCTGGGCTTTGGCTAGGGATAGAGTTACTAGATGAGCACAGGGCCTGACTTCATTAGAGGTTAAAAACTGTGATGATCTTTATTTATGTATGTTTATTTACATTTAGTTTGTATATTTAGGGAAGGAATCTAGATTCTAATCTCTCTCCTTGTCCATGTAAACAATACTGGCACCAAACCACAGCTTCTCATTAGCATTTGCTTGGGCTTAGGTGACTGCTGAAAATATAGCCTAAATGAGGCTAAACAAGGATACGAGGGCAAAAATGCTTTTGAACAGTATCTGGTGAGTAACAGGATTTTGGCTTATGCTTTGTAGCTTGGTGACAGAATGGCCTTGGGCAGCATGAGGATTCTTATCACTGTGCAAAGCTGGAGTGGCACTGCTGCCTGCACTCGTCAAAGCCTCAGCTAGAGGGATACCTGAGTGGGCCAGTGAAAATTTTGCCATCTCTCCTTGAGTTATAGGACTGTAAGTCTTTTCTATCAGTTTGCTGGAAAGAGTACAGTAAAGTGTTTACCAGAGCTTTTCGCTGCAGAAACCTGTTCTCTTCTTAGACCTGTGAACTCATCTTCTGTCCTTTAGGAAAGGATTGTGAAAAATACTAAGTCAAGCTCTGTGCTGCTGCTTGCAAATCTCAAACTGCTCTAAGAAGGTGCCCAGCAGAACTGCTGAACAGTGTGGGGTAGACCTGGGCAGTGGCATCGCTTACAGGTTTCATCCATGTCTCTTTGGAGATTTTTCTAGGATTGTGTTAGTTTTCCACAACTAGGAAACAAATAGAAATAATAATACTAATAATACTAATACCTGAGAGGTTAGAGTTTTATGTGAAATTAATATTTCATTTAATTCATTTGTTGATATATCTACCATGAGTGCAGAGCCATGCTGAAATAATTCACAAAGTAGGTATGATGTTGTATATGAGGTAGGGCACCAAGTCAAGGGGAATCACACACTGGCAGGGAGTGGAGACTGCTGCACATGTGTAGGACTGTGATTCTTGCCTCTAGACATAAAAGAGCAGGTATTACCACTGGATGAGGAAAACTGCTGTAGTGGAGGGGATAAAGTGTGTGGAGCAGAATGCCTCGTGCTAAACTTTTTAAATTCAAGTGCTAGGCTATCGGGCAGGGAGAGGATGTATTTTATGAAGGCTCAAAGCAACTCAAAAAATGATAGTACATTGGCCAAATTTACTTTAGGTGTTAATTTGTCTTTACCCATCAGATCTAGTTGTACTAAGCTGGTGGAATTTCAAATTAGTTTTCAACAGTTTAGATATTTATGCATGTGTCTCTTTTGTGTTGTAAAGAAAATCTTTTAAATAGATCATTTATATATATATATTGCATGAGTCAAACAATAAACATTGCATGAGTCAAACAATAAACAGTCAAACATTTTTTATCAGATGACTCTGGAAGTAATTATAACAATAAATTGATTTTTTTAATAGAAAAGGTTTTTGATGCTTTTTGCACATGAGGTGAAAAACTGATTCTTTGTGTCAAACTGAGCCTTAAAAACCCAAAGCAAAAAATTAAATTTGACTCAGTATTAAAATATAAATTTATTATAATAACATTACATAAACATTTCAAAGAGATTATAGTTGTGAAAGGACATAAAGATTTGGACACGTAATTAAGTATGAAATACTGTGATACTAGAAAGGTATTTTTCTCCTTTTGTTACAATAAAGTAATGGATTTTTTTTCAAGAATTTTGACTGGTTTCAAGACCAGTTTTGTGATTAAATTCTAAACTTTCTCATACTATAAGTAGTTCAAAATCCTTATCAGGTTGTAGATGAAATAGGACTTTCTCTTCCTCAGGGCGATATCCTGTCTTGGTGGCTCACAGAATTGTTATATAGTCTGGCTTTGTAGATGACCTGTGTGAATACGGCTGGACCTGACGGCATCTAAAAACTGCTACCATTTGACTGCTATTTGGTGACCTTTGTGGGCTAAGCTTGGTATTCCCAGATTTTACTGGGCAGAAGTCTATGGGAGCGGAGCTGTATTTCCAAGTGGCATTACTATTGGCACTGTGTGTGCAGGCACAGGGTGAATGAAAACAGGCCTCCTGCTGACCTCTGCACATAAATCCTCCAAGTCAGGTATTTCTTGTGTCAATGAGGCAGTAGTGTGGGCTCCCCCTGTTTTGTGCCTGTTTTGGGAATCTCCATCTCTAAGGCCCATGATTAGGCAAGTGTCACATGCTCCTTACCGAAGATAGGAATTCCCTTCCCCTGCCCGAATAGCCCTGCAAGGGAGTTGTGCAAATTCAGAAGGTCAAATACTTAAAGCAAATGCCAGAACTTAGAGCCACCTTTTTTTCCAAGGCAGTTGATTTGTTTCAGTTGTGTCACTGTGTTTGGCTGACTCTTCCCTCCTCTGAACGAGATATTCCTGCATAGATCCAGCACCCATCGGTAACAAAAAAGTAAAGACAGTAGCACGAGCAATTATAGTGCTTTTTTTGTTTGTCAATCTGCTAGTATTTTTAGGAAGCTGATGGAATTTGGCTTGTCCTCTAATGCACTGATCCTTTGCCAAGTGTCAAGTTCTCTGACCAGCCGCTCAAGTCGCTCTACTGACTGTGCCCCTCCCTTGGAGGAAGAGGAATGCACTGGAGTCGGCAACTTGATGAAGAACTTAACAGCCTTTGCCAGCATGCTCTAATTAAGCAGCTATATAGACAACAGCTGTGAAAAATTCATCAATCACAGAATGTTTGTTATTGGAATTAAAACACCTCATAACTAATGCATAGATTTGCATTGATTACTATCTCCTAGAAAGAACAAGCTGTGCTAGCTTACTGTGCCTGGGTATTTTGAATGTCTCTGTTGTTGGTATGGTTGCCCATCTGCCTCTGGACTTTTCAAATCTAGTAAAAGGTTTGATCAGCTTCTTTGCAGCAAGTCAGGACCTACATCTGTAGAATTGTAGCCCTGATGGCTACAAGGAAGTCTGAGTTCGCTTTGTCATTTGGTTCATGGCATGTTTCAAGACCTTTATTCAGTGCATTGGTCTGCTGGGCAGATGGACAGGACTCTAGTTTCATTCATACTTAGCATTTGCTGTCTTATGATTTGCTCAATAAGGTTTCATTGCCCTAAACTCACACTGAGTTCAGAAAGGAGATCCAATCAGCTGGCTGTGCCTGAGTTTCTCCTGGTATTCTACAGTCCAGCTAGTGCAGTCGTGTCTATCCTTTTTTAATAGGATCTGTCTTCCTCAAGCAATATATGTTGCAACCAAGACAGAGTTGAGCATTATTACAGTGTGAAGGCATATTTGATGAGGTATTTAAAACAGAGCAATGTTTTCTGCTGCATGATGTTGTAGTAGGGCATCCAGTGTTTGTGATGTGCATAATAACTGTTTTGGGACAGATTTTAGTAAAGAGATATTTGAGAAACTAAGGTGAGATACTAAATAATGTGTTCTTGAGAGAATTGTTGGGATCCATCAGGTCAAGTGATGGAAACTATAACTCTTGTTTCAGTATAGCAAAGAACTTCATATCTTAGCTAATGGCTTTGAATGGTATTCATGAGTGCAGAAAGAATTCAGAAAGTTTAGTAACTCTTTCTGTAATGGACAGAGTGAACAAAGATCTTCCAACTAACTGCAACATGTTTTACTCTTTCTTTTGACAGGTGCTTTTCTACAGGCTGTGCATCTTAGATCTTTGCGTCCTTTTGCTTGGGAGAGGAAAAGGACCTGTCCAGTGGACCTTTGAGCTATTCTGTTGTCAGCTGCTTTTCTGCTTTTGTAAGGTTAGATCCTGAAGTTAGTCGTAAAGGTAAGACAGGAGATTTGCCTTTTTATTTTTAACATGAGAGCCATCGGTGCCCTTCCTGTATGCCACCTCGCTGATGGAGCAGTACTGGAACTGGCAATGGAGGCAGGCAGGCTAGCAGCATAGGCAGTGACATGTTCATTCCTCTAAATGCCTCGTGAGCTTTGTGATAACACCCCATTGACTGATCCCATGGACTGACACGAACTGGCAGAATGTGCCTCCCTGTGCATGCACATCAGTCTCTTGAGCTTTAGGGCAGGAGGAAACTTCTTAACTCTTCTTAACTCTTAACTTCTTATCTAGAGAATAGATACTGCTTGTTGCTGAGGTGTACTTTGGTGGAGTGCTCATACTATTTACTACTTTTGGGTAGAAAAACATATTTCTTAACTACTCCAACACATGTTCTGTCTTCCCATGTGTACCAGAGGGTTTCAGCACAAAGTCTAAAAATGTCCAAGGCTTCTGTGTGCTCTGAAGAGAGAGATTTTAAGTCATCCGTCTTATGTGCTGCAGTGTTTGGCTTTATTGCATGCTTGCAATGTAATATTTCTTCAATTTAAGAAGAGTAAGGAATGCTACTAATTCAGCAGTAAAGCTAATTAGCACAGACTGTAAATGTTTATTTGTTTTTTAATGGCATCAAGTGCATTATAAATGGCTCCCATGTTCATCTATTGTAAAATCCTGCTGTTAGAGTAATTTGTAACATAACTTTTTCTTATGATAGCATTGTAAATGCAAAATATGAATTAACTGAGATAACCAACCACATAAAATATAATAAACCTGCTGCTTTTTTAATTGGACTTACCATGTGAAAAGGATTTTAAAAAATTGATGGATATCAAATTAATTAACGTATTCTTAATAATCAGAAACCTGCTTTTGTAGGCATTTCAAATCTGAAATAGTATGTTTTTCATAAATTTGGATTCATTAAATCTGAGCTGTAAGCATATTATGGTAATTACTTAAAGTTCTTGGCTTTTGAAGTAGAATAATTTTTTTTAAAAAGTATATTTTAAATTTTATCTATTATGTTGAATGCAACTTCACAGATGTTTATGCAAAATTGATAGTCTAGTTTAATTAAATTTTGAGGAAATTGTAGGGTTTTTATAATATTTTTAGTAGCAAGGACTGTTTTTTATAGCATTGTAAGTACCTAGTAGTATTCCAGAGTCCATAGTTGTTCACATCTGAATGTGACTAAAATAATGAAATTGGCTTTAATTTACCCTTTCCATTCAGGCACTTCTGTATGGATGCACTCCTACTTCAGAGTGCTTACTTCAGTGTCTGAAATAACAAGAATTTAAACTGATTGCTTGTTAGTTAAGTCATATTTTTCAGGCTACTCTTGAACAGAAATGACACACAATTTTTACCAATATAGCTCAGCCTGCTTTGTGGTCTTCCTCCATGTTTGCATGCAGACAGGGTCTTGAACTAGGACACACATTCTGTACTGAACCATTTCCATCTGTCTAAACGAGGAAACTTGTACAAAGTCAGAATTAAGAAAAAGAAGTATAATTAAGGAGAGAATTAGTGAGGTGCAGTTTTGCTGAGAATGAGGTGATTTCTTTAGAGAATATATTTCAGAGAAAGTGGTATGAAAAAGAGCAAGATTGGCTTTCTGAAAAAGGAACATTCTTTATTTCAAAAAAAGAGGAGGAAAAAAAAAAAAAACAAGAGGAAAAAGAGTCTCTGGAGGCCCAAGTTGGGGGAATATCAGGGCTAGCAGGTATTATTGGCAGAAAGAAGGTGTAGTTACACATACCTGACTGAGTTTGGTCTGAAAAATATAATTGCTTTTCTTACTTCAGTTTTAAATATGCTTTGCCTTTAGGTATTGTGAAAAAGAAATCTTCTCTTTTCATAATCTAATCAATGCAGTTTTGTTTTCTGCAGCTACAGCCTATTTAAGACTCTTTTTAAGAAGACAGGTTTGGAAGGTTATGTGCTTGTTGATTATACTGCATTCTGTACTGGCAATATTTTTACAAAGAACCCAAAAGAGCACTTCTATGCTTTGATATAAAAAACACTGGACTTTTTTGAGGAGTAAGACACTTAGGTGCGTTACAGAAGATATTGCTAAGATATCGTTATAAAGAATGAATACAGTTTGCTTTTATAGCAAATACGGCTTTGGCGTGAAGACCAGAGAATCTACTAAATGTATTTTAGGAAATTATTTGCATAAAGCTTGCATTTTCAGAGGATTACCAAGAAAATCTGTTAATTAATTTTTTGAGTAAGTGTGTTTATGTATAAACACAAGTAATTATTTTTGGACTTCAGTTGTGACTTCCATATACATTACGTGTAACTCTGGCTTCTGAAAAGGTTCCTGTTCCAGAAGGCAATTACTTGTTTGTTGAAGAAATACTCTCTTAGTGAGAAGGATTCTCTTTTATTATTGGCCAATGTCTACTATACACTTTTAATGAAGATATTTGGAAATGTCTTGTTGAAGTAGGCGATCCAGAACAGTGGAATAGCGTCATTTGATCTAACACTTGGTGAAGCCAGTTGGACTGTTTTCACTGGCTCAGTTAGGAGTTCAGTCACATTTAAATAAAATATACTGCAAAGTTATGGGTCAGAATTTATTTTTAAATTTATAAGACTAGATCTGACAAACACAGAGTATAATCTTCAACTGTGACTAACCTCCAGAGATTGGTCTTCATTCATTTCCAGTGTTGCCACTGGATTGTCTAGGGCATAAGAAGGAGAAGAAAGGAGCAAAACACTGGAAAGCAATTTCATCCTTGTTTTCTGACTGTTGCCAAAGACCTTTTTCAGCCTTACGTGAATACCTGAGTATTTGGGTAGAGAGGTTAATCTTCTAAATTTGCACTATTCCTTTACGTTAGTAGTTTTAAAAATTAGGATTTTACCCAGAACCACTGGGTGCTATGTAGGCAAGGGATAGACTTTTAATCAGTGTGCCAAGCTGGCAAGAGTGGATTCAAGTGTCCACAAATACCTTTTCTATCTATATTATTTTTATCTATGGTGCTATTTATTCTGCGTTTTAGTGGATAAATATAAGACTGTATTCATTATGGTATTATTCAGCATTTCTGTGGAATATTTTTTTTCTTTGCTTCTCTTGTAACAAAACTTTGCACATCTTTTTAATGGGAACTCATCTAATAGTATGGTGAGCTGCAAACTTTTGGTTGCATATGTGGCACTTCTGTACATCCCATGTGGCATAGTTGCCAGTTTTGTGACTTTGTGCCTGAGACTGAGACATAGGAATTTGCTCACCCGAAAGAGATCAACCTACTCATCCAAACACGTCTTGGTACAGCAGGTAGGGGTAGCTGCAGAACAAGTCACATACACCCATGACTTACCCTTCTGTCCTGCCCTGAGGTTATTTAACAGCAGACAGATGTCATACTTTTATGAGAAAACTGCACTGCAGACAGCATATAAGAAAAAAGCATGATATATATGTGAATCTTTCATGTTCCATAATGTGCGTTGTTAACCATAGGAAATGGTTAAGAAGCTGGTGAACCTTCAAAAGACAGAAAATACTTCAACAGTCTAGAAAGCAAATGCCTAGAATAGATTTCCCTCATATAATTCTGCTTTAAATTTGTATCTGGGTGATTATGAGGGTGTTATACCTTCCAGTAGTGCTTTGAGAAATGAGTGCTCTTGTTCATGTAATACTGTGTCATTACTCCACCTGCCTTTTCTGTCCCAAATGCTGAGTTAGGAACAAGTTAATGCTAGAATCATGAGTTGAATGACTTTCTGCACTTGATTACTGCAACTTTCTTTGCTGCCATATCCAATAAAATGTTGGATCATGTGTAGATAGATGGTACAGCGTCCTGCTGGCAGGAGACTGTTGCCCTTCATGTTATCTCTGCATTTAAGTCCTCTTTGCCTCTTTAGAAGCTTATTAATGAGTTTATTGTTGGCAAAATTATTAAAGTTCCCTGAGTATTAGCATTTGGTGAATGAATTTGCTTTCTTTGGGACCAGAAACTACTCCACAACTGAAACTATCTTAAAACAGCTCTTACAGTAATACTGATCCTGTTCTGCTCTTTCTTGCCTCACATGGAGATTATTAGTGTCTCTCTGCTCACTGTGCATTGCAGTTAGCATGGTAAATAATACTCAACATATGCATTTTATATTCAAAATATCATGTATTCAGAGTTGTTATTTTCATCCGTCAGCTCCATCAGGTGCTGTAACATTAAGGAGAGTTTGACTTGAGCATTTCTTCATTGATACCAATTCATCACTAAAAGGTATTTGATTAATTAATTTTTAAATGTTGAATTCTAAAGTTTAAAGTTTATAAGTTTAAAAGGTTCAATTATCTATGTTGCAAATACTCAGTTTTAAATAATAGATAGTATCATTACACCATATGTTACTATCTCATGTAACCTCAGAAAAACAGATATTGGCACAGATGGGGAAAAATAATCATAAACTGGTTGTTATTAAAATGCTTTAAGATGTTTTCAGAGGGAATTTTATATGCACATGTAGTGTGCTTGTACTTCTCCCAATTTGATAAAGAATGCAATAAGGGTTGAAACAATTTTAGCATCCTTATGTGAAGGAACATATTGGGAAGAACTCATGGTTTTGCCTGTGTTGCTCTGCAGAGAGGCTTCTGGTACAAGTGCTCAGCTGGGAGATTCAGTTAATGCCTGAAAATTCACTTGCAGAATTACTTTCTTTGAAAGAAGCAAGTGCTCTCTGATTTCTTTGTGTTTCCCCTGACTTCAGTAGGGTTTCTAATTTGTTTGTGACTGAGGGCTGGAATATTCTGCAAGTGGTACTTGTCCATCCCCTGTGGATACTTGAACCTCTGTGCTGCATGTTGAAATAATAGTGCTTGGGCTCATATTTAAGGTCAGTTAAAGTGAGGGGATAACACTGAGCAGTATAGGCTGCAGTTTCCAGAGTGTCTGTGAATGGGAGAGACTTTTACCTATGCAGGATTTGTGTGTCTGTGTTCGCTTTTCATTTTTGTTTTTTTTTTCATTCTAAATGAATAAAATTTAGATGCAGAGTTCAAGAAATAGCAAACTGAATTAGTGAAGCCCTGCTGAGCAGGTGCTGGCTGAATCCCTGCATAGCAAATGAGGAGAAAAGTACATTATACCTTAAGCAGTAAAGTTTTATCTCCTGTTTAAAAACTCTATAGATATATCAGGCAGCCTGACAGGGAAATTAAATTGCATTTCAGCACTGCAAGAACTCCAGATTATACTCCTGCTGAGCAAAAACATACAGTGTTCGTATTTTTATAAAGTTTCTTTCTGTTTTTCACAAAATAGTAATGTCTGAAGCTAGTCCAGAGTAAAAAAAGAAACCAAGCAGGTTTCTAGAAAAGCTTGATGTTCCTTAATAGAGAAATTAAGTTAAATAATAGATATGACTTTTCTGTAGAGTCGCTTGTGCTCTGTATTCCTTTTTAAGGTCCTTTAAAAACAGGAAACTTGCACAAGGACATTTTGCCTTACTGCAAAATGATACAGTTAAATTGGCACTTATTTTTCTAACCATAATGTAGTACACTCTGTGCCCTTCTGGAGTGGGTTAGCATCAACTTCCATTAAAACATAATAAGAGATAGTAAGAAAAAAATAAGAGAAATAATAAGAGAAAGAGATGCTGCTATTCCACAGGACCCATAATTTTACCTCTGTGATCCAACAATCATATAATATTTTAATCTGATACTATATGTATGTATTTCTGTAGACAGGCAAGCTCTCCTCAACTTCGATTTATTTAGAGAGGAGCTCTTATGTACAGGCTCCTAGATCCAAACGCTGTTGAAGCTGGTGATGTTCAGATATAGAAACACACCTAGTCTTTGCGTCTCTCTCCATTCAGGCACTGAAGAGCCTCTAATGTGAAGCAGCTTTAGACCAGTCTCTAATAACACCGAGAAGTTACAAGTGCTGCAAACAGGACTATAGCTGCTCTCAAGCTTAGTAAACTTCAGCCAGCCATTCCATTAACATGAGTTTCAGGTTTTTAACAAAGTCTAAAACAAGGAAAGGTTTCAGGTGTCAGGTTTCTTTGCAAGCATTTTGAAAAGATGTGCTTTAATGAAAAAAAAAAAATCAATTGCATTTGAGTTTGCGTGTAGCTTAGTATAGACAATTAAGCAAAACCTTTGGCATGTGCATTTCTAGTTATTTTAACAAAAAGCAAATAATTCCCTCTCTTTAATTTTTTCGTTGCCTTTTTCAGAAAAATGGCATTTAATATTTTTATATAATACACATGCATTCTTAGAGCAAAAATAAAATAAAAAAGACAAAAATTTCCTTCCACTTGGATGTTCCCTTTACAGTGTGAGCATTAAAAGCCATTGCTCTCCAAATGCTTTGTTTATATGGAAGTTAAGCATACCTTTTAAAAATAGATACAAATGAATGCAACTGAAAAATTAAATAAAGAGGAAAGTTTATTAGACAAGAAAGGTTAATGTTGTTTAATGAAGTGCGGCATTTTGATCTGTTTTAAGAGCCATGTTCTTTCTCAGGAGTAAAATGTTTCTCTTACTGGCTTCTGCTTTACACATTGCATGCTTGCCTTGAGGGACTGGAAAGCTAAATAAACCTTAACTCACAAAAGATGTAAGTATGAGAAATCTCATCCTTTTTCTGGAATGGCTTAAGGGCAGATTGTTTATTTAACAAGCTGGTGCCCTGATTTTGCCACTGACACACTTTGACAAAAATACCTCACAGGCATTTAAAGTTGTAATAAGGAAAAAATTGGAAGGAAAGATACAAGTCAATGCTCAAAGCTACAAAGGTCTGTAGCCAAGGTGTTTTCAATATTTGCTAACTATATTTAAAAGTTTTAGAGATAGAATGGTCTCAGAGAACAGACAAAGATATTCTGCTGTAATCAAACCAAAAAGTACTATCCTCTAAGCTGTTGTTGGTCACTTGAGTTATGATGTACAGCATCTTACTTTGAGGAGGAGGGAAATGACTTCTATGGCAAGATTCAGAAGAGTACTTGAAGGAGAGGGTCCTAATGGAGAGCACTAAAGGAAATGGCAAAAACACTTCTCATTTTGTTTGGAATCAAGTAGGGAAGAGTGAAAATGAGGTTTACACATCAGTTTATATTATATCTTACTTGTGTAGCTGAAAATGGCAAAAGGAAGCTGAAGAACATTCCTTCTATATCCAACTATTTCTTAAGTGACTAAGCTATCACATTTCCCAGAATGAGATTTCCTATGCTTGTCTCATTCAAAACCATGGAAAGAGCTTCAGCAATCACTTTCTGAGTCCCTATTTCTGGTGCTTCAAAATTTAGGCTCTACTACAAGTATTATATAAAGATTTAAAACAAAATTGCCATATCTTTTCACTTATCTGGAATGGTTAAACTTTTCATAGAGCAGTATTGCCAAATGATTTCACTTTGTGACCAGATGAGTTATGCAATTAGTCAATGTACAATTAACGAGGTTATTAAAGCTACTGAACCACAGGGAATTTGACCTTATGATTCTGAAGTGTGTAAACAGATAGGTGTTTAAGAGTGTGGACACTGCAATTAAATTCATACTTTACAATGTCCTGATGTTTTTTTAAATTTAAGTGATAGTCTGAAATTGACCCAGACTTGCTTATAATTTTCTGGATTGCGGAATGTCAATCCACAAAGAAGAAGCTTGTTTGATTTTTCATTTTGATTGGATTAGCTAAATTCAAGTGCCCTTAAGCTTTGTTGTTGTTTTCTTAATATCTGGCAATATTTGGCAGAGCTAGAAAAACAGAGAAGAATGAAGTTTAATACTTAATTTTGGGTTAGATTTCATCTGAATAAGTTCACTTAATTCTGCATACATTATTTTATTCACTGAGGATATATTTATTTGAAATATAGTTTAAAAGTTGCAATTATTTTAAAAGTATCATACAGCTTTATCTTAAGCTGGAATAAAAACCACCTTCCTAAACTCTTCTCAACTTGCTCCTTGCTTATTCTCCCCTTAGAAATACAAATTGTTAAAAAAAACACTTTCTTTTGATTTTTGTCTTTTAGAACAAATGACTACAAATATACGTAAAATCTTAAAATTCAAAATGGAATGGAAAATGTTGAAAACTTTTACATATCTATGTATTTATTTATATTTTAATTTCAATAATGCAATTTCCTCTTTTACTATGAAAAATTTTCCATATGATGTTTTTAGTTGTCAGGGCTGGGGGGAGCAGAAAAATAAAGTGAGGACCTATTTTAATGGAAATTTCTCATTCAGTTCCGCTCAGAACTCATTTCTAGTTTTAGTTTTCACTGAGTTAGGACTTCTCCCTCATATCTTCCCAGTACATTTGTAATTTCTTTGTCTGATCTATTAACTAATGTATACAGCAGATCTTCTGTTTTCAGTATCTTGTGGGTAAAGATCAAAATGGCCCTCCCAGAGGAACTGCAAAATGAGCTTTGAATTCTAATTAAAGATCATCTTATCAACACTACATTTCACATTGTGTAGTTATGGGTTTGATATTTTCTGAATTGGCTACGCTAGATTACTTTATAGTACTTTGTGATTGAGGGGGAGCATGACTTTTTGAACAATTTCTCTTGCACAGCAGGGTGGCTTAAATTAGTGTGACTGCCATCCTCCTAATACGCTTAAAAATCCGTGGAACAATTGATCTGAAACTCGAGCTTTTTCATTCTGATTGGATGAGAGTGTGGGGAAAGCAGATGAGTGCACGGGGATACACGCAAATTCACACAGCTTGGTCTCTTAAAACCTGATCGGGTGCCTATCTAAGCATGTGTGTAAACTTGGCATTTGACTATCTCTGAATCAGATGGAAAAATTCTGGCCCAACAGAACACCACCATCGGTGAAGAAAGTGCTAAAATGCATGTGCTTAATGATAAACAGCAATGTCTATAAAAGAGACATGGAGAAAATGTTAACATGGTTGAGTCTTCTGAATGAAGGAACTTGCAAAAATTAATATCAGAGAATCTCTCCCCAGACTGTAATAGGGTTTTTTCTTGGCAATACTGCTCTTAGCTGATTTATGTCCCTTAAATCAAAGAGGAAGGAGCCCTACTTCGTGCATACATTCATTTTGATGCTTATAGAACCTGCAGCTTGAAATATGCTATTTACTTGGCAAGGATTATCTCATGTGGAAAACTGTTGCTACTTCCCTCTCCCAGTCAGTAATTTGATTGTCTTAAAAAATTTTTGTACAAAAAATTGTGCGTTTAGATCTTTAAGGAACCTGTCTGTTGTGACTAGCCAGGAAAGTTGTGTGAGTTGTATGATAAAAGTTTTTTACTATGTTTTTCTAAACTCAATGCTCTGAATTATATGAAATTGGGTTAGAATTTTTATTTAAAAATTTAAAATAATATCAGAAAACAGTGGTCAATGGATCAAACCATAAATTCAATGGCCAGATTATATTCTTTTAAGAGTTTTATCCATTTGACTATTGGTTTTGTGTCTACATTAAGAGTCATCCACTATGCCAGTGCATCCACTGCTGGGGAGAATCATGAATTTCTAGTTAGGAGCTGGAGAATGCTTCAGCAGAATTAAGCACTTGTTGAAATTGACAACTTCCTGTACTCTGCAAATCTGAACCACCTTCTATTTGCATAGCACTATTTACAGCATTTTTTTTTTAAAAGATACTTATCTCAAAGTAATGGACACAAAACTTGAGTGGAAATCCACATACATCTCCTTATAAATTTCTGTATTGTACACTGGCATGGTCAGACATCAGCAACCTCACTAAGCCTTCTAATTATTTGTCTGAGAGTTGAAAGGGTCAGACCTTTGGACTAACAGTTAATTGTTGAACTTTTTCTATATTATGAAGTTAATTCTAGATAATTATCAGACCTGTTCAACAGCATTCCGTTAAGAACTTGCATCCTACTGCTTTCAGGTGCAGAATTTCAGAATTCCACAAAAACATATACAAACGACTAGGGCATTACTCTGGCTATACTTGTGTCTTAGCAATGTCATTGGAGGTTTTTAATTTAGGAATAGTTAATTGTCATTAAGAAATGATCTGTTTTCTCAGACACTCAGAAAAGAAAACTGTGTGGAATGTCTGATGTTAAAATACACTATTGCTGCCAAAATAGTTTTAGTGGCAGTGTGCGTCCCTCTGTGAAAGTAATATTTCAGTCTTGCATCTGACTTATTACTTTAAAAATTCTTATGCAGTGACCCTCATGATACTGATATGACAGTACTAAAAAAAAAAAAAATTCAGTCGCTTTCCCCTTTAACCCACTTCTCTTGCTGTTTCTCCCATAAGACAAAGGCTCTCTCACTGGAAGTAATGTGTATTGAAGGGGAAGGCATGTTAGGCAAGGTTGGCGAGTTGACTGAGTATGTCGGTGTCCTTTGGTACCCCGGCGTAGGCTGTGCAGCTGCTCAGTCAGCTGAAGAGAGGTTTGGAGTTCAGTTGGTATTTAGCACAGATGAAGTCATTTTACCTACAGGATGCACATCCACAGCAGTGCTCAAGAGCTGATCCTAACCAACTTTTGATGTGTAGTTGGTTATGCCCTGCATTAAGTTTATGCACTGCTAGTGGTAGTGCCACTAGGAATGTATTATGCATCATTAACATTAATGCTTTTCTTTTTTTAAAAAAAAAAAAAGACTTAGCAGGTGCACAGGGCTGTGGATTTCCTAACTGTCAAGAGACAGGTGTATGAATGCAATTCTCATGACATAGGCCATGGAGATTATCACCCTGTAATTATTGTCTCTCTGTTCCATAAAGTACAGAATAACTCTAGGTGTCTGGGTTGAACTTTTTGCAGAGGAAGAGAAAGGAAGTAGGAGACTATATTGAGGAACAGAGAAAAGAGCTGGCTGAGAAAGGACTATGTGAAGCACTATGGCTAATCTGAAAGTTCAGTTTAACTTTGTTAAAAAAAAAATTAAAAAATCAAGTCTAACCTGGAACAGTTTGCCTTAAGGAAGGTGCTACATGTAAACAGTTTATGTGCTAACAAGGTAGGAGTTTCTTCTTCATTCTTCTTTGATCTGTATATGATTGGTGGTTCTGTCTTTTCATATCATAACAGCTATAAAGGCCTTTATGGGCCTGCCTTTCCTGCTGCAAATAGACTACATACTCTCAAGAACTGTGTGGAGACCTGATGGCATTTTTTTCCCTTTTTAAAAGAACCTGTTATATTCACAGGTCACCTTGTGGATACTTCATAGCCTAATGATTGCCTCTTTCTGTCAAGTAGCATAGTACTTAGTGCACTTCCATAGTATAAAAGTATGGAAGTCCAACAGATAAAGCAGCCTAGCTGGCTAATAAACAAAAAGTTAATATGACCTTTTGACAGGTAAAAATAAATCTTTTGATGTGTATAAAATTTGACATCTGATGAAATAATGCTCAATCATGTGAATCCATTATGTTCAGCAATGGATTGGCACTGGGATGCTGACAGCTCTGCAGCCTTTTTTTTTCTGAGAAGGGGAGGGGGCGGTAGCACCTCAAATCTCATTAGCTTCTGAGGTTTCCTTTGTTTCTTCAGGAGAGTGGGGTCAATGTCTTTGGACATGATGCTGAACTTGAACCTTTATGAAAGCTTGGATGAAAATTTCTTCCTTTTTATGACCCCATGTCTTCTCACCCTTTGTAATATTTTACAAATTGAATTTCAGGGCTCAAGAGGTAAAGTTTCTGCTGTGGTTGGCAAAAGTGTTGTCTTTCCATCTGATTACCCTTGAGGTCAGGAACACATAATATATTCAGGGTGTTTCTAATCGAACGAAGCTCAGAATATGTGAGGGTTGTAGACAGCAGCTGGCCCCAGCAGAGACTAACAGATTTGCTGAGAACCTGTAAAGATCTTGGCAGGATATCAACAAAGATACTGTAGGGCTGCTAGATGCCAGGAAAATGAGATCTTTGGTTTGCAGCAAGGGAATGGTATTTAGGGAGGATAGGATGTAATAAATTACAATAATAGCACTGAGAATATTTTTCATCCAGAAGAATTAGAGAATGTCATGATGGTGGGCAACTTGTGTACTTGGTCTTGCACATAAGGAAGCTGAAGTAGAAGCAAGTGGAAGAAAGATGCCTTGCTACAGCAGCAGGGTATTTTCAGTCAGGAAAAGAAGTCAGAGAGTCCTACATAGGAATCGTTTTTGAGAGAAGTGAAAGATGAAGGGAACTGAAGTAATGATGGAGAAAGGGTTTTAGCTGACTTGAGAGGAAAGAAAAGAGTGGAGGATGGCTGGATAAAAAAGAGAGGTGCTTGTGGAGAACAAGATTCCAGAAGATGTAGTGGTGCATGGCCTACCATGCCTGACCCCTAGATATGGCTGAAAGATTTCAGGTCAGTCTACAGGAAGCTCTGTGTCTGATCGATTGCGCTGATATGTCCTCCTTCCTCTCACCAGACCTTTAGTGAAAACAGGTCTCTCCAGGAACTCAGGCAAAATCAGCATGTTACTGAAACACAATTGTGGCATTTAAAGAGCCAGCTTCATAAGGAGAGAAAAGAAAATAGATTCTCATCTAATTTGCACATTGAATATGACACAGAGATTAGCAGCCATAATGGGAAATGCCTGCCTGAAAAATTTTAGCCTTAGTACTCAGAGCTCCATGGATTTGATGTAAATAATTCCAGAGATATTTCATCTGCATTTATCTGATTAGAAATGCCAATTATTTATCACTGTTTTTAGGACCTGATTGTATGATATCCTCTCTGATTACTTTATCAGGTTAAAGTCTATGGATTATTGATAGTTCTCTGTTAACTAGATGGCTTGCCTTTTTGGCAGAACGCCAGCGAGAGGGAGAAGCAGCTGTTAGTTGAGATGAGAATAAGAGAAAATGCCAACTGGCAAAATCTTTCTGACTTCTGCAGGATTGGAAGAGACCATTAGCAGCTCTTGGAATTCCTTTTTGTTTATTATTTTTTATTTTTATTTTCCTTCCCAAAAAGACCTAGTGTGGGAAGCAGGACACCACTGAAATTGTAATCCAATGGGTGACTGGTGGAAATGCCAGACAGGGAAGAAGTCTGAAATGCAGGGCGGCAGGAAAGACATGGATGACAGGAGGCCTCTTTCTCATATGTGGGTCTGTTCCCACTGTGAGACAGCATGGGTTCATTTCAGATCTCATGTGGGCCTTCTAGGCTATCAGCCTCTCAGAAAACGTTCACTTTGAACTGCAGTTTAAACCTCTCTTTTTTTTGATAGCTTTGAAAGCTGATACGGAAGTTTTCTACTATCCATTTATTTTCCATTTCTCCCTCAACTCCTTTCCTCCAAATGACTCTTAGGTGTGAAATGCCACTTCTAGCAGAGGTGTTAAACTGGGGACTGGGGAGGGCTATGAAAAGCACAAGTCATGCAAATGTACAAAGGTTATTCTGCAGACAGTCTCTGTGCTGGAAATACATTTTAGAAAAGAGAAAACTCTGGAAGTCTGAACATTTGGGCATAAACTTCCATCTTTTTTCAAGATCTCATTAAACCGGGAGCAAGTGGAAGCAGAATGGTCCGGGTGGCTTCCGGCGCCACGGGGAGCTTTCTGCAGCAGCTGCTGTGTGTCACGAGACCATAAATTGACTTCCTGCCATGGGAGACCTCCAGCTGGTTCCTCTGGAGTGTTACTGGGGGAAGTCCTTGCCCTTTATCTTACCAGCAGCAGGTGATGCCCAGGGCTGGGGAGGAGTTGGAGCTGTCAGATTTCTCTTGTCAGCCAACAAGATTTTGGTTAATAAAAACTGAAGGATGTGTGGAGACCTCAATGTTTTGCTGAGGAAGAGATGGTGCTGTCCTTTGAGTGGTGTATGCAGATGTCCCTCAAGTTCTTTGTTTTCAAAAGCTCCCAGTATGAGCACATGTCTTTCATCATATCTCAGGTAACATCAAACAAAGCCCCCTTTTTTTTTTCTTTTTTTTTTTTTTTTTTTATATCTTTGTCCTCCAAGGCAAAGCTCTGTGCTGTCCCTTCCTTCCTTCCACTCAGAGTAGATGCGTGCTCCCCTTTCTGTCATTCAGTGCCCCTCACAGTAACTCTTATCTACTGGTCTTGGAACTGTCCTTGTCTGGGGGGGTTTCATTCCATTAATAATTGCTCTCTCACTGAATCAATAACCAAGTAGGAATCTTTGGCAAAGGACTAAGTTATGGTGCAGGAGGTGTCTCTGGATTTAGTGGGCTTTATCATCATCTTTGCTGGAATTCATTCTTTCCTTAGAAGTTAACTGCTCAGCTGCTCCTTCCAAGCCTGTTGCATTTCCTTTCTTTCCCCACAGGAGTTGCTGTATTCTTCCAAGAGAGGTATATAACAGGCTCAGTAACATATAAGTTTTTCTTTTTAATCTGTCTCCTGTATTAATGAAATTCTTTACTCATTCAGAATATTAGATATCACTATCCTTCATGCCAAACTCAGCAGCAGACTTGAAATTCTGTAGGTTAAAAACTCAACCTGAATATGCTGTTTCATACTATTCTTTTGTATATCTGTGGTTTTCAAGTGCAGTCATGAATTCTGAAATGAGAAGGAAAAAACCCACAATGAGATATTTTGAAAGTTCAGCCTGGCACATATCCATCCTTGATTCCTTTGCTGTGCAGGATAGGCTGTGTTTGTTGTGAAATGGGAAATCCGAAAGAAAGCTGAATGAGCCTTGTGGAATTTGGTGAAGCAGAGGAAACTCAATTTAGAAAAACAAAGTGCAATTCCTGCCGGTATTTTACATTTGGATTTTTTAAGCATCACAGACTCTGGAAATTGCATTTAGATGCAGTTTAGATACCTATTCAATAAAACTTTTAAAGCTTTGTGACCTTGGTGACTTTTGGGGTCAGGAGGGTAAGGCATAAATAGTGTGGGGCATGTGAGATAAGCTAACCAAACCCCGTGGCAATTCTAAAGCATGCTTGTTGGAGTTGAGGTTTGCTTCGAGAGCCTCCAGCTCCAGTGGCTGCCTTGTGGAACCTTTTCCAGAGTGATGACAACTGCTTTCCTGCTGTTTGAGTCACAGTTTCAAATAACCCCTAGATATGAATCTTACATCTTTTTGCCATATCTGTATCATAACCTGTGGCTGTGTGGACAGTGAGTTCTGTGGCAGAGAGAGCTGGGTCCATCCTGCAAAAGCTATTTAATTAGTTACATATTGGGCATTTTCTCCTGCCTTTTTTCTTTCTGTGCTTAAGAAAGGGGGTTCAAACACAACTTGCACTGCTTGTCAGCACATCAGTTTGATCAATACTGTTGTCAAAGTAATGCTGTTACTAGAAAAGAGTGCATATGTCCAACCCATTTTTAATTGATTTCATATCAGGGAAGGGCAGAAGTGAAGGAGAGCTTGACTGTGAGACTCATTTGTGGCATTTTGCTCTGTGAGGAGTCTGTGCTGTCTATCTGTGTGTGTGGTTTGGAGAGATGGTATCGCAGAAGCGGTCTGAACCTCGCTTAGCAGATACATTCGGGTTCACCAAAGAGCTCCTACGAGCTCCCTCTATGTTTCTCCCATCCATTTACCTAATTTGCACGTTTGAATAGTTTGTGCATATGTCAATGCACAGCTCTCATACAAAGTATATGGATATAATTTAGAAAGTTCTGTTGAATTTTTGGCTTATAGAGACATGTTCTGTGGCCTGACAGGATTACTCCCGTTGGAGTAATAACTAGAAGTTTTGCTTATTTAGGGCCTGTTCCTACTCCCTTTGAAGCCAATGGCGCAATTCCCAGTAATGTTTAGTGCTGCAAGGTCAAGCCTATAAGGATGATAGAATTTGATGTTGGAGGCCTCAGTCAGTGCTTGCTGAAGTGCATGGGGGTTTCCCCAGTTGTTCCAATGTGCAAATTGCCGTTGTTTTGAAAAAAAAAATTAAAATATGGTATTAATGTTGAACAGGAAAAAGAAGAAAGTAAATCATGAAACTTTTTTGTAGTAGCTGATATGTAGTTCGTAGTAGCACTTTTTATTATATTAATACAGGTCAACTAAGTTCCCAGAACTTTGGACAGCCACATCCAAAAGCAGCGGATTTGCTAAACCAAAAAAGGTGCTTTGTGTTGCTGCCACATCTCTTGTGTATTTTGAATACATTTTACTTCTGCTGGTAGGAACAGCTATTCCCGTAGAATCCTAACCTTTATGCTTCTGGTCCCAGTTGGGGTGACCCTATGCCATCCACAAGGGAAAGGAGATGATGAAGAGTAATGCTGCAGCCGCTTGAGGAGAAAGCTGGCTCTTGGTAATCTCCAAGGCCAGTACAACTTAGAACCAGTGCAGGTATGAAAACTATGCCCAGTTCTGTCTGTAGGCCTCCTGACACGTAGAGTTCAGAAATTGCCTTCACCTGCCTTTCTCATGGGCTACTAGGGCTTCAACAAAGCTCATTGATTTTTATACTTAGACTTTGCTACTTCAAGCTTGCTAGGCTAGATCTTGAAAGGGATGAAGCAAAAATACAGCAGAGTGAGGAAAACCAGAAAGCTACTAGAGGGCATTTGTTGGATTTTTCTCTTTATTTGGTTCAACAAATCTGATAATCTAAAGAGCATGCAGGAGAACCCGTCTGTTTTCTCAGGATTTTAAAAGGAAAGTGAAGAAGGACATAAAATTTACTGAGAGTACATTAGTATTTAATTTGGATACTGCTGATCTACTGGGTTGCTTTAACTGAAGGACAGAATATAATTTTTTCACTTTGTTTTCTTCTGTTTGCATCAGCGCTTAGATGCAATTACATATTATATGCATTTACAATTTAGCTATCTACAATAGAAGAGCAACCTAAATAATGCTACCAGGTAGAGTGACACACTGTTTGCATAGGCATAATGGGGACTTCTTAATTTATGAGTCATTTTGCCTGTGTCACTTAAGTTTCTTTAGCCTGTATGACTGCAACACTTTGTATCCTCTTTGCATATTTTCTAGTTCTTCCACAGGAGTAGGGCCTAATGACCCAAACATCCTTCATCTTTCAGAGACAGCATTAACCCTGCAGACTCTCCTTTGCCTTGAGCGCTGACTTTGGGTGTATGGCCAACTAAAGTAGCGTGGTACCACATTCTCCACTAGATGATAGTATGAAAAATACTGAGTTCTGGATAGGCTAATAATTCTTCCATTTCTCCTTTTCCCCATGAACTAGGCAAATAAGCAAAGGCACTTAAACTCTTCAACAGCACAACTTAACCACTGTAGTTGAATTATATTTTAAATGAGCTATCACAGAAGCCTCTGGGGAGCTTCTGGTTGAACACTTCAATGTGACAGAGTACGCTTCTTTTCTTAGTTTTGTTTTGAAAATGATTTTCACATTTGCACGAAAGGAGAGAGGAAATGAAAGAGAATCTAAAGTCACAATTTAGTCACAGAAAGCTGCCCTAGCAATATAGTAATATCTTTATCTGCACCAGTGATGAATGTGTGGTTGTGGAAGAATACAGAGGAGTTTTAAGTGTCTGTTGAAGCTAATGGGTCTGATTTTCTTTTTATTTGTCTCATTATACTTGAGAAATGTGCATTAAGAATGTGAAAAGAAGGTGTATAAAGCATTTAGAGATGCTTTGTACTCTGATTTTGCATAGGAATAAACAGCTAAACAAGGCAAAGAAATAGGAAATTAAGCATAACTAGAGACATAATGTGTTGCCCAATTTTAAAGTGAGGTGTATAGCAAAAACAGACCAAGAGACAAAATATTTAAATATAGATTTTGATAAAGGATGTCTGATGCTTGTCAGAGGTATGGGCAGAAATTACTCTGAGGAATGTTTTACCTTGCTGTGAGCTAGAATGGGCTGAGGATGTTGTGTGCAGAAGCTGACCTTAAGTTGGTAGTGCAAAGTTGCTTGCAGAAAGCATTTCTTGATCTCAAATGAGAGTAAACAGGTCTTTCATAACTGTAACATTTTCAGGTTGTTTGTTTTTGGAACCATTTAAAAATACTGTGCTAATTGTACAACGAAATAGGTGTTATTAGTGATCACTTTTAAAATAGTTGCTCACAGAACTTGATTAGATCATTTCATATGCAGGTTCACTCTTTATTGTAAATGCAAAATAAGGAATAGTCATCAAGGCATACAGATCACAGGGAGCACCAATAAAAGTTTTTGATTTGACTTGAACTTTATGATCTTGTTCTAGGTCGTCCTCATGGCAGTGTCCAGTGTATAAATCACTGGGACAAGTAGAGCTTGAGGTTTTGGACAGACCAGGAAATCACTCTTTTTAGGAAATCAGGATGGGGGAAGAAGAATTTTTCTTTGTGGTACAAACCTTTTAATGAAAAAGAAGTGGGAAAAGAAAAAAAAATAAGAATAGAAACCTGATTAAGTGATGTGTATTAGATTTGCATGAATGTTTTGGTGGGTTATATTAGGTGAAAGCTCCTTGGAGTGGGATCACTCTCTTGTTCACACTACTGCCATCTTCTCTAGAGTGGTGAATGATGGCTCCTCTTTTGCAAACTGCTGCTGCTTAAGTATGTGCACAACCACATCTTGTGTTCATAGGTACATGGGCAGGGAGCTCCTGGAGGGTTAGGTTCACACGTGACCCACTCTCTTCTCCTCTACCTAAGCCATACATGAAACCTGTTTTGGATGTGTCCAGCATGCTTTCTGTACAAAGTGTGTTTGGGTTAGAGTTGTCATCTTCATCTTTCCAAACCAGTCCACGCAAGTGTGGCCCAGTTAGGGAAACAAGCGAGGTTGCTGCACGGAGCTTCTCAGGAGGTAGGAGAGAGCTACTAGCAGGAACATGAGTGGGGTTGATTGAAAGACTTTTCTGTACTAGGCCAGACTTTGTTTCTCTCTGGCGCTAGCCTTGTACAAAAGGCAACATCATGGAATGGAATGATTCTTTCCCTCAAATAATTTTATTAAAAAGGGTGAGTGAGAAAATTTCTTAATTCTTCTTGACGCATTTTGATTTCCTCAGATACTGACTGCCTTCCCTATAGTACAAATCAATAATTTGATTTTGATTAAATTCTTCAGACTCATTCTGAGAATCTTACGTGATGTGTCAGGTTTTCTCACAATTCCCTAGCAGCCCTTAGAGCATGGCATTATTAACACATGTAGTAAAACAAATAATTCAAAGCTGGGTTTGTTATGGAAGGAAAGGGGGAGAGGAGGGTTTTTTCCTTGCCAAACTGAAGTTTTGTTGAAAGATATTTGCCCTCTGGGATATTTCACTGCTGTAAAAAAGGAGGGGGAAAAAAAAAAAAAAGGGGGGATGTACTCCATAAAGCATTTGTAAGACAAACTTTCCTTTCCAGTTGTTATTTTTATTTTGTTTTGGGAAAAAAAGAAAAACAGCAAACAAACCCTGTTGCCTCATTTGATCTTTGGCAAACTTAAGGTTTTAGGTTTTTCGTTTTTATTTTGGGGATGTTCAGATTCCCATCTCTCTCTCTCATTTTAATTAAAAACACAATTTCTCTCTGTTTCTAATAGAGAGAGAACAGATTTTTTTAAAAAAGCAACAGCCTCAGATTTTGTATCACAGAAATGTAACCATAGTCGTGTTTCGATTTGAGAACCTTAGTGGGTGTGTCAACATTTCCAGATTTTCCGTGATGTAGCATTATGGGCTTTGCAGTTTTCCATATTCTGAAAATAAAAGCTAACAATACTGTCTTGAACACAGTGCAGCAGGAATGAGGGATAAAGACCGATTTCTTAATAGGGTCCACTGTAAAATTTTATAGACCAAAAATTGAACAATACGAAGAAGTGCACAGGAAGGTCATGCAATGCAAATCTGAGGAAAATTGAGTAAATCAGCTTCATCCAAGACCCCACCATGTTTGTAGAGGATACCTAGCTTCTGAATGCTGCCGAGGAAGTACCGCAGAAATTTACATGAGACAAATGCTAAATCTGAGAGGAAAGGTCATAAACATTTAGTTGGTGCAGACAGTAAAATCTCCACTCGTTCTCTCTGGTGTTGCTATTACCCGGGAATCCAAGATTAAGCAAGAATTCAGAAGGAACTGAAGACTCTGAATCTTTATGTATACACATATATATTTACTAGAAAATATGATTATGTATGTGTGTGTATAAATATATATATATGCACACATATTTGTATAAATTTATTCTTTATCTTAATCTTCATTGGTAAACTTTGGGTAAGGAAACAATAAGAAAAATAACATGTAGATACTTTCCCTTAGCAAGAAAATTTCACTGTTGGATTTTCTGACTTTTCAACAATACTGTAGTTTTGTATGCATCTCTTAAGTGCATCAGTACAATATTTATAATATTTCTCAATGATGCAGGTGTAAATTAAAATTCAAAGGACTATGCCCTGCAAGTACAAGCACTGACAGCCATTAACCAACATTTCCATTTGTTATACAAGTCCTTTAAAAGCCCTTTTTTTTTCTTCCTCCCTTCTAGCAGGAGGAGCTACAAAGATCCCCAAGTGCTTGGGGATATATAAGGAAAATAACTAAATCTTAAGTCATCCAAATCTCTTGTCTAGTTGTATTCATGATACCATAATTTTTGCTATATTTCCCTTTTCATGTGGTGTTTATTGTCAAATGTATGGCTGGAAAATGAAAAATGTTATGTTATTCAAGAAAGCAAGCTATTAAGTGTCACATGCATGAAAGTAGCCTGTTACAGTGGTCCTACAAATCTATCTAAACACTGTAAAAGTCAAAGAGAATGAAATGAATAAACACCAGAATGCTTAGTCATTCCTCATTTGGATACAATTTATATTCATAAACAATAACTTGATTTTCAAAGTCTGCTGGAAAAAATGATTTACTCTTTCCTTTCTGATTTCTGTGTCTAAGGCTGGAGAACACCCCTGCAGAGTGCAAATTTAGTCATCTAACGCAATGGGGGTTTTGCCAAGCTTTTTTTTTTTTTTTTTTTTTTTTTTTTTTTTTTTTTTTCCTCCCCTCCCCTAGTAACAAACTTTATTCTTAATAACCGTAGGAGTTCACAGGACCAAAGTAGTATGTGCTCCTTGCTATTTGAAATAGTTGACAAACAGGCAGACCTCAGGCTTTGGCTCCTTTTCATACATCATTGGTGCAAATCAGTTGCAGACAGGATTGAGAAACCTCTCTGGTGACATTGTTTCCGAGGCTCCTTATGTGAACAAAGTTCAGAAATTTAATTGCTTATGCAACATATTACTATAGCACTTTTACGTTGAGTGGCACTAAGTAATTACGCTGTAACTGCTGCACAACTGTTGTAATTTTTCATGCAGCTATGTTACATGATAACACGATAACGCTGATGCTAATACTAATGTTGGGTTAGGCAGCTAAAGAGGGGATTACAATAGAGAAGTGCTAATAGTGTGTTGTTAGGAAACAGGATGCCAAGAAGCCATTAGAAATGGGAGTGGAGTGAGAGAATAAAATGAAAAGTGCAGTGGGAAAATTGGAAAAGATACAAGGCAAACTGCAGGCGGAGGAGTCTGTATTCTTTAACCTAAGGGTGATTTTTTTGTTGTGCTGTTGTTAGTGTCTTTAAATCCTTGTTGAATGGTATAGACTGAAAGGTTGAAAAATCATGATGATGTGAAAAGGAGTGGGAAGTGATGGGCTTGAGAGCAATCACCTCATTTAATGGTTGGAAGGTGTCTTCACATAATGCATCTGCCAGGCTTGGGGAGTATTTCTCTGGCATACACACAAGGATAGTTTTCTGAAAAGAGTAAATTGATATTCCTAAAAATACCAGAGAGTCTCCTGAGTAACATGAAAGGAAGCAGAGGACTGCAGATGGTGGTGGCAGGGTTGAGATAGCAGGCTGCGTTACGAGTCTGCAGAGTTGGAAATTAAGAAGGTCAAGGAGTGTTGTAGTTCTGGGCAACCTGGAGGCCTTGGCACCCAGAACAACATGACCTTGCCTCAGTAACCAGACTAGCTTCCTTAAAAATGTCATACATAAATGCCGGTGCGTAAAGCTTTGGATTTTCGCAAGTACATTGAGAATGTGATAAGTTTTCTGCAACACCATCGTTGTGATGACATCTACACAGAAGTGTCAGCAAGCTTGTTTTATTCTGTATCCATATGCGGCAGTGGGAATGGTGCAAGGCTCCTAAATGGGACAGGACAGCAAGCACTTAGCGCCCTGCCAGAGAGGGGGCCTCTTCCCCCAGAGCCCCTGAGAAGCTGCAGACACAGAGGAGACAAGGAAGTGCTGAGGCTGGGGGCTGCCGGGTGTAGTTGGCAGGACAGGAGTTCCCTTGGGGACCACAAAAATATCTTGCGAGCACGAGTATTGCAGGGAAGGCTCTGTGAGAACAGCAAAGTCTGTGTTTGCCCCTTCCTTGTTTGCTATCGCCTGGACTGCTGCTTTCACACGCCTCCCCAACTGCTGAGTCCCTCTCCCTCTGCGCAGACCTCTGTGATTGCTCGTATGGGGATGGTGTTTGCTTACTGCATAGTTACACCTGTCACTTGCCTGCTTCGAGGGCATTTCTTAGCCACACGAGTAACGTGCAAAGGATTTTCATGCTCATTGGTATGTGGACAATAAACAGTCCAGTCCTTGCAAGGTGAAACTCCAAGAGAGTAAAATGCACCAGGTGAAATTTTCACGGTGAGTTTTTGCCGTAAGCTGACTATCTTTGACCATGGAAAGGGCTTCTTAGGCTATTGAGCCCTATTTTCACAAAGCAGTTTGGAAAAGCACATTCTATAATTTTTGATCCAAAAATTTGGGGAGTTTTGTGCGGAAAAATAATTACTAGAAAGTTGTTCTAAACCCCTGACTAGAATCTTCCTGCTATTTTGTATCCTAAACGCATTCTTGTATTTGTGACTAGTTAATAATACATGTTACCTGAGTGATAATGCCTTGCATCTACATTGCATTTTAACTGAAATCCCTTCCTGAATTTTATCCACTCAAGTAAAAAGAATTTGTTCACTTTGTTTTATGCAATTCTTGCAGTTTAGTTAGAAGATTTCAGTCATTTTGAGAGAAAAAAAAAGTGAAGAATATAACTTTTCCTTGTTAAAAGGTTTTGTTTGTTATTGTTTTTTATACCTCTTTCACCCTAGACTTTCTTTTGTGTTGCTAGGATAACTGGAAATATGGTAAAAAGTTTGCTGTAGGATGAAGGATGGCTTTTGCTGTTCCTTCAAATGATGGTGTACCTTTGACCAAGTTAAAAATATTAAAACATTTTGTTTCAGTAATTCTAGATACTTGCTTGCCTTGCAACCTTCCCAAAGGTTGAGCACCACTCTGAGCAGGTATGCCCTGGCCTGCAGGGTGCTGTGTTCATTTTCCCTGCATTTGCATCCCTGGCTGGGCTGTTGGAAGCAAAGACAGGATACTCTTTAATGCTGCTATTGCTTCCGCCATGGGGCAGGATATTACAAGAGTGTGATTCTGGTGCAGAGGATAAGAAATGAACAAAATGGGTGGGACAATGGGAGACCAGGAGCAAAGGCTCCAAGGTAGGAGGGGCTGAGGCTGGACCAAGAGGTAAGTTGATTTCTGATGGGATGAAGTTTAGACTGTGAGTGGGAACCGGTGGGGGGAAGCTTTAGAAAAAGACCTGGAAAGGAAGATTGTGAATGAGGGAGCATCAAGATGAGCTAAAGAGCTTGGGAGCTGGGGTGGAAATAGGATAAGTGCAGCAGGATGGGAGCTTGAATAGATGCAGTGGCACTGGTTGCTGGAGTGGTTCCCGTTGCAGGCGAGTGTGTGCTGGCAGCAGTAGCAGCCTCTTAGCTACGAGCCTTGCTGAGATTCCTGGGTGCAGTGCAGTGCCTTTTCCCATCGGGACTGCGTTGGGCCTGTGCCGTAAAGTCTTTGTGGCAGGACAGGTTGTGTGATGCTGTGTGGGGCTGTGCAGCATTAGGCAGCTCACTACTGTGCTATTTTTCTTTGTATTGACATACCTTTAAAGTGAAAGCATGCAGTCTAAATTCTGCTTTTGATTAAATTCAGCTCGATTCTGTGAGGTTAACTGAGTAAATCGGGGTAACGTTTAGTGAACCAGTCTTAGAATGTGATTTCCTGTCGCTAACTCTGTTTTTCTCCCAAGTATTCATTATTCTAAAAAACACTCCAAGTAGAGAAGCTAGCCCAAAGGCTACAGCTGCAGTCTGATCATAAATACCAGCTAATGAAAAGAATTTCACTATCTATAGCACATTTCTTTATTCTGATGGAGCAGAAACACATTTTAAATAGGTCATAGGATCTAATTTTCTACGCTAAGTGCTCCAATTTACTGGCTTCCTGAGGAGCTAACAAAAACACTCTTTAAGTCCACAAGGAACTCCTCTGCTTTTAAAAACACCTTATAAAACACTAATGTGAGTAGTAGAATACCGGAAAATTGATAGGACTGCTACATAAGTGAATGAGGAGCAGCATAACATTCTCTGGGATCTAGAACATCGTTTTGGAGTGAGACAGTGTCAGCGTCCCTGGGAAGTTGCCCCTAACAGGAGTCTCCTAATAAGACACTGAAAATGAAAGTCCTCTAAGATATTTCTGAAAGTAATTTGCTGGAAAACACAAAGTAAATACAGTAACCAACAGCCAGGACTAGTAACCTGTAATACTCCAATTCTTAGAATAATTAGATTACTAATAATTTTTTGGAGTTGGAAATATTATTATTCGGATAATTCAAAAGCATTTGTATAACAGCATATCAACAGCTTCTTCTTTCAGCAGCAGGATAATAAATATTATATTACAGTGAAATTGTATCTGTCAAACGTGCTGAATAATATATTTAACAAATATTTTTTTCTGTTATTCCACCAGGCCTAATTATCACCTGAATTTAGAGCGTGCCATTTCACATTGTATTATTGCTGCTTTTGTTGCTGCAGATATATGCCTGGATTGAGAATATGTTGACAATACAAAGCCTTAAACTAAAAATTCTCATGAGACTAGAACCTTTCTTTTCAGTGTGTAAAATACCAAGTAGTAAAAACACTTCCTATACTTTCCTGTTCCTTTCTTTCCTATGGGACCATAATAGGCACAACCGCTAAAGAGCTAATCCAACAAAACCAGGGAACCGGAGACTCTTGGGAAAGGCCGTCAGCCAGCTTTGCTGTACCCCTCAGCCCTCGTCTCTGCAGTGACACTGACAGCCTGTTTGAGGGTGTCCGCCAGGCAGGGCTGAACACCCAGCTGGTGCCAGGAAGGTCCCCAGGCCAGAGCCGTGACTGACCCAGCGCTGCCCAAACTGTGGCTCTGGCATGGATGTGCTGACTCCGGATAAGCAATCCCCTGGGGCTCTCGTGCTGCACACAGCCACACGTGTTGCTCAGAATGGCAGCCAAATGACTTGTGTTTCCTGTGGGAAATGCAAGGTTTGGTTGCAGCCAAGCTTGTGACCAGAGCTCCTCCCTGGCTGTGCTGGTGTGTGCCAGGCACCCTGCTGGGGCAGGCTGGCATGGGGAGGCATGGCTGGGCAGTGTCCCACAGCTGGGTGCATGGCCACACCTCTACCCAGCACTCAGAGCAGATCCAGGTGACGACAGCATGGCTCTGTCCCCTAAGCGTTTCATGCACTTGCCTAAAGCCTCCGACAGGTTGGTTTTGGGGTCAAGACCGCCTGGGCTGCTAATATGAACTTCAGATATCAGTGCCTGTTGTGCACCCATGTGCTAAGGCCAGCTTATAATACTGCAGGACTTTGGACGTGCTCAAGTTCAGTTCAGGCCCCTAGGTACAAGAGGGTGGTTTCAGTGTAGAAATGGAATGAATGATCTGTCAGTACATTGCAGTGAAGAATGTTTCCTGGTGTTCCCCAAAGGCTGGGAGAAGGGAGTACAAGAGCCCCAAGGGTGCATAAAGCTCTTGAGAGTGAGTTAGCTCTCGTGAAAAGCTAGAAAAGTGCTGGCTGGGAGAGGTGCTGCATCTCTCCCCCGTCTTCCAGCAAAGCCCCCAGAAGGAGGCTGCACCTCCTCACGAGGATGGCACCATGTGCTGCGTCTCCTTGCGTGAGGCAGCCGAGCACAGTGGGGCCTTGCAGTTTGCTGCTGCTTCTCCCTGGAGCCTGGCATGCCCCTGCTACACCCTTTAACTAACTCCCTGGAATACCTCTGAATCAAGTGACAAGCCAAGGTTGGAAGGTTTCCAGAGATCAACAGAAACATGCTATTTCCTCTTCTCCTTTTTGTTCCCCCAAGTCTCTTCAGGTGTTGTTTGAAGCAGAGGAATAAGCTCATTGTCTCATTGCCTGCTCTTTGCCTCCTGCCGATTGACTCTTCTACGACTTCCCAGCACTAGGGGATCCTTGCAATTGCCCCTGTTAGAAGGGAGGGATTGGAGAAGAAAAAAAAAAAAAAAAGGATTTTGAAGGACTTGTGTAGCAGATGGAAATGTTGGTTAATGGCTGGCAGTTCTTGTATTTGCAGGGCATAGTCCTTTGAACTGCTGAGCACTCTTGATCTCTTGATAAAGCCAGCAGGCTCTTCAGGTTGTTCAGCAGTGCTGAAAGATGAGGTCAAGAATGCCTAACTATTTCAGGAATGGATGTAGCTGTGAAGTGGAGCAGGGTGCACAGAGACATGACTGTCACATCACCTAGTGCTTTTTGATCTTTGATGATGCCCAAAGAGAGGATCCTTTTCCTTGCCTTTCTTGCTCAGAAAACAAATGGCAGTTCTGCACTGGTTGCTAAAGAAATACTAGAAGGAGAACTGTTCCAAAACAGTTCAGAGGGGGGGGAAAA
Organism: Eudromia elegans; assembly: GCA_003342815.1. NCBI lineage: Eukaryota > Metazoa > Chordata > Aves > Tinamiformes > Tinamidae > Eudromia > Eudromia elegans. The sequence continues at coordinate 3,280,797 of PTEX01000002.1, read as the reverse complement.
AAATCTGCAACCATGGCTACCAGATACCTTATCGTTATCTCTGGTCTTAACTCAATCCAAGCTGTTGGTGCATACCAAAAAGAATTTGAGTCTTATTCATCACTTCCTATTTGTCTCAAAGTGAATGATTGTAGATGGGATATGATTACTGTGGCACAAAAAGCTTTTGTTTAGTTTTATGGTGACACAATTTTGCACCAAGATTGTATGTGTTCTGTTTTCCCAAGAGCTGCCCGTGGCAGCTGGGATTTCAAAAGCGCTGGAATACTTTCCGGCACAAATGGCGTGTTCCTCAGCAGCCCCACAGCTCCCCCAGCCCCGTGAGCAGTGGGAGAGCAGAGGCAGCTGTGCGAAAGCCTCTCTCCTCAGCCGAGGTGGGAGGCCATGCCCTGGCAGAGGGACGAGGTGCCACAGGGGATTCCTCAGTGTTGCGTGCTCCTTTGCACTACTGTGAGTTGAAGAGCTGGTAGTAGTTTGCCTAGCAGCTAGTTTTTGCTGGTTTTCTGTCCATCCAACTTTCTGTATCTTTGTAAGTGCTTATAGGTCAATATAAGGGAATAAGTTTCCAAATTGTTATTCACATTAGCTGCATACTTATGTGTAGAATGTGATTGGCAATAGAAATCCCAAGCTGTTACTTCCTGTGAGAAACAAAGTGATTTTACAGCAAGAATAATGAGCCTGAACTAGGAAACAACAAATAAGCAGGTAGAACAGACGTATTCAGGCATGCATTCTCCCCACAGCATTTTAATGTGCGCATTTGTATGAAGAAGAACTGTTTCTCTAATGTTATGAACCAAAACTTCCAAACAGATAGATATTGTGTGTTGAATGTGATGAGGACATTTAAACATCTGGGATTTGACTGAATAGTTGCATGCTCTTGCTTGTTCTGTTTCATCAGAGAGAGCTCAGAGGGTGTTTTTCAAAGGCATAAGGGCATTGAAAACAGAAGAACCAGCTGAGACTCAGAAGTTTTATGGTGGGGAGGGAGTGGTGGAGGAGAGAGAGCTCCAGCATGCTTTTTGTTCTAAATTGGAGCAAAAAGTGACATTTCAAAATTTTCCACTGAAAGGAAAGTGGGAAAACTTTCAGTTCAGGAAAATCAAAAAATATGTTTTGAGTTTTCCTAAATGAAACAATCAACAGCTGTCATAACTTTTGACTCCTGGCTCTGCCCGGCTCCCTGGGGCACCCTGGGAAGTTCCTATCCCGTTGGAGGCAGCTCAGGAAGCTCCCGGAATTTGGAAGGATTGCTCAGATCTGAGTACTGATGTCTGTCAAGCTCCAAACCTGTGGCAGGAGATCTGCAAACCCCGACCATGTCAGTTAAGGTTGCCTGGCTTCCCAGCGCTGTGCTGCTGGTTTGGGGAGTTGCACTCTCAGTTGTTGTGGCCCTCGGCGTCGAGGTGGTCCAGAACAGGGTGCAGGAACCTGAGCTCACAGCAGGGTTTCAGGGGAAGTAGAAGGAACCAGCCATGATTCTGATAGGAAGCTGCCTGTTTGGGAGGACCAATATTCCCCAATGGGAAGCTGCCTGGAAAGACAGGGGAATTTGGATACCGAGTTGACTTCATGCCTTGGAAAATTCTCTTGAAGAGGTTGAAAAGAAAAGATTTAGAATTACTACAAATCATCTCAAACCTTCCCAATGCTGGTCTGCCATCCCCTGACTGGGAAGGGCAGGAATTGGGCTTGATGTGTTTTGTGTTTTGCACCTCGTCTCCCTCCCGGCTGCTGCGCCCTGGCTCCCGCCCTGCATAGACTTCAGGCCAGTGGAGCTCTTGTCTGTGAAAACATTTGGAAGATGATTTCAAAAAGCTCTGCCGCTCGCCCCCGCTGGGGGCTGCTCATTTTCTCATTAGGGAATAATTACAGCCTTGGGCAGTGTTACTAGGAAGGGGCAGGTAAAGATACTTGATGATTTCTAAATTCCGATAATCCATGCTATCTGTGTGATTTTTATAAGTACCCAGGAAAAAAACTTTTTATGCCGTTGGGAGTCAGAGGGAGCCAACCTGTCCGTGTGGCAAGGGCACAAGAAGCAGAAAAGCGGCCCGAGGAGGAGCAGGGATCCGTTACAGGGAGCCGCGGGGGCAGGCGAGGTTGCATGAAGGAATGCAGCAGCCCGCTCGCTTGCAAATGGCGTCCCGCGAGATGAAAAGCCTGTGCGAGCAGGCAGAGCGGCGGCCGCTGCCGGGCTCGCTCTCTCCTGCAGTTTACCTTGAAAACAGGAGCTATTTTTCATCTTTACGTCCCCATAAAACGAGCAGAACGCTGAGCAGAGAAGGCGCGCTGGTAGAGCTGTTGTTTTAATAATGAACATATGCCCGCATGTGTGCGATTTCTTTTTTATGCTTTCTAATTGGCATAAACTCCTCATGTGACAGGGCTTCGGCTTTAACTGCCGAACTGGTGCCGACATCAAAAGTCATTGTGGAATTTCAGACCTTTGATGTCTGGTTTAACAGAAGAGCTGATGGCTGCTAAGAAGTAGCTACCAGGAACAAACACATTTTCTAGGTCTCATCAGACAGAACTTATTTTCTGCTGGTTTCTGGTGTTTTTCAGAGTTGCACAAGTGTTCTTCATGGTACCTGGTTATGTGCACTTTTCTCAGTGAAAATTTGGCAGAGAAAATATCCTTAAAGAAGTAGAAAAGCTATTTTAGGGTATTAAAACTAGCTGAAGAAAACTCTCCAAAATTCACAATATTTTGTAATGACTTTGTAATGTTTTTAGTTTGCTTAGTCTAGCATACTGTATTGTCCCTAAGCAAAACATGCCTGACCTGTAGGTGCTGATGGCTGTATTCAGCTACTTTTCCCAATGTAGCCTATTATAGTTGCAGGAAACAGTTTAAAAAAAAAAAAAGAAAAGAAAAAAGGTCATGTTTACCGTTTAAAGTGCTGCACCTGGATTTGTTCTCACTTTTTCCTCCTCTAATATCTCAGTAATAAAGGCTGCTGTTTTGGGGTAGGTCTGAGCAGGCTGACTGCTCGGGGAGCTTATTTTGCGGGAGCTGTTCCTGAAGGCAGAGCACGTGCAGAGAGAATGAGCTATAGGTGGTAATGAGGAAAAAATTGTAAAAAGCAGGGGGGGGGAAAAGCAATGCAGTCAATAAAGAATGAGGATAAAAGATGAAGATAGAGGGGAAAGAAAAAAAAGAGAAAGAAGCAGGAGAGAAGACAAAGAAACAGATGTACTGAGCTGTCTTGAAGAGTGGATCCTCACAGTCTTCCTGCTTAGGCTGCTGTTCAAAATGCTCTGGAAAACAGTGATATATTGGGTGGGCCCAGCTGCTTTTGTTTAGTAGATTTTGCAAGCAGAAATTCTGCAAGGTTCAGACAATCTTTTTCAGAAAAGAAAAAACATCACAAGACTTCAAAAAAAAAAAAGGTTTTTTTGCTGCTAGGCTGGGACACAGACTGTGTGGGAGCCTCCCGAGACCTCTTAGTCGCACTGTCACCAAGCAGGCAGGACACTGTGGGCGCGTGCTGGGTTGTAGCAAGCGTGTCCACCTGCATCCATGTGCTCTGCTGACACAGAGCACCAACTTTCTTGGCTCATGGATGCAGCTATGTCTGCTTAGTTGCTTTCACCTACCTTTGTACAGGCATGGATTGTTTCTGTCAAATGCAGCAATAAGCACCTTAGGAGATTTCTGTGCTTGTGCATGTTTAAGTAAGAGGATTAAAACGAATAGTTCAGTACATGGAGTTTCCCAGAGCAGTGTCCTTATGTGGCTCCTTGCAAAAGTGTGAATACATTTTTGGGTGATAGCAGACCAATTTCAGCAGTTTTTCTAAGAGTCTTCAGGCTGAGCTGTGATTGTCTGGACTTAGTGAGTGAGGAATATGAGGTTATGTTTCCGCAGTTTAACATGAGATACGCAGTACGTGCACTGGTGTCTTTCTTTAGAAAGAAGCCATTGCTGTATAGCATCTTGAGGATGTTTTCAAGAAACATCTGCAGTGTGTTTGATCCTGTTGACTGCTAGTATTTGAGTTTGACTTTGAAAAGTCTCTAAGTGCAGGGACTGTCTAGTGTCCCCAGCAACAACTGCTGATCGTCTTCCTGTATGCAGAGAGTATTGAGTAGCAATTAACTGAGCTGATAGAAATCTTCTGCTAGATAAGACCCAGACTTTCACAACTGTTACAGTAATAGTATCTGCATCAGCAGTGTGGTAGTAGGAAGATATTCCCCTTTAGACTGCATGGGTCATTTCATAAAGTATTTATAACTTAAGGTATGTTGTCCTCTTGGGAGACAAGAATATGTGAACAAGGCTCACTTCATCAACTTCAGATAAAACAGTCTGTTCTTTCCTTATTTCAGCTCCTCCTTAGGTGTATTACAGACCCATGAAGCCTATAGTATGGGCCCATGTTACACTCTGGAACTACGGGTAATAGTTTCAATTGACTGTGCCACAAGCTCTGCAGTACAGAGCTCTGGAAAATGGACTCTTAGGCATCTGCCTAAGAAAGAAAATCTCTAAGATTTAAGAATATGACTAGTCCACTATACCGGCATTAGGAGAAGTAGGAAGTGTGGTTCTCCAGACTGCTCCCACACACCCTAGAGTAGGGGGCCCACCAGGACTAACAACACAAAGGAATGAGGTGTTACTAGCTGGTATTTGCTGGTCATTCATTGAATCAAATGGGTGCCTTTCAGGTGAGGAAACCTTGAACAGAGCTTTGATCAGTGCAGCCAAGGCTGTGAGCCTTTGGATCCAGAGCAGGGCACTTTGGCACTCTGCCCCTCTGTCACTGTGCATGGGGTTTCTAATTGTGCCTGTTGAGTAGTAGGTGGAGTTGCACGCACAGTAGTGTCAAGAGGAGAGATTTGAAGAGCCGAACAGAGAGAATTATAGCCTGGTAGTAAAGGCACATGCCTGGCAGGAGAAACAGATGGGTATGAATTCTTTTTGGCATAAACAGAGTAAATCAGCTCAGGTGGAACAGTATGTGAAAATGGCCATGTCGCTTCTGATGAGTGAGCTGGTTTGTTAAGGACTATGTTTTCAAAGTAATAGCCTAAGTTTTCTCTCACGGTGTCTTGAAAGGCTTATACCCCATTGAACACCCATTATAAGCTCCTAAGCCCCATGCTGCAGTTCTCAAAACCCTGCTTTACCTTCTTACCTCAGGAATCTGCCTTCCAATGTTTTAAAGTCTCGCCCAACACTTAATGTTCTGTTGCTGCCTCGTACTCTGCTGCTGCTGCCAGGTAGCCAGAAATCTGCCTGGGATTTGTGCCTTGATGCAATCTAAACACCTGGTTTACTGAGAGAGCTCAGCCTCAGCTGCCTCATGAGGGTTCAGCAAACAAAAGCTCTGTACAAAACACAGATCTGCGAACCTTTCCTTGCCATCAGTTTCCTCTTGCGCAGACAGACAACTCTTGCGTAGTTCTTTCCCCTCGTAATTTGTGGGGATTGATCTGTGCAACCACTGCAGCCCTCCAAGGGAAGTGGGGAAGGAGGGAGGAAGGTGCTTGTGCCTATTTAGCTTTTTCTGTAGATGGATGGAGCTCACGTCCTGCCTTGCAAAATGTTAAATCAGGTCCTGTGCCTGCTTGAGAGAGCTCAAAGCTTGTTCCCTCCCCTGTGCTCTTCCCCAGGCTCTAAGCTGTTTCAGCACGGAGCAGTGAGGTTAGGGGTGTCTCCTTCCCTCTTTTCAGAGCTGGTCTTCCTCGTGCTTCCATCGGTCAGAGGGAAACAGTAACTCTTGCTCTTCACCAGATGATCTGTATGCTCTCGTCGGAGGAGGGAGATCTGACTTCTGGGTGTTGATTCAGAAACAGTTTGTGTATTTTTGCCAGTGGATAGTGCAAAATACAAAAGCAGCTGTTAAATCATGGACTGAAATCCAGGGATTCCTTCTCCACAGGTGCCTTCTGTCAGCAATGCATAAGCTGTGTTCCCCCTGGTGTTCTCCTTTCCTCTATGGAGCATGTGCTGTAAAGGACTGTGTGAAGTTGTATTGTTTTATTTTTCTAGGAATATATTTTGGTGAACATAAAATGGTGTAGATACTACCTCAGTCTGCTAAACCATAATTCATAAAAACTTTCCTTTTTATTGGTTTTAAAGACTTGAGCTGTTGTATTTTGTTTTACTTTTTTTTTTTTACAGCCAGCAATTAATACTGCTACCTGCTGTTAAAACCCTTCTTGAACTAAATCTGCAGCTGAGCTAAATTCAGTCCCTGCTGCCATTAAGGAGTATGATTTTATCCCCCTCAAATAATCACCATCCTAGTTAAAGCTTGGCAGAATGATGCCAGTGTAAGCAATAGAACAACTTGGCCTTATATTAACTTTTTCAATTGCTCAAAATAATTGTATTATCCTCACTAAAAAAATAAACTTTTGTGAGACATTGAGCGTATTCGTGAGGGTCCACCCATGATACATCAGATTTATTAGCAAGTGAGATGGGAAACATGACAGGAGTTTTTGCAGGAAATAGTTTTTACTTCGACTTTGCAAACACTCCTAAGGCAAACAAAAGTGACAAAGTGACAGGAAAACTCCATACTGCAATATTCCTGGTTATGTCTTCTGTATCAAAACCAGAGATGAGCAGGTTAATGAAACATATGGACGTGTTCAGCACCACAACACAAGGAGATGAATTAAAAATTTGTTACAACCCCTTTTGCAGGTAAACCTCACCAAGATATATACATATAGAATATTACCATGGCAAGAATGAAAAAAACGCTAGAATATATCTTTATATTTGTGTTTATGTTGAGGCATTCCTTTCCAGGCAGCCTGTGATGCACCTTTATCTAAGCACAGCCTCGAGTGAAGCCAGCGGTCTATGGATCGTGGCACGAAGAGGGTTTCAGGAAGTGGGATACAATTTTGGAAATGCCTTGCGATGCTTTTTCTCTTAAACACTCAGCATTTTGAGCTTTGAGCCTTTGTTTGAGTATATACAAGTAGGTCAAGTTCACTGACTGTGGAGATTATACATCTATAATTTTTACCTTAATGGCTAGGAAATGGATAGGAGTTATTAGTTCTGCAACATAAAGAATGTAACTGTATTGTCCTTTTGCTAGCTACGAACCAATTTATACTTCTCAAAAGATGTCTGTCTTCAATATGTGTATTTGTTGTTTTCTGTCTCCACGCCTTTTTTTTCCCTATCTAGAAGCAAGTAAAGCAAGGTGATATGCCGTTGATATACCTGATGATGCATTTGTTTGTTTGTTTGTTTTTAACAAGACAAACCTAAAGCTGCCATACCCAGATCTCTCAGTCCATGCATTCATCAAAGAAGGATCATCATCATCAACAGATAATGTTGCTAGAGTGTATTTTCTGTCTCCCTCTAGAAGTTTTGTCACAATGCTCCGAATGTCAGAAGAAAGCAAAAGAAAAACTGTGGTGTGATATTTCATTAGTGTTGTGTCCATTGATCCAATGGCTAAATGACCAATTTCTTGTTCTAATTATGGTTTAAATGAAAAGCATACTCCCAGCTGTAGGTATTATTTCAGTGTGCCTTTATTTAAAAACTGTGATGATTTTGAAGATCTCATTTTTTCAGAAAGCAACTTCTTGTCAGTTTTTCTAGTCTTTGGACTATATTTTTATTTCTGCTCGTTTGTTTTTGTTTAATGGATATTTCATTTTTATTTGACTTTTATCCCCCATTCTCCTTCATCTGTAGGCACAGAAATGGGGGCTAATCATTTCCTCTGTCTGACTGTAGGAGATGCAACAGTTCTTGACACCAGTTGTCACAGTGATGTAGGAGATTCTCTTAAGCGCATTAATCTGTCTAAATATTTTCTGGGTATGGAGACCCTCTGATCTGTAGCAGCTGCTGGACCAAAGGAATAAAATTAACTATAAGCTAGCTACCATATTTCCTACATGTGAATACTGATCAATGTAAAGTCCACCAATGATGGTTTCTCTGTTTCTGTAAAGTGGATATAGATGTGTCATCATCCTTTGCCATGGTTCCAGCTTTCAGATTTATTTCTGAATGGCTTTTGCATGAGTCTTTCATCACATATTTCAATTTCACAGATTACAGGCACCATAGGAGCAAATCATCTGAGCACTAAATGTGCAAGCAAAACTGAGATATCCAACATTGGTATAAAGTCAGATCAATTAAAAAAAAATAAAAAGAAGAGAAAAGAAAAATCATGCAGAAACCTAACATAGTTGTGAATTTGCTGCACAGGAATGACATCAATCCAAATATATATTGGACATTTTGGTGGAGGAGTTTTTAGTACTGTCATTTCAAATGTTTGCTTTGCTTCACAGTGCTGTATTTTAATTGGCATTTAGTGAATTACTGTAGCTTCTCAGTTTCTGGTTTGATCAGCCTACCCAAAATCTGATTTTTAAGTGAATATTCAAGCCTTCTATGTTTGCTGAGATTAACTGAAAAGCTTGAAAAACAAAGAGAGTGAGAGTTTCAAAAGCAGGTGAATTTGCTTGGCTTTTTGTAGTCTGTTTTCCTAAGGAAAGGAGGCTTGCACAGTTGTACTTATGGTTGGTTTCAGTTTCACGGGGATGAGATCTCCGAAATAATTTAGACCCAAAATAGCTTAACCCCAAAATTTTGTGAGTAGATCCCAGGCTGAGTTCATACATCTTTTGACACAGTGTCTCTGTGATAGAGATGTTTTATAAATACCCTAAACACAGAAAAAATCTTCTGCCAGAATTTTACTGCTTTCATTGTCATGGAGCAGCTTTCTTGGATATATCTGCCTCATCTGCAGAGACAAATGTTACTGAATGGATGCTGAGTCTTTTAGAAAACTCGAGCCAGTCTCAGCCATCTCATATGAAAGTATTTTACTTAACTGGGCAGTTCTGAAAGACTTTTGCTATTTGTTAGAAAAGATTGGCTTACTACATGTTAATCCTCTAAGTAAGACTGAGGCATTGTGCATGAGCTGGTACCTGCAGACACTATTTCCATCAAATCTCTCTCTCATCATTACAATCCTTCTTGAAGTTCTGCTGAGGAGTAGCTAGAGGAAATACAATTGCTTGCCTCAGGTGTAGTATTCCCCTTCTTATCATTCAAATACTGCTATTGATCCAAGGTGGTTGTATCTAACACGGACTCCAGGGCCCATGCAGGAGACAATATATGTTCTTTGATAGGGTTTTCTATTCTTTGTACCCTTTTTAGCCCAAACGTGTTGACTTTGAATCTTTTAGAGTGTAGGGATTAGCCAGGGTAGTGGTTGGGCAGACTAGTGAGAATACAATATCTTATAATTAAAAGACAAGATCTAATTTCATTGTACAACTCAGCCAGTTGTTATCACAATTGTCTTTCCTTAATTAATTGTATTTCAGGGTAGGCGTATTACAAACTAATCAGTCAATTGTCACATGTCTGTTAATTTTGTAATTAATTACCATGGCTAGAGCTGGGAGAATAATTTCTAACAAACAACTTGGTGACTTTTGGCGCTGCACAAATAGATCGTGATTTTCTGAATTTTTATTTTTTTTTCCCCTCTTACTCAGTGACTTATTCAAGGTAGGTAAATAGCAAGCACACATTTTGTCAAAATGCTTTAAAGCCTGAAATAAGATGCATTTTGACTGTATTCAAATGTTCGTATGGACACGTGTTACTTGTCAACCTCCTTTTGAAACAGTGGTTCTTGGAACGTGTTTTTTGGCAAGAGTGATTATGATCACCAGTGTGCCATTTGCTTCATGTTAGTATTCTTCCAACATTTAGTTATTGTTCATTTTTTATTGGGAACATTCTTGCCTGCCAACTTGGATAGAACATCAAGGTAAGGCTGACGTAGCGTTCCTGGGATGGGGAAGCAGCAGGCTCCACAGGTTTCTTTTGCAAGGCTGCGAGCAGTGTGGTTGTGCTGCTGGGCACCATACCCAATTAAGTAGTTTGGGGCTCCATCCCATGCCACTGCAGCAGTGCTGTATCCTGATGTGAATTAAATTAACTGTGACCAGCAAGTATCTTCATGATTACAGGAGTATTGGTAGCCTTGCTGAGTACTACCTCTGTTACCAGCAGTGTCTTTTTGTTCGGCTGTGCTTTTCCCCTGTCAGCCCATCCCTGTGTGTTGCTGGGCCCAGCCCAGTTGCTGTTTGGCTGTCTTGGCAGAACAAGGCTGCTGGAACAGTGGGTCCTCAGGGCAAGTTTGCGTTCTCTGTTTGGCTTAGGCTTGAGCTGTGTTCGTGTCGTTGTTTACCAGCCATCTAGGCAGTTAAATAGTGTCATTGCCCAAAGACTGGTTGCTGACACCGAGGTGCTGAGGTTTCTCTTTTGAGAAGCAATGATCCAGCCTGGACTTGGTCTCCTTGTGTGATTTGATACCATGCCAACATGGAAATCTGCACTGAAAACAGAAGGCGGCAGCTGGGGAGAGGTGCAGTCCACCTGCCTGACGGATGCTCTTTCTCTGTTTGGCTGTGAGCCCCAGGGACTCAATCTAACCATTTCCAACCCTGCATTGGAGCTGCAGGGAGCATTGGTGTGCTGGGACGCTGAGCTCGGCTGGGAGGTGGGTTAGGAGGTAGTTCCTGACAGCCGCTCAGCTGGGGTAGGTGCTGTCGTGTGCTAGTCTGGACTCCAACAGCAGAGCAGTCAGAGGAGTCACCAGACCAGAGCCCCCAAATTAAGGCTTCAGGCCAAATACACGATACAGACGTGCCTGAAGAGACAGGAGAGAAGCCTGTCTCTAAGCCCTATTTTCACTGGCAGAACCTGCCGAGTGATTCCAACCCCCTGTACCCAATAGTTCATTGTGAACAAAGCGGCTTCCTCAGTGGCATGCGTGTGTCATTGCAGTGTGACATTCCTGGTGAGCCCCCAGCTCCCAACCTTGTGTTCTGTTGCCATAGCTCTGTTTTGCTGCTGTTTGCCATGCCTGCTAGATAACCTTCTGAGGTTCTCATTACTTCATACTCTCCGTGCTGCCCAGAATCACTTCAGTTGTCTCCCAGCTTTTTGGTACGTGATTACAGCTCATGAGCTCCACCACTGCCTTGTCAGATGACATTCCAGCTTCATGGCTCCCCCAAGGCTCTCCAGTTTCCAGCCTTCCTCTGGTGTATGTGTTTCTTGGTCTCCTTGCTCCCAGGCAGGCAGCATTTTTATGGAATTGACTTGTCTCATTTTGCTTCTCTCTAAAGAGTTGTCTGTGGTGACATGAGACTGGTGCATTAGAGTACAGTGTCTTTTGTAACCATCCAGCAGCCCCAGAGGAGGCGGTGCTGCTGTGATGTATTACAGCATGGCATTTGCCTCTCAGAACGGCTTTAACCTACTGACACCATGGCTGTGGTGTCTTGCAAGGTGGAACCAGTATATTGGACTTGGGATGGGAAGCAAACGGTGAGATGGAGTCCCAGAGCTGTTCTGCATGAGCCTTCTGGTAGATTTGGATAAGCATGACGTGGAGTTAAAGTCTTCAGAATAGAAGGACTGTAGGTGAGAGTTCATTTTATTCCATGTCATGGAGAGGCTGGGAGGCAGCAGTGCCGTCCCACGTTGTGGCCCGGGGCAGAGGGGCCAGAAGTGAGTGGGCATGGGAAAGCCCAGGCAGGATCTCACCTGCACTGGGCAGATTTGTAGTAGTGGTGTTGAGGGCAAGTTTTATTCACAGATTTCTGTCTTTTGGGACTACATTTTCTCCTGTAATATGTGATAGTTATGAAGCATCCTCACACTATTTGCTTTCAGATTTTATATTTAAAGCATTTTTTTTTCATTTAAAAGTAAAAATCATCTATTTGTTTTCCAACAGTATTTGCTTTGCATTTCTTGGCAAAGAAATGTAAAGAAATGTCATGTCTTTTTCCATGCAGTTCTAACCATGTACCTTCGCTGTGGTTGCTTTTTCTGTTTTGCCCTTGGAGACATCAGGAGAAAAAATTCCCCCCATATTTACACCCCTCATCTGCCTGTGCTCTACTTGCTGCCTCCAGTTAATACATTTTGCTCCAGGATGTCCAGCCGCTATGGACACGCTAGGGACTTTCCCTCCAAGCCCTCTCAGGATTTTCCCTGCAGTTACTTGGGACTTTGACCTGCTTGCAGGTAGTGACAGCAGCAGCAGGTAGACTTTGGGTGTACATGACGCTGTTTCATCCACATCGCTTGTTACAGCTTTTGTGGCTACAGTGGCAGCTTCTGGGGCACTAGGTGTGTTTAGCTGCTAGGTTCACACACAACCTATAATAGTAACATTTCTTACTAAGAGACTAGAGAAAAGCCATAGCAGAGAGTCGGAGGGCCAGACCGCCAGTCTTACTTTGCTCTAAAAAAATAATTTTCTGAAACTCCATTGTAGTTCTTTCCATTTTGTATTATGCTGTAATAAACTCTTCAAGTACTTCCGACGAAACTTGCAGCATCATTAGAATTAAAATAAAATCCGGTGAAGATAAAACACTAATGGGGGTATATAGTTTGTAAGTCAAGTAATACATTCAGAATAGTGTGTTATTTAAGAGTGTTTTGGGATTATGGGATATTTTTGTTTGATTTCTGGCCTGGAAATATTTTGTGTTGACTTGAAACATTTAATTTATCATTAAACTAAATATTTCATTCAATCTTCATATTGCTTTACCCTTTTAAAACTTTTTTTTAAGAAAGGTCATTTAAAACAAAATGGCAAAATGGTTTATTTTGTGTACCCTTTTCATAGTTGGAACAATTTCCTAAATCCAGCTTGCATTATAAAACTGTTTTTTGCAGGTATACTGTTTGCCAAAATAATCACCCTGGTCCTGCTGGACTAGGCATTTGCTTTGGTGTCTGTGAACATTTTATGACTGTGTTTCTGCATGGCAGATTTGCCATATGCCTTTTTCAAAGTGAAGAAGTGCTACCCTTTTTTTTTTTTTAAATCAAAGAAAATAAATGTTTTTAGCATGGTATTTAGCATTAAATGCATTAAGAACTATTTTTAATGCACACTTTTAATAATGACATCTGTGTGATAGATGACCGTGATGCTCAGAAACCTGTTACATGCATTCAAACTAAACCTAGAGCAGCGTCGTTTCACTTTGGGTGTGATTTACCCCATAAATAATGAACACTCCGAGTTGTTTACCTTGATGTGCTTGCACGCATAGCAGCTGCTATGAGCTGTACTAGCAAGCAGAATTTTTCTTGTGTCTGCCTGTATTACAGAAGTCACAAGAAAAGAGAGTGATTAAATGCATACAAAAAGCTGTTACAGGACTGCGGGCCTGAATAAAATGAAGCAAATCTGACAGGTGAGGCACGGGCATCCTGGAACCAGCTCCTAGACCAGCTGGGTGTCCCCTGCAATGCCACTCAGCTCCCAGCTGCTGTGAGACCTTCTGGGAGGCAGAATAAGAGCCTCCAATTCTGCTTTGCGTGGCTGTTGTCATGTTAATCTTAGCTTCATGCTAACAGAGGTTGTTTTTTAGTTTGTTTTGTTTTCTAAGCATTTCCGATAACTGCTGCCTAAGCGTTCACCTGAATGTTTTTGCTTTCCTGACAGAACATCCGTACACATAGTTTATAATACGCAGATAATGTCTGAGAATGTATTATCACATCTATTGTTTTTAAAAAAAGTGCTGAATTGCCAGATATGTCAAAAGCAGGTATTGAAGTGAGGTGAGAAAATCATCCCCTGGTGGGGCGTGTGCAGCTCCTTGCTTGAAGACAGAGGTTAAATGCAGCTTCACTTCAGTCAGCGGGAGCTTTTCAGAGTTAGGAGACTGTCCTAAAGCTGAGGATGTGACAAGCCACACCAGAGCCCACTGTGCTGCAGCCTGTCCTCCAGCAGTTAGGTAGGCAGCACGCACATGGATTCATGGACCAGGAAATCGTATTGAGACTTATACAGATTGCTACTGGGCATAGCTAAAATCAACTGCCCGACCTCGTTACTGGAGCCAGTGTTTGTTACCAGGCTTTAGCCCTGGCTTGATCATCTGCTCAATGCCAACTGTGGGAGTGTGCTACCTGAGAGAAAGTTGTTTTGGTTTTTGGAAGTGTATGGAAAATATTTACTTAGGTAATGCCACATGCTTCTCTTACTTATAGATGCGATCACAAGCAAACAGACACAGATATGAAGGCACACTCTTGCACACACATCTGTTTACATAATACAGACTACAAAAAATACATTTTTTGCATCGCTGCAAGAGTGTTTACTCAGTACCTTTTCACAGCTGGGAGATTTAGCAGAGGAACATAAAGCATCTGTAAAAACAGGTTTAGAATTCCCTGTGTAGTTTTAACTGAAGCTTAAAATACTTTTGTGTTGCTGTTCACATGTCGCCTGTTACAGAGGGTTATAGAGATGAGCCTCTGTTCTTTGTGCTGATCAATGACTGATCAAAAAAGGAAACTACAAAATTATTTAAATGCTTTTGTCATGGTCTGAAAGAAAGTCTTATTTCACAAGGAGAAATAGGGCATCTGACATGATGTGCTGAACTTGCCTACCTTCCCGAATTGTATTTTGAATTTTCAAGGAGGGAATTTTACATTCCTGGCTAACGCGGTGCTCCCCGTGGAGCAGCCAGCAGCACAGACAGGTGGGCCATTTGTGTGGTGATTCCTGAATGGTCTCTGCTGGAGGCAGAAACTGTGTGTGATCCGCTCTTCTACTGACTTTTCCTGCTTGTATTAATATTTTGTCAGTATCATAATAGGTATTTTAAAGCGGGTAGCACTTTTCACTGTTGCTCTCCAGTGCCCTTGCTCAGAGGGAGCTGCCCGAGCCCTGCACTGTACCTGCAGGCGGGAGGCAGGTGCCAGAGCTCCAGAGCACAGGGCAGCATGCGAACGGCAGGAGGTACTAGCAGATGCCTCTGCTTCATGTGATCCTTTCTTTCTTCAAAACAAAGGCACTTTTTTTGTTGTTTATTTGTTTGTAGGACAGTGGTCCTTTCTTAGCTTGAAAGTGTTGCTTATTTTTCTTGTTTTAAAATAGATTTAATTTCTTTGGATATGACTGCCGTATAATTAAGTTGCCACTGTTACAGCATTACTTTGGTTTTGAAAAGGTGTTACATGTAAATACATCATACCCGGCTACTAGCAGGAGGGTTTTCCTGCAGTTTTAGTAATGAATAGCCAGAATTAGACTTATTCTGGTGGTGATATCTCATGGTTCCTACATGTGTGTTGATGTTCATTTATGTATGTTTGTGTATGTGTATTGATGTGCATACATTCATATTTTTCTGCAAATACTACACAAATAGATGTATGTATATCTATGTTGTGTACGTGTGTATTTATGCTAATTGCTGTGATGAAGTGAATGCAGAAGAGAAATGCAGACAATTCAGTTTCTGGTGTTTGTCAGATGTTCTGTCCTATGAATTCCAAACCATGAACTGATTTGTATAAAACAGGGCACATGTTTCTTACAGAGTGAGTTTGGCAGATGTGAGGATTATGCTGATCTATTCTCAGTACTTTTATTACTTCTTCAAACTTTAAATTTCTTTTCTTTTGTAACCAATACAAAATAAGGTAGAAGACTTGTAGCTTTTTAGAAAGTACTTCCAGTGTAAGATTGCCTTCCACCTAAATATTTCTTTATGCTCCCATGTGTTTTAAGATTGGTTTGGGCATATTTCTGAGCAGGATGGAACCTACTGAGGTTTAGCAAGCTAAATATCAAGGAGGGGCTGAAGTGCATAACCATCCTTTGCAGTACGTGATAGTGTTTCTTGTTTTTCTAAGAGATTTCTGTGTCAGATAACAGGATTAGAAAGATCTGGTATGTCATCAGTTGTTAAGGATCATGAAGTTAATTGATTCTGAGCCATATATCATGAAATCTAATGGGAATAAGATTGAGCCTGATGAAAAAAGCTGGATGAGCAATGCTTTGAAATGTACACATCTAGTCTGAAAGGCATGAATCCAGCCAATGATCTGATTTCTCTTAGGCAAGCTCACAGTAAATGTAATGGGGTCTGTAGGTAATTTGACATTTGACAGATGCCTAGCATCAACAGCCCTGAAGTTTGAGAATGGTGATGGCAGTGGATATTTATTTGTTATTTACATGTTCTTGTGATCATTACACTGATGGGATTATGAGAAAGATGTGTTTAATAGTCCTGGAACAAAGAGCATCTCTTAGTAATTAATGTAATCATGCTCCCCTAGACCTTAATGTTCTCTAGATGCTTCAGTTTTGCTTATGAGCTAGCTCAGAACTGCTTCAGTCTGACTGAAGCGATCTTGAGTGCCTCAGATCCAGAATTGTGAGGTAGGTATTTGGAGTAAGTCTGCTTGGAATCAAATGCTTTTCTAGCAGATCTGCTCAATTCATATATCCCAAATATCTGTTCAGCTAGAATAGTCTCCACATGATTCACAAAACCAATAAGCAGGAGTTACTGATACAGCGTTTACGTTGATAAGCAAACCCGATTAGCTGAGGCTCTCTGAAGTGCTTTTGCCAAGAGGAGTGGGGCAAAAGAGCATGTCAGGCTTGGGCTTTCTAGCCTATTGTTAAAAATGAGGCCATTAGGAAATGATAAGACCACTAACTTAGTCTCATCACATATAGAAAGTCTCTGAGTTCTTAATTTGTTTGGAATCTGAGGTCTAGCGCTGGTGCTTTTCACAGTCAGGAGTCCTTTATGCTGTCTGTGAGGCCTTATCAGAGGGCAAGGTATAGTGTTGAGGACAAAAAAACCACTGTGGCCTCTGCCTACAAGAAATGAAGGAAGGAGGAAGACCCAAAGAAATCCAAGTCATTAATGGTAATGAAAATCACAATCATTGATGATGAACTCCTTTTTACTGAGACTTCTCTGAGGTGTCATCCCTCAAAGCAACTTCAGGCACTGGAAATCGTCAAACCAAATCCAGTCCGGATTTGTCAAATCTCTTGTAAATAAAACATCAAAAATCCATCACTGTTAGAAGGCAGATTCTGGTCAAGTGTCCAAAGAAAAATTGTTCTATATAATGAACACTTATAAGATTTACTCCATCAACATGTTGAAGAACTCCAGTGTAAAATCCTCAGCTCAGTCTGTTAGGCAGTATCCGCTCACAGGAGATATTACTGGCCTTGTTCAGTTGTACATGCAATGAATGCCTTATATTGAGAAAAAGTCTCTTCTTCCATGATTAACCATATTGTAAATTACAGCTGAAAGAAAACGTCACATCTTTTCCTTTACATCTTTGTTGTGCATGTGAAACCAAGACTAAAATGAGAAAAATAATGAGAATAACTAATTCCATTCCAAGCTTCTTATTTATACAGACAGAAGTATTTTTAAAACTACCATTTTTTGTTTTTTTCATAGCTCACCCGTGTCAGAAACTCTCTTCATGGAGGTGTTCGTGTACAGAAGGTCACAAACAACGAGACAAGCAGATGGGGAGATGTGAGTTTTAGTTATCAGAAAAAGTGGCATGTGCGTTTTCTTGGTCAAAATAAGGGTGTTATTACAAAAGCCCTGACCTCACACTCCAGTGTCGTTATCAGATGGGGATTGCGCTCAGTGCACATGTCACTGCAAGTTGAAGTGGCAGCGACTTCAGTGGCAGGGATGGTGATGTGACTCAGAGGAAGTGAATCAACATTAGTCAGCACTTGTCTCTCATGTACTCACGGTCACAGCCTGTTCTAAACTAACTTATTTTCTTCCTATTCAATGATGCACAAAGGAAGACTTAAAAGCAGCAGTTTCCACTTAATAGTGTAATATTATGGTGGCAGGGAGAAAAGGTCAATGGAAATAATATGTAAGCTGATTAATAGGGTCATCTTCACAGGAGAATTAGAATTCTGCAAATGATTTTTTTGTTTCTGATTCTTTCCGTATTGCAAAATAGTTTTATTCTGGGACAGTGCATCTGAAAGTCTTACAGGCTAGTAGAACCTTTTCCATTGAGTTTCCTTTCTTGGTGTTAGTGTACCCTGCATCAGAAAGCCCAGGAGAATTTCAGGCTAGGTGTGTGTTTTGAAGAAGAATCCCTCATGAGTTAGTAATTTTGGTGCCAAGTTGGATTAGTCTTTTTTTTCTTTTTCTTCTGCTCCTTGGACACCTCCATGATTCTGAGGACTTGCAAGATTCTTAGAGAGACTTCTGGCAGATAGGTAGTTATGGATGTGTACAGATTTGTCTTCTCAAACAGGATTTGCAATGCTAACCCTTTCATTTAATTTTCTTGTAGACATGTAACTGCTATGTGCAAAGTGAGCCTAAGGAACAACAAAGCACGCATTGTTATTTTGTCTAAATTTCATTCAGCAGTTAAGAGGGTATAAATCACATATTTGTTTGTTTGACACACTGTGTTTTTTAAGTGAGGATCTACAAGGAAGTGCAGATAGAAAGTTTTATTATAAAACAAATTTTGAGTAAGAATGAGTTTTATTCAAATAATATTGAAATGTCTATAACCAAACTATTGGGGAGTAGGTAGGAGAAAAGATGGGAGAAAAGGAGCTTACGTACTCCTCATAAAGAAACCCATTTGAATATAAATATATTTACCTTTCTGTTGCTACTTTGGGTGAGGAGCATTAGGCCCAGTAATTTGCATGAGGTCTTGAGGTTCCTATCATGTGAAAGTCCTCTCCAACGGTAGGGATATTTACAATATATGACAAGTACCATCTGCCACTGTGGGAAGCTGAAATGCCTTTGGGCTGACATTGCAATACTACTTTAAATCTTTACTTTTTACTTGGTGACATTAAATGAATAAACCTTAGAAGAGCAATTCAGATTTGTTTAGATAATTTTCAATTGTTCAAAGAGGACCTCATCTAACACAGCACATAAAGAAGGCGTATTGTGTAAGTCTCTATTTGTAGGAGGTGAGATTTGTACTGTCAAAATAGTGAACTCATTTCTTAATAATTAGATCAGGACAATATTAATGGTAAGGAGAAAGTGTGATCACAAAGAGTCAGTATAATTGAATCCTTCTCTATACATGGTACAAAGAAGGCATCAAATGAGTTAATTCTGATTTTAAATACAGCAAACTGAGAAAACTCAGAATAAAGTGATACACAGACCACAGTGCTAGAGAACTGAGAATTAGAAACTTAATGAAATATTGTGTGAAGAGGCCTTGCTCTTCCTGTCTTTTGCAACTTAAGAGCCTCTTTTAAGGTTGTAAGTGAGAGAGCAGCATTCTCTCACTGTCTTTTTTTTTTTACTTCCCACAGTTTTTATTCCATTTTACTTTTTAATTTAGTGTTGCACTACATAGATCAACAATGCCTTATTTTCTCTTGTGTTAGATTGGCATATCTCAGAATTCTTCAAAGCGTTTTTATTTATTACCTTATATATTTCCTATGAAGGTTCAGGTTCCAAAATGTGCCAAGTGTCCAATTCCATTTTTTCCGGGGTTAAATATAAAGTGCTTGTTCGAAGATGCACATGGGAGCTTTAGTGGCAAGTATTTAATTGTTGAAATATGTTGGGCCTCTTGCCTCAAGGAACAGCAAACTGTGGACAGACGCCTGTCGTAGAACTTTAAATCATGCTGGAGTAAAGGGACACTTAATTATTTCTTTTCTCTACTCTGCATCTTATGATGGATATCTTACAGTCTGAACATTAATTTGTGATCAAGTAAAGCATCTCTTTCAAAGAGATAGCTTAGATAAAGAAGAGGTAAGCTATTAATTATCTTCAGTGCTATTTACAGCTTTCTGCATTGGTCATGGAGCACTTTTGCCATAGGAGTTGTGGGGAGTTATGGCGCAGAAAGTAGGGCTGCATTAAGGCAGACTTCTCCTGCTATGAGAAGAACACTAAGGTGGTATCTGTAAGAGAAGATGGCTGGAGTTGTTGACCCCAGAAAGGTTTGTAGACCGACTTTGGAGAACAGGCATGCCCTAACACAAACCCCACCCACCTTATGTCAAATACACCCCCCAATCTGTTACTGTCCCTATTGTCCCAACCTGCCTGTGACCTTGAGTGTGATCTGTGACAGTCCTAAGTACCAATTCACAATGAAGTGTACCATATGTTACCTTTTGAAAAATTATCCTAGCTTCCTATCAGATGCACTTAGCAATTAACTGCTGCTGCCTTGATTTCCACTGGGAGTTTTGCATAAACATAGTATGTCCCTAAGCAGCTCGTGCTGTGCAGGCCTTATAGGTGCACCTGCAAACAATTCATATGTGTTACAAGCATTGAGTAGAGTGTAGGTTTGTGCGATAGGTCTGTACATACACAAATAAACCTTTCAGGGAAATGGATGTCGTTTTGTTACCTCTCCTGTCCTGTGCCCAGCATGCCTGGTGGGGCCTTGGCATGGCCAATTTCTTGATTATAAGCTGACTGAAGGGAACCTCGGAATTCTGTTCAGTTTGACAGAAAAATTAATGAGGGCAGCATCATAAAACTCAGTAGTAATTTCACTTTGCCAATATATTGAGGAGGAGACTTTCAGATATAATTGTGAGGCTAAGCAAGGCAAACAGAGAAAACATCTGGGAAGGAGTAAGTTCCCAGATAACCATTTGTCTCCATGAGTCACATTCCAGAAAAGACTGGGGAAACTGCAAATCAGGAATATTTATAAGAGTCTGGCATACTGATGTTTTTTGGCATAATTGGGAATTGGTCTGTGACGTTTAAAGGAGAAGGAGCAAAACGGCAGCTCACTGCCTGTTTTCTAAACTTAACGGCTGTGGAATCTTCCCCTAGATTCCTAATCTGGAGACCAATTTTCAGTCTATCAGGGCATTTCCATTCATCTCTCCTATTCTTACAACACTTGATACCTTTGCGTAAAACCAGAGCATGCAAAGATGTGATGAAACAACCATCTAAACTTTCTTTTCTGAGAGGGGAAAACCAAAAAAACCCGCAGTCCCACTATGCTATGCTTTGTGTCTTGTGGAAATCCTATGTGGAAAAGGCTGGTTATATGTGACATTTTCCTCAGTACAAATCCTGAAAGCGCAAGTACATAACAAATTAAATGATACTTCTCAACCATCTCGGAGCGCCCACATAGTATATTCTTGCTGCCAGAAACAAACTCCATTGTCACAAGGACTTTTCCTTCTGTTGGTAACCGATAAGGGAACTCTCTCTGCATGGTGCATTCATCTCCTTGCAGAGCGCTGAGCTGTAATTGCGACCCTTGCTCGCTCCATGTGCATATAATACAGCAGAGGCTTTGTCTGAGCTCCATGCCAAGCAGAAATCATTGACACTGCCACAGCTGTTCCTTGGAGTTCATGTTCTGCTTTTCCTGCATCTAGATTCATATGAGCTCCTACAGATTTACTTGTGTTTGCAGTTTTGTGTTGTAAAAATGTGCCAGTCTGTAGTGGCGTGTGAGGACACACACTGTTATAACCATGAGTTTGCTTGAATGGCTATTTCTGTCACAATGTCCATCACTGAGCAGTTGCTTAATAATTTTTTTTAAAAAAATGTTAGCAGCTTTTGGTTGGCCCTCTGGCTTTTCTCTGAGGTAGTAGTATAAGCTAACATCTCTAGCTTAAGACGATGTTGCACTGCATTCCAGAGGAAGGTACCATAGTATACACTATCATTGTGTTCTTCTCTATCTGACCCCTTAACATGCAGCTAGATTCCTGTTTCTAGGTACACCTAGAGGGAAATTAGCTTTTGGTTTAAGGAGTCAAATTCTTAGGGATTTGGTGAAATGTTTTTCTTTGTAGTATTGGAATTTGATGGGTTAACATTCTGAAGGAAGTGGTAGGTGAGTATAAGATATTTGGTTATGAATTTTGTCCTGAATAGTTAGACTTACTAAAAGCAAAATCTGTCTCTCTATTACCTTCTTAATCCTAAAGGTGGCTTCTTCCAGCTGAGGGGTCAGGATCACTGTGCCTATAGATCTCTTCCAAAAAATACATCTTCAAATAAAAGAGTGTAAACCTTTTGTACAGCCTGGAGAAACTGAAACTGCAATATCAAGTAGATGTGGGACCTGTAATTACAAATGGTGTGAAGAAAATGGATTGTATTGCTGTAGAAAAAATGGTAATTTTTTTTACCTGATATTTTATGACTTTTAGGAGCTTTTGTGCAAAATTTCCCATTGTAGTTAATTTGGGTGAGCGTAAATTTCTTGGATAATCAGTTTTAGGAAAATGCAAAACATTCAGAATTCTTTTAGTGGGAGTACATTTTAAAAAGGTTTCTAAGGCTAAATTTTTATTGAAGAAATATTGAATTTCTGGTGTGCTTGATATCAGTATGCTTTAAAAAATCCTCTTTGATGTTTAAAACTGCTGTTGTTTTTGGAATTGAAGTCAATAATAGTAAATAATAATAGTTAATAAATAAAAAACTGACTGCAAAATGAAGCATACTGAAGTGCAAATATTTTGCGCTTGTAGCTAAACTGCAGATATCTGTACAGATGTCTGTAAAGATCTTAGCTCTGAAATCTTAGCTCATGCGAATTCAGTTTTTTAGTACTCAATCCTAATTGTTATAAAAATGTAGTGGAAGGCAGCAATTGATTTAAATATAATGTCAAACAGTAAATATTACTGAAATCTCTGGACCTCTGAAAATCTTTCAATAAACCTTGCAGCCTTTTCCTGTAGTTGTATATAGTAACGGATCCTGAGAGCTAGTAGCCAAAAAGTTTTTCTGTAATGTCCTGGAAATCTTGAGAGTTTTGCTATGGTCTGAGGTCAGGCTTACAATTAGCTTACAATAGAGTGGCTAATGACTCAGCTCTGTTTTGTAGAATCGTTGTTTCTCTGACTCAGAATCCATTAAAAATGGCTAAAATGCAGAGAGATACAAATTGTAAAGAAAGGCTGTTTTGATGAAATTAAAAAACTTAAGATCCTTAAAGCATCTTTAAAATCTGAAGAAAAGGTCTTCAGTTAGTTTAAAACGTCGTAGCTCCAGGGAAGTTAGTGGCACTATTGGTCATCAGGATCTTTCTCATGGAAGAAGCTTGCAGTATAGGAATATGCGGTGTATCAGTTGAATTTTACTCTCCCACTCATCAATATCTGTATTTTATTCATTTTTTTTCCAAATGAAATTATTGCCGAGCTAATTATTTTTGCTAATGTGAATCTAACTCTACAGTAGCAGGTATGTGAGAGAATGATACTGTAAAGCAAGAGACAAAATTGAAAAACAAGGAATGTGAATGACTTGGTTAAAAATGTGCAGGACATAAGTGCTGAAGGCTTGAAAATATGTAATTCCAGAAGTGTTGCATGATAATTACAACCTCTCCATTCCTTCATAAGAAGTTATCTTTTAAGTATTTAAAAGCTCTCGGGGCTATTTTCATTTGCTTGCTTTTTAATACAATAATTTAATATTATATGCAATTTTGCCATTTGCTGCTTGTATTGTTAAGAACATTTTACAGTCTTTTATTGTTTGTATGATTTATTTAGCCCTTCTGCCACTGGAATGAAATCTTTTTGGGTATGTAAAGGTAAGTCTTTTTATTATCCTTTATAGACTTGTTATGTACTGCCTCACTTGTCTCCAAGTTCTTTTAATATTTTTTATTTAAATATGTTGTCCAGTTTTAAAACTTGACAGTGTGAACAGTGTTCTCCTTTTGATGCGAACACACAACTCTTATTAATGCTGATGGAAATTTGGCATATGCTGAGGCAAGAATAGACCTGATAGAGACTATTATGAAGTATTAAAAGAAAAAAAGATGTTTTATTTTGACTGAAGAAAGATAACGAGGCATGTAAATTTGCATTTTCTTTGCTATTTCATCCTCGTCTTTCCCTGCTTCTTTTTTCTTCTATACAGTAATCTTTTCTTCTCTTAATTTAAATCAAGAAATCTTGGGAACATTTGAGGTAAAAAAAAAAAAAAGAGAGAGAGCGTGAGGAGAAACTGAATTCTCTTCTTTTTTTTTTAAGTTATTCAGCTATGTAGAATTCCTACAACAAAGAAATGAATCTCATCTTTTCATTTCTTGTGTGCTAGCTTCCATTATGTTTATTGCAGAAGAACAAGATGGGATAGCAGCGGATGTCAGGATTTGGACTTCTTTCTTTTTTTTTTTTTTTTTTTTTTTTTTCTTTTCCTGTGAAGTGATTTCTGGAATAAATAGCAATAGATTATTTAATAAATGTGGAAATTACTAGATTCTCCAGTGTCAGGTTTAGCTCCAAAGACTGCATGTCTCATTTCTAAAGAGCATCACAATCTTGATTTGCTCTCAAACATCTGGTAGTGGGGTTAACTTACACTGTTGAAACTTGGGCTGACTCTGGTAGCCCCTCTTGTAACCTCACAACCAGTCTGGCCACTTTTTCACTAGAGAAATTGTAGATATCTTCTGTACCTGAGGAGCTCTCATGTTGCTACAGGTGTTGTAGAGAGGGGAAAGGTTTTTATCCCAGGCTGGATCGTGTGGTTGCACAGTTGGAGCCCCATCCAGCTGTTGAGATAGTGGCCTCACAGCTCCAGCCTCTACTTTGGTGGAGCTGTAGTATTGTGGGGAAATGCTACTGATGGTCTCAACTTGGATGGACCTCTCACACTCTAAAATCATGAGAAATGCTGAGAACTTGCTGTGACAATATTAGCTGCAGATCCTCATGGCCTGGAAGTCAGCAAATTATATCACAGGAACAGTGGATGACAGGATTGCAATGAAAGTTCACTTAAAATACAATGTTTGTTTAAGGTAGCATCCTTGTTTAGTAAAGGGAGTGAGACAGAAAAAACTGCAGTAGAATCCTACCTAGATATTGCATTTACATAATTAAGATCACTTTTTTTGGCCAAGTTTTCACCTTGTTCACTATGGTTCAGTGATTCTTGTTGCTTTTTCATATAGGCTGTGCTAAGTGACACAAACACGCTACCATTCTTCCTGCGAGTTAAGTCAGAAAGCATTTGCAGTGGCTAGCTGGGTTGTAACAGTGACTAAAGTCAACAGTCACTGCAACTTAATAACTAATATTTTCATAACTGTGTTATTTTGCAGAGATACTTAAATAACAGTACTTTGGTTTTGCACATTTATTACTTTGAAGAAGTATGCTAAAAGTTACATAAAATTGTTCAGTGCAAGTTACTCAGAGATGGTACAGGATTCTGTCTGAACACTGGTAACAGCATGAAGAATCAGAGATAGTTTTGAACAAATGTTAAAATTCCCAGAAAATTTTGTGAATCTTTGGTTTAACTAGTAAAAATATCTTTTGTATCTGTTAATGTTTTTCCCTCACTTAGCCTACTGCAACAGAGTGGTAAAGGTTATGTAACAGCAGGAAACTTTATATCAAAGAAAAAAGGAGCTTTCAGTGAATGTCCTGAAGCTTAGAGCTTGTCTACTGCCTCAGCTCCCCTTTTGGGTTTGATAGTCTGTGCTTTTTCATCTTCTTTCTTGACTCCAGGGAAAAATGAGGAGAAAGTAGGATTACCTTGGTGCTGCTTAGCTTCACAGGTTGCAAGATTTTCCTGTCTGTTCCCAAACAGCTGGCTTTTTTTTCTTGTCTTTGTTTTTGATTTTTTTCTGTAGGTCCTCATCCAGCTTTGGAAATGAAAGCCTCATGATAAACATTTGTCTAAACCCTAGGGCAAGCAGCCAAGTTACAGACATGTTGCTACATTTTGATGTACAGAGGATTTTATATTCAAGCCCAAACCATGACTTGTGTTTCTCCTTTATGAGCACGCTTCTCATAGCCCTGCAGTGAGGGTCCATCAGGGTAGAAAGATGAATTTATTTCTGCTCCTGTACTAGTTCCTAGTCCAGTGGAGTAGATGCTGTCATTCCATTTCTACTTGCCAGAGTTCTGTGATTCTAGAAGAGAGTGGGAGACAAGGGGGCTTTTCTGTGTGTAAGATGTGGCCGTTTGCAGTCACAGTTTTCCTTGTGGGCATTTGGAGCTAAGCTGAGCTCAGATTATCTACAAATCTTGTTTTCTCTTGTCACAGATGATATCAAGAGCCTTCTAGGAGGATTACAAGGACTTTGATTTGTCTTCTGTGTTCCTGATTATGTGACATTGCCTGCTGTAGAGCTGCTATACCAGGTGCAGCACATTGTGGTCTGTCTGTCTAGCTATATTGCTTTTGCTTATCTTGGATAATATTCCATTGGCAAAATTTTGTATCAGCTGACATCTCTGTTAGCAGAACTATCTCTTTCAATCCAAAAAGCGCTGTTAGTAATTTATCTACAAGAGAAGTAAAATTTGTCTGCCAGAGGAAACTGTATGGTCTTAAATACCACTTAAGCAATCCAGATTAAGTACATAGTAAAATCTTTGTGAAAAGAAGGCTATTGCAATTACAATGAACGCTCAACTGAGTGACATAAATCTTTTGTCTCCTGTAGACTTAACTCGCCAATATAAAAACCAGACCTTCTTCTGTCCATCAGATCTTTAACCTGCACTAGTTAGTGTCTGGTAGCGAACGTGTTCTGTCACCATAAATACGCAGCGTAGTCCAGACCAGAATCCACTCAGTTCTTGTTAGGTGGTGATGGTAAAAAGGGCAGGCAATCTTGGAGCTCCAGTAAAGCACATGAAAATAACCAAATGTCTATGGAGACCATGGAGAAACAATGTCTAAGAAATTACTGATCTTAAAGGAAGTTAGTAAGGAAAATTCAAAATGAGAAAAGTAGTAATTAATAATGAAATTACGAGAAATGGAAAGAAGCTTAAGGAAAAGTTCCCTGATGGTCAGCAGTATCCAAAAATTTAGCTTTGTAGTGAAATGGTGCAAAGGTGTGCTCTGGAAAGGATGTAATGCAAAGATAGTTAGCTATAGCTGTATTAGCATCATTAAAGATATCAGGGTAAGATCCAGGTCTGTGCTTCACCAGAGGCATAGTCTAAAGTTGGTAGGCCACTACTAGATGTAGAGAGAGGCCTGGGGGACCCCAAGTTGCATGAGCATGCACGCTGTCATCTTCGACTCATTTGGAATGAGAAATTCTGATAGTCTTGGGATCTACATTAGAGCGGCGTGCTGGGGCTGCCTGACAGGTACAGCACTATACCCGTGTCTGAGCGGCGTGGTGCCAGCAGCCTTCAAGGAGCCTCTTCTCCTGTGCAGTGCTTGTGTGCTGTGAATGTCTGTGGAGGGATGGGAGCGGTGGGGAGAGCCTGATGCTCTCAGGGAACTTTCTAGTAGAAAACCTGGGTGGAGTTTCAAAATCCCTTTTCGACCTCTTTTCGATATATCTTCAATCTTTTCTGAGTTGAATTGAGGCAGAAAATAATTTAAGTTCCCTCTTAGATGATGAGAGTAAATCAAAGGATCATTTTGAAGCAGGAATTAAAAATGACAGTTAAATTTCTGTGAAAAAACACAGGAGTAATATTTTGTCTCTGGATTCTAAAGTGCCAGAGCTTTTTATTAACTTACTACCTAATACTATTTGATAATTTCTGAGAAAAAAATGCATATTTAGCTTTCTATTTATAACACTACGTAATTTCTAATTTTCTGTTACTTTACTTCTATTCAGTTAGCTTCTGCATGAAACCTCAGAACTGTCTCTATAAATTAAGAAATCACAAGTTTTTGACCCTATAAGTATTTCTCAAAGTCAGTATGTGGATGGTCTGAAACCAATGTTAGACCTGTCATAGAGAGCACTTGGAAGTGTTTTACCCTTCACAAGCAGCAAGTAGTAAAAAAGGGAACTTTATGTTTATAGCCTTTTGACCTTATAATAAACGTCTATTTTTTCATTGGTGTAAATTAGGTAATTCCACTTCCTTCAGTGAAGTTTTTTTTTAAAAGATGATGATCTGGACCTAAATCTTTAATGGATGCAACTATGCAACTTAATTCCTTAACAGCTGATTTCACAATTCCTTTGGAGTTTGATAGTTTTCACGTTGTATCTTGTTTTGCTTGTGAAAATACTGTCCTTGTACAAATACGCAAAATGATAGTATTCCTATGTTTGTGCACTCTGTTGAAGGTAGTTTACCTGAAGCATTAGAATCGGGGAGTGCACTGGAGACTGAGTCTACTGTGTAGTACATGTACAAACCACATCTTTAGATTTTAGCATCTTGAAAATTTCTAGGGCTAGAGAAATTAGCTCAAGATTTATCACTGAGAAAATCTAGCACTAAAGAATGAGGCTGGACTGCCACATGATCCAGGAATAAATTGAAATCTCATGTATTCTGAAGATTTTGAAGTAGTGTATTTTTATGCTTCTACTTCACTGAATTTGTTGAAGAGTTCAGTGTGAACACTAGACTTAAAGAATATGAAAAATTGGTGTTCCTGCTGAAGAGATGTTTTATTAGACTGCTGTTTTGCTCGCCCTGACATTAGCATATTAATGGCTATGTATTTTAAGAACTGTAAAATACATGTCTGTAGTATACAAGATAATGTGAGAAATTAAAAACAGTGAGTTCTCTGTTTCCATCACTAGCTCTAGGTAGTTGTAGCATGTGACCTCATTTTTGGGCCACAGCTATAAAAATACCCCATCCTTTAAACACAGAGGTTACCTTGAATAACCTATTCCTACACAGAGTTATATTGCTAGCTTTCCAAATCATACAAATTACTCTGAAGTGAAAACCGCAGTGGAAAGAGTCCAAAATTGCATTCTTGGCTCAGCTCATCATACCCATAGTTATTTGCCAGTTCTCTTTTCCTTGAGCTTTTGAGGGAGTTTTTTAAAAAAAAAAAAAAAAAAGGTTTATAAAAATGCTTATATGTGCCATATTGAACATTGGAACCAATGTTAGTTTTTTTTCACGTTCATTGCTTCTGCTACCAAGATAGTATCAAAAAGGAAGAAATCAATGTGGATCTAATAGCATGTCTATAGCTTGAGTTCGTTTATTACCTTAAACATATAACTGAATCTATTCTTTCTCTGTTGCTTGTAGTAAATGTTAGAATTTAATATTTGGAAAGAGAGACATGAAAGTCAAAAGAGATGGAAATCATAACTTTATAATGTTCCACAACGTGTCACGTGGTTGTTCAGACACCCTACCAGTCATTCAGAGATTTCTGCGTTGTCTAAATGCTTTTGAGAGAGTCTTAGAGGATTTCAATGCAAGACAATGTATGCATAATCAGAATATCCAGTCTGTATTATTTCAAAAGTATATTTCAAAAGAAGAAAGAAAAGTAGTCCAAAAGGTCTGCATGTGTAACATTGCTTGGTAATTCTATGTAATTTATATTTCACTGTATGTTGCACCAAATTGCTCCCCACCATCTGAATATGAGAATCTAATTTTACCTCCAAATATTTGGAAGATGAAGACCAAGAAGAAAAAAACCTCTATCTATTTATTTATTTATTTTTAATTTTTGATGGCTAAATGTCATGAAGCAACTTCCTGATATCCTGAAATGAGAGAGGGAAGTTTGATCCATGCTACTTAAGACATTTAGAAGTTGCTAAGGAGCAGATCGTGCTCTCCTTCTGTAGCTGGTGTGTCCCATGAGTCCTCAAACAAAAAAAAAGCTAGATGAATTAGGAAAAGAGGATGTTATTCTGTAAAGGAAAGTGTATCATATTCTCACTATTAAATGGTAAATCTCTCTGATGGATTTTTCCTCCAATTCTTAGGAACAGATATGTTATTGCTGTTGTTAACAACAACAGGCTATAACAGAGCTGAATTATAAAGACAACTACTTCCCCCTTTAAAGGTACATAATTTCATTCCAGATTCTGAAAAATGAATAAATTATAGTTATAGATTCCATCCCAGTGTTGGATTTCTTCTTCATTCTGGGTAGTGCAGATGAATGAGTGATTTCAAAAGTCAATGCATCAGCTGGCCCTGCAGTCTGTTCTTGCTCTATTTTTCTGCTTCACATTAATGATCCATACAGTGTCTTCTTCAATAGCAGGGGACTGCACTTGCATACACTGCTTTGCATTCTCAATCGATAGGGGCTGTTAGTACAACCTTTTGGTATCAAATTCTCATGGGTATTTGCACTTCCATAAACACTCAGAGGGTGCTTGTTCTTCGTATTGCTTTAGTCTCATGTGAATATGGTTACCCATTCATGTGTAAAAATTATTCACTCTTCAACTATTAATGCCCCAATTAAAAGATTTCAGTTATGTAGGTCGAAAGCAAAAAAAAAAAAAAAAATTCTATATGACTTGAATGACCAGCTATGCAGCCTAAATAGCAAAGGGGGAACAGACCAAATGAATATTTCACAAACCCTTTGGGTGAGGTTTGTTTTGCTTTTGCATAGCCCACTGAAGATAATGAGAGTTTGGGGCTTTGGCTCAGGCACTTCAATTGTCTGTTCTACAATTACAATAATAAACACAACAGTAGTCTGTTTGCAAACAACTGATAATTGGAAAAAGGGCTGAATTTGTCAGCAAATGTATTTGTCAGCACTGATTCGACCAATTCTACACATTACCTTAAATGACATTTCTTCCTTTCCTTGAGAGATTCTGGAATATGTGTCTCACTGGTTTCCTTGGCGACTGTCATGCAGAGAGCGTATTATTCAGTGGCATCTGTCTATTGAACATTAAACACCCTACAGCATTTGCTGTTTATTAGCCTGTATAAATAAGCTGTTTTGCAATTGCTTTATCAAAACCCCGTGCTAGTAGATATATATTTGTGACAAGTGGAGTAAGGCAGCTCTAATGATTTCAGGTTTGTCAATTGATCATAGGAGATTTTAAATAGTTCCTCTTGGCAGGGGAATTATGACACTTTTACAAGCAGAAGAAAAAAAAACTTATCCATGCTATGCTTTTTATTATTATTATCAATTTAAGAGCTATTTGATTTCTACAAAGTGTATTTTATAAGTGGGTGTGATTAAGTGAACTCAAATTAGGCACCCCAGTGCACAATTCCCCATGGGAGATCAACCTGTGTGATAGTCACTGAAGCCCAGAGATTATTCAACTCCGTTACTTGTTTACATGCGTTTTTCAAGCTCGAGTATTTCCCCTGAATTTATCTACATTTCCAAAGGTCCCTCTGCTTGAGAATGGTGCCGATTGCCCGCTGCAGGAGGGCACTGCAGAGCCGCAGCACCAGCACCTCCTCTGCCCGCACATTCAGGTGCGGCTGTTGCAGCTTTTCAGGGCTCTTGTTTAAGGTGGTGAGCGCCAGGCAGCTCTGGCACCAACGGATGGCCATGCTCCCCGTTCCCATACTCTGTGCACCCGTGTGCGTGCGTGTTTCTTTTTAGGAGATGGAAAACACAAACAGTCGTCATCAGTCACATTTGCAAGTTGAGGCTTGGATGTCCCTTCTTCTTTACCTCTTGTGTTCACTGGCCCTAATATCAAATATTGGTCATGACCTTTTAAACACCTCTTGGTTTTTTTTTTTTTAATGTTCTTTGCATTCATCCCTGTGCAGGTACCTCTGGAGTCTGAACATCTTATAGTAAAAATAATGATGGCATCCTGTTCCTTTGAAATTTGACATTTCTTTATGGTGGCCCAGGGATAAAAGTGGAGTGGATGACTAGTGGCTATGGCTCAGCCTAGCCAGTGTCTCTCAGTGCTTCTGATATTTAGGTAGCTATAAACTCGGAAATGTTATGGTACTGTCCTTGTCATTATTAATAAATAAAATAAAAAGCATATAGGTGAATTAATAAAACCTTTTGTGAATTAAGCAAAGTAAACCAAACAAGCTAGCAAAAAACTCTGATATGATGCAAAACGTATTTTATTCCAAATTGTTTTTATTTGCTCTAGCCTGGGCCATGCAACCTGTAGATTTTTACTATGAGATGCAGAGAGCAAAATTCCATGCAAAGGATTCAAATCCAGGTTTGGATTCCCAAGGTTAGACAGACAGAGAGTGGATGGGGCAAGCTCTGAGTTTAGGTGCACTCCTCTGAAATGCCAAGGTGACAAGATACGTAGGCCCTACGCAAGCGGTGTCCTCTCTCATGTTTCACACTCCTATTAATGTTACTGACCCTAGTAAACTACAACGTACTGTACATCTCGTGTGTGTCCTCCTTGCCTTTTGAAACTGTAGCTATTCCTGTACAAGCTGGGACAGGATTTTGCCTTTACTGTGCACCCATAATGAGGCTGGAAGCCCTGAAGTGCAGAAGGAAGTGACTGGTCACCACTGCTGGGAACATGTGGTCTTCATCTGTAGAATCCAATGGGCAACTGGCTTCACTTTAATAGTCACTAGTGATTTTACAAGCCTCAGTTTTGCAGTTTTCAGATAGATCAGTATTTAATGTGATTTCTAAAATGGTAGGGCTTCATAATGATGTTTAACAATTAAGAAAAAAGGTACTGATGTATATTTGGTTAGTTATCAGGAAGGGTGACAGCATGCTAGGTGTTACATCAGCTGTCTACTAGCAGTGAATGTATATTGCCTCTCCTATGTGTCTTTTTCTTCATTCAAACATTGTATATGTCATTTCTTACCTTCTCTTTTTCTTGTGGTTTCAGACTTCTTTTTGGATGATTAAAGGTGATGTTTTATATTGGCAAACTTTTCCATGTGACTGGCCAGCTTCTGTCAACAGCCTGTGATCAAACGAGAGCCCAGCGCATAGCCCGGATCAGTGCGAGGAAACACATTTATGGGGGTACTTGATAGGTAAACCCAAAGTGACTAATAGAAAACTGCGGTCAGGCCGATGTTCTTTGTACATGCCCCATTATTCCCAAATCAAAGCTGGGTGAATATTTGCGTGTCACAGTTTTTGTACCAGTAATTATCATGTCAAGAATGAAAATAGTTTATCCACCGGGAGCTAGAGGATACTGTGCTTTTCTAAACATTCTGTATGCACAATAAGACTTCCTTCTCTGTTAGCTTGCTTATCATTTCGACCATTTCTTTTGAAGTAAGAAACAGATGGCAGCATTCACTGTAATAAGTGCAGAAAAACATGCCAACCAATTAGGGAGACTTCAAGTGACTGAAAACCTGGATCTTTTTCCAATGTTTTGATGATTTTCTTTCCCTGTGTGTCTGGAGGAAATTTTTATTTATCATTTGTTTAATACAATCGTAAAATCAGGGATTAAAGATATGGTGGGTTATTAAATCTCTAATAATGAACCTGAAAACAAAGAGTTGAAATATAATTTACGTATTTTTTTAATAAGGCTCATCATTGTCTACCATATAACAAAACCCGAAAACAAATCAACTTGTTAATTTGAACTCCATCCCCTGCCAATGGGCCCAGTGCATCTGCATCTGTTTATGGCCTTAAAATATTCAGTACTCCTTCAGACTCCAGCTTACCTCAGTTATTCTGACTCATCCAAGAAGTCTCTCTGGAAGTATTGCAGGACTTTAAATCTTTCTTAAGTCTTTTGTATGGTCTCAGGTTCCTGAAGCTGTGTGAAACTGCCATTTCAACAGTTCACTTCTCTCCATTTTTGGAGTGCTGTGCACCCCATCCACCTTTGGGAAGGCTTCCTCATCACAGGAGGATATTGTGTTCTGCATTCCTAGCAAAATCAGGGAGAACTCAAGGTCCTTTGGGTTTCTTGGAAACAAAACAAAAAATAAAACAAAACCCCATACTCTTCTGTTTGACCCTGTAAAACTATAAAATCATGTCTCTAAATGCAGACCTTTGGCTATAAGCTCTTTATCGATAGTCTGGGTTCCTTTATAGAAAGTAGCCATACTGAGATTGTGACAAAAACAAATGGCATTTTGACTTCTAAAATGCATTTTTATTTCCTCATTGTATAGTGCTTTGATCATTTTTGCAAGGTGTGCTGAAGACCTATCCTAGCTATTGTGCTGTGTCATTGCAAGGGGCAAAGCTATGGAATTTTCACTGTTTTGGGATTTTCAGCTCATCTTTTTTTCCTTTATTATATTACTACTTTCTACTGTGAACTTTCTTTGTTACTCTTAACGTTATACTTTCTAAATGTCTGTAGTAAAACCAATGAATATATTTTTCTACTAACCTTTTTGTATCAGATTTTTTAGATGTCTTTGCAATTGCTTCTAAGGATGTAGCTTACAGCAACACTAGTGCCACGTAGTAGGCTAGACTTGGTCTGTAGAGATGAAATTCTATTTCTGCCCCCAAAGCCATTTTCAGAGTAACGTATCAGCTCTTGGGATTTTGTTGCTAAATGAAGATATTTGGTGTGTTTATGGGTGGCTATGGTCACTCTGGGAATCATTTGATGGTATTTAGGGGTAACAGAGTGATTGTTCCTCAAAATTAGAAACAACTGGTAGCTCTGCAGCTATGATATACATTTCTTTTTTAAATTCTTTCAAACCACAAAGCAGTGTGTTGTTCAGTGATTGAATGCATTTGGATTTATGGAACTTTTCATTTATTGCTGTTCTCCATTGTTTTTGGCTGAAGCCCAAGCCTCACATCTTCTAGTTGCAGGATTCCTTTCTGCAAACTCCATCCTTTGCTGAAGGCTCCGTGTAACATGAGTCTGTCCCTGTTTCCCAGCAGGCAGCACATTAAAGATCTGCATGTTGACCAGCTGCAAAGACAGGTGTTATTCTCCTTTTCTTTATTCTTCTCTCTTTACTTGGGCTTATAACTTCCCTAGCATGCTGTCAGGTCCTGAATTAAACAAATGAGTAGACTTCATGAGTTTGGATAAACCTCTAATTCAGTTAGTGCAGAGCTGGGGATTTTGCTGTGATATTTAGTGGCCTTAATCTCTTGTTTGCCACATATTTCTCAAGTCTCAAAGACACTGATCCGAACTGGAACTGCAGCCCACAGGACTATCTGCAGTTATCGCAGATATAGAGCATTTGCCTGTGCAGGTCACTTAGCCCCAAAGGCGAAGTACAGAGGTGCTGTGGGGTTTGATGTACACACCAGGGCTTGGCTTTCTGGCCATAAGAGAATGGCACACGGTGTCCACATAAAAAATTATGTGTGAGCTGTCAGCGCCTCTCCGTCATGTTTAGTTATTCCACATGCAACTTACATACACTTCAAGCCTAAACTTACTGCATCATGAGGCTGTAAGAATAACAGCCTATTTCTAATGTTGTTTTCAGGGATCTCTAAGCTAAGGAGGAAAATAAGGCCAGAGAACAAAGTGTAATGTGATTCAGTCAAAAACTCAGACTCATTTCTGGCCCCTTTCTTGCTGAATTACACCTCTTCTTCTTCCTGCTTCCATTAGTGTATTGCATGCTTTGTGTATTTTAGTTTACATCTAACGTGAACCATCGCCTTCTCTGCCATGATCCTTCTCTCACACTTGCTTGTAAAATGCCATGCACATCTGTGGTGTTCTCCAGGCAGTGCACGGTTGGACATTTTAGAGGCAGGTTGTTGCTCAGAGGTAGGCAGTTTCTCTGTCAAAGAAGAATTGTCAGCTGGAACCCAAAGCAATGAAGAACTTCACCTTACTTGCTAGCTGATAGCTCAGTCTATTAATGGTCTCTCCATCAGTTACCATCATTTTGAGGATGATTTACCTGTCTACTTTGTCTTTACAGACCTAACTGCATGTCTCATCATCACCTTAAGTACTAGTACAGGGGCTTTTTGAAAAATCTTGTTATTTTTTTTGCAGTGGTTGTGGCAGTGCAGCCTGTCCTTATTATATACTGCAACATCTGTAGTGGCAACAGTGATGAATAATCATTATTTGTAGGGGTAATACTGATGGTCAGCACAGGATGGAAAAAACAGACGTTTAGAAATGGTTGTCTGACTCACACTTGTTTATTCATTAACA
The DNA here is from genome assembly GCA_003342815.1 of Eudromia elegans. Classification (NCBI taxonomy): domain Eukaryota; kingdom Metazoa; phylum Chordata; class Aves; order Tinamiformes; family Tinamidae; genus Eudromia; species Eudromia elegans. The sequence goes on along the minus strand of PTEX01000002.1, from coordinate 3,245,114 downwards.
GGTAGAGAACTGAAATTCCATAGCTATAGTTAGATTATAGTTGAGTGAATGATTTAATCTTTCCATGATTAATTTGATAAGCTGGAAATATCCTGCGTATTTGGATAATTTGATGTACTAATTCTGAGTAAAACAAATTACCGTCAACATATTCTTGAAATGATTTCTTACAAAGAAGAAATTATCATTAAAATATTATGAGATGGCACTGACCTCATCCACCTGTTTAATTAAAAGCAACAAAGGCACAAACTGTAGCTCTCACAAAGCTTTAACCACACCTGCTTTTTGTTGCGTAGCCCTGTGTAGGCACAGACCCTTTCTCATGTAGAAACTCAGCTGATGGGACAGTAATTTCATCCATCAACGAGGCAAACTACCCAATGCTTACCAGTCATCCCAAGTTCTAGCAGAACATAGCCTTCTGAGTGTTCATTAGTGGTTTCAATTATATTTTTGAAAGTGTACTAAGACTAGCAGAAATAGTGACAGTGGTAATTGTGTTTTCCCCTGTCTTTTTTGGGTAGAGCAGCAATGATGTTGTGTTGCTCACTTGGATTTAATTTACAGATGTAGCAGATTTAAGTAAGTGAAATTGAAGCTATTTAAAGCAAATATTCCTGCTCACAAAAGTATTATGTCAGGATGTCTCATTTGCTGGAGATGAATAGTTATACAATTCTTGTGGCATTACGCTGCTGTTTCTGCTGCCAGTTATTGAAATGTTATTCTTGACTTATTAAAATATTATGCATCATTCATTGCCTAAAATTATACAGAACTGCAGAGTTTAGTTAATGGCAGAATTCCTGGTAGTGTCAATGGGAGAAAGTGCAAGAGCTATTGTTGACAGTTACTTTAGGTACTTTGTATTATTTACTTTTAAAACAGAAGGACATCTGGAGCCTGTGTGGCTTAGGCAAAATATTTTCCTTGGATTTTAGTCTTACTGAGGTCAGTGAGTGACAAACGTGCATTTTGGAGCGTATCAGTCCATATACTAGCAAACAGAACAGTTCCTTTAAATTCTTGAATATTATTTACCCTTAGTAAAGTAGAAAATAGCAAGGCCTGATAGAAGTGCTCATGAGTAGATGTTGTTTGGATCGTATTTACTGAGAGCGACCTTCATAGGAATATAATATTGGTTATATTTCCTCTTTTTTTCTCTTCATGTGGTATAGCTGCTTTTCAGCAGCACGTGGTGTTAAGCTGCAATGAGAGATCATGCTGGAATTGTGGTGCTCTTCGCTTTATATTCAACCCTTGCTGTAAGTGTAGCTCATTGAGGAGATAAGCAAAGCTGAATCAAAACTACTTTTCAGCCTCCATAGCCATCTCTGCTTGTGCAAAACTGCCTGCAAATCCTTTCAAAGGGAAAGTTGTGCCTCCGCATTACCCAGGTAGGATGACAGCACAGTGTCTAAGCCGGGAGAAACTAGATCCCAAGTTCCGCTAGTGAAAACATGCTACTTCTCTTGCTGCGATTGTGCTGCTAAGAAGGAAGAGAGTATTATTAAAATGAGCGTGCTTGCTCATATTTCACTGCATGCTACAGGGTATTATAGATAGCTTTATTTAGCTTGCCTGACAGCCAAATAAGCTGAGCTAATAAGCTTTTGCATGCTGATAGAGAAAAACTGTGCTGGCATTTACTGTTAGATTATGACTATTCAGTCAGATGTTCTCCGCTGTTACCATTCTTGTTCTATACTAGTCTGATCACATTTCCATGGCAGCTTCCTTATAATATATGCATATAAATTGTTTATTACTGTTCAGCTATGTTTGGTTGGTTCAGTAGCAGGTTAAGTGCGAGAATAGTTTACCTGTGTGATATTTCTCTAGAAAGCTAGTTCACTTTATCTAGAAACATGAAAAATATCCAGAGCAAACAACATATGATAGGTAACAACAGGCCTAAATCACTAATTTAGTTGAGAAGTCGCTTTGCAAATGTGTGATTGGTATAATATTCCAATAGTTTATTTCCATTTTATATATAGATCCAAGTTTTTGCCAGGTCTCAGGATATATGATGTATCTGATGAATTTAATAAAAACAATAATTGTGCCATTTAGTATGCTGAGATAACATACTAAAGTTTTGTTTGAAAAATAAAGTCAATGATTGCATTCAATCAAAATCATTTTAAAATGACAGCAAAAGATGGAGCAAAACTGTTAAGACAACAAACATTTTTTTTAGAATTAATGTTTGATTGCCGTTAACCTGGACCTGCTGTAGCCAAGTGCCAGGAAGGTCTGAACCCTGGTATTTCTATCAGGTGAATATTTCGCTTCAAGATGAAATGACTTGCCGGAATTCCTGTGTATCCATATTTTTCCAAGGCATATTACATAGCAATTTTGGAAGATCAAGAGATGGATGTGCTGACATTCTGAAGTAAATTCTTTGCCATAGCTAATACAAGCATTGCTGTGTTCTGCAGTGTTAGCCCCATAAAGTATTTGTCTGATCAGGACAAGATTGATATGTGAATCAGGATAATTATTTTTTTCCTCTACTTATTGCAGTCCACAGGTACTAGGCAAAAAAGCAAACCAGCAAATCTGTTAGTGTCTTTTGACATGTACCTAAAGACCAGATGTCCCTCGGGGACTCTATTCATCATTCTACTCTAGCTGTCTCCTTTTCTGAGGAAATCTTTTTCTTTGCCTTCAAAAGCCAAGGATAAATGGGCAAGTATTACACACCAAGCAATGACAGAATTGGTCACTTCGGAATCAGAAGGAATTTGAGGAGATGACGGATTGTGGAATTTGACTGATGACTGGGAAGGCCGCTATAGTGGGTTAAGCCAGCTGCTTATAAAAAAAATGTGTGAATGTACAGTATTTTGTTTTATGCTGCTTTCAAATCAAAGGTTGATTACTGAGGTTTTGGCCGCAGATTGTACTTGAGGCTTTTCCATCTCAATTCTCAGGAATTAATATTTTGATTCAGAGGCCAGAAATTTCTTGGCATCGATGCTACTGACATTGAGAGCAGGATTTACCCTATCCCTCAGCAACTGTAGTAGCAAGAAGTAAAAAGTTGCACCTCCTCCATGACTGTGTATGTGGAAGCTGGCCCACACTAGGTTTATATTCTGTCCAAGTCCAAACAGCTGTTCATCTCATGCTTAATGCACAAGAATGTGTTCCTGTCCATCAAGGTTTAAACCTAACTTTCACTTACGTTGCTATGCTGTTGATTTTGATGATGCCTCCCCTTGGCCTACTACAAGGAGGATCATGTCCTCCTCAGGTTATAGGCATGGAAAAGGTCCTGACATGTCAGGCTTCATGTAGCCAGAGAGCAGGATATACTGAGAGTTTGAAACGTAATCTAGTAATGTCTTCCTGTTGCTCCTTGCTCTAGGAGGTCCTTGAAGACTATGCTCAGCTGTAGAATGAGCCTATGCAGCTGAGTGAACTGGCAAGGACCTGTGTAAATAGATCTACCAGAAAGGAAGAAGGTTGCTCCATGGTTTGCTACTTATGGAAGATGTGCAGAACACTGTGAAAAGTTCAAGCGTATACATATGGTCATGATTGTTATTAATGCAATGATCCCTCTTAACCTCCTACCCTGCTGTGTAGAGAATTGCTAGCCGTGCCAATCTGAAGGTTTGGTTTTCAGCTGCTGCCTTCATTTGCTCCCGTGACTGCGTGAGAACATGTGCGTGATCAAGAAGCAGCAAGGAAGCTGGTAGATGCGCACGTTCCTTGTAGGCGCTTCCCATGCTGGGCCTCCTGTGCACTTGAATTCTGCCCTAAAATAGAACACTCGAATCTAAAGGTATTTATAGGTATTGGAAATGAACTTCTTGAAAGACGAGATGATTCCTTATAGGTGAAACCCCTAAAAAGGAAGTAAAATAAGTGATCTTCTCCAAAGCACCATCACAGGAAGCATTAGCCAGCAAAGGAGCACTGTCAATAAAAAACATAAAGAGAGCTCATGAGGAAGGGAAATGTGTTAAAGTTCCTTCAACTAGTAAGGGATTTGCTTTGAGGTTTGTGGGAAGTGCAAGATTGATTAAATATGAGATATGAGCTAAAACCACAAGCAAATGTGTATGCATTTTCTAGGTCTGGATTTCAAACAAGTTTCCAAAGGTTTTCTGTCTCCAGGTTTCAACGATCTTGTCATAAGGCTATGGCACCTGTATGTAGACACAAAAGATAAAGCACTAAGCTTGAAAATGCATTTAGTTCATGAATCTTCACAAGATACCATGCATGAGTTATGTCTATATCTGTGTGTTTTTAAATCACAGCAAGTGCAGTGTAATTCATGTTAACCATCACTTTTTCTAGAAGACTAACCAAAGCGAGTTAAATTTGCCATGGGCCCATGGACTCACCTGCACAGTTACCACAGCACCACGGATGTGCAGTAACTTGAATTTCTTGCTTCATCTGAGCTCTCCTAAGCTTTGGGATGGGGTTGGAGGAAGCTGTCTGCTGCACAAAGCTCAGCTCTCCGCAGGTCCACAGACTGCCTGACGGTACCTCTGGCCCCTTCCTACAAAAGATGGGATGTGACACTGTTTAATGGAGTTTTAGGTTTATAAAGATACAGCTGCAGAAATGGTATTGATGCTTCCTGGCTAAAAAGGACCAAATTCTGCAAATTATCTTCTCAAAGGAATTAAGGTTTTGTCTAGATAGTTCATTGAAATTGCTCACAGGCTTATTCTGCATAAGCAAGTGCTGCTACTCGAATCTCACCCTGCATAAAAGCTGTACTTTCAGCTGGCACTTACTTGTCTTGAAAGCATTCATAATTTCAATTTTGGTCTGTGAACAACCTCATTGGGTGATCAAAAAAAGTGACAACTTCTCCAGTTTTCAGTTTAGTTCAATGAATCCTAGCATCAGTTTTACCTTATTTTTCTTTGACCAGCCATGTAAGTAGTTTAGAGTTTTTTTCACCAATAAATTGTTTCAGGTTTGTGTGAGATACCTTCAAATCATTGGAGATTTCATTGTGGAAAAATACTTTGCAAAGCTGCATGTCCTCAATGGCTGCCCTCCAAAGTCTGGAATTCAAATCTCAGTTACTGTAAATGACTGGCAACCAGAAAGTGTGTAAATTAAAAAAACAAAACAAAACAAAACAAAAAAAAACCCCAAAACATAACAGTGATGATGTAGAGGGATTTCTTTTTTTTTTTTCCAATTCCCACAGAATACACATTCAAAAATATTGAAGGAAATATTCCTCAATTCTTATATGTAATAATTAGCATAATATTTGCTATGCTTGAAAGTGATATTCTGTGTTCTGATAGGCCCTCAAAGGTGGGTGTAGAAATCAATGTATTGCTTCTGTGTCAGTTGTCTGTCTCAGTTCAGGTGGGACTGCAGAAGGGTGCAGTGTCTATCCCAGTTTAAAGTAGGAACAATTAATGGTGGGAAAAGCGGAGTTAATTGGATGGTATTTTCAAAATTCCCCATACAGAGCCATAATGCAACTAGTCTGACCGCTACTCAAAAGAAGGAACTAAAATCAGGCTGATCATCTACTGTCCTCTCCCCTCCTCCACCTGACTGCGTTGCAATCCTGAAAGTGCCAGAAAAGTAATTTTGGGTCTAAATATAGACAAAAAACAAATAAAAAAAAAATGGATTGCATGAAATTTTGGGTTGTACTACTGCTGCTCTTCAGGTTGTAAGTAAGCGGTTTCCTTAAGTGTTAAGTGCTTTTGACATACGCTTTAGGGATACAGTATTTTCCATTCTAATTTTGACAACTGACAGATATAACTGTGAAGATTTGAGAGGAAAATATTTTGTGTAAGAAGAGTTATTCTTATTGATCTGAGGGATTTTGTTATTTGTCTTGCTCATGTAGTATTGATCATCATATTCCCTGTTCCTGTGAATGGTAGAAGGTAGCCAGCTCCACAGATTTCCTTCCAGGAAAAGTTTCCATTCTGAGGAGAAAGGAAGCAAGTAAAATAGAAGAGAGTACAAATAAAGTCCCAAAGTATTAATGAAGGACTTTGAGTAGGCCTGGCAGAGACTGTGGACTAATCTTTATGGGTCACATGGCTTACTAGATGTGGCAATGGGAACTAAGAAACTTGGATCCTGTTTTTGGCTTTACCCCTGGCTGGCCGTGTGACTCTAGGCCGGACATTTAATTCTTTTGTCTCCTTGTTTCCCTCTTACACATTGCCTGTCTTGTCTGTTTAGGTTGTAAGCATGCCAGGACAGGGCTGTCCCCTGGGGTGCTTGCATAGTGCCGTACTAGCAGGGACTAGTGAGCTTTGAGGTGCGACCTGGCTGTAAAATAGTTATCATGGCAGTACAGTTGCTCCCTTCCCGTTTGTGCTGCGCTGGCTGTTGGCTTGCTTGACTCTTAAGAAGTGCAGATGAAATCAGGGAGATCCCCGTGTATTTGTGCAGTGGAGACTTTTGAGCTATAGAAGTAAGGATAATCATAGCAAAGAGTGTGTGGGAGCTTTCTGTGCAACCCTGGCACTGTGTGGGTTGTTGTAACAACTCTTTCTTTCATTGGGCTGGATCAGTTTGGGCCTGGAGATTGTAATGCTTTGAATGGAAGCCACAGTGTGCAAGAGGCTGAGAACTGCAGCAGGTTACATCACTGGGGTTATCCGCCTCTTTTCACAAGCGCTGCGCCTGCTGGCATTCCCTGCAGGCAGAATGGGGCGCCTGCATGTGCTGGCAGATGGAATTACCCCCTCTTCTGCTCTGGCCTACCCTGAGCAGAGGAGGCATCTGCTTCCTTTGGACGGGAATGTAAAGGAGATAGAGGAGAACAGGACAGCCGTAGCTGATGGAGCAGTCTGATGATTATCAGAACATCGTGAACAGTCTAGAGAGAGTTTTCGAAATATAAATAAAGTCAGAGGAATATTCCTGGAAAGACTGTCATTCTAATGTGCTTAACTGGGCTGTGCATAGCTGCTCAAATGTTGCTGTGCACACGATTGCTTTCACAGGCCTGTGAAACCAGCCCTGCTGAGAGTGCCTTGGACATGCTGCTGTTGTCTAGGGTGACGGCCGGGCACGAGGAGAATGTTGGAGCTGTGAGTAGCACGTGTGCTTTTATGTCTCAAACCATGGACAGACAGGTACACACTTATTTTTAGGGTGAATCCTTGCGGTAGTTTGGAATGGGATTGGAAATAAAACAGAAGCAATAAAAGGAAAAAAACACAATTTAGCCTTAGCTCTGGGAAAGCTAACACTGCTAAGTAATAAAAGATCATAGGGAGTAACTTTAGCGATTAAACAACATCTATGACACTTTTCAACAAGGGTGAGTGGTAAACTGCTGGCTGTAAGAGAAGCAATTTCACAATATACCTGCAATGGGAAGAGGACTGCAGGGAACAGCTTAGCAAGTAAGACACATTACCTGATTTTGGAAGATTTAATTCCCTTGAAGAAAATCTAGGATTTTTTTTTTTTTTTTTTTGAAGAGGCAAGTGAAATCCTGCTTGTAGCAAGTTTTGTTTCCCTTTTGCTTGACTGCTGCTTTCTTAGGTTAATCAGCACTGCTGTTATGAAGAGTTTGCTAGGAACTGTGTTGTGTCTTTCTGCATGCTGGAGAACTCTCAGGACTGCTAGATGAGGAAGGGCCATCAGTGCCTTGCCTCTGGGTGTTAGCAGAGCTGGGACTAGAGCTCATATTTGTAAAACTCAGCTTAGTGGTGAGTCACAGGACTACTATAGATTGCATCTTAGCGGTGTCTTTGTACAGCACAGTCGTGTTTAGCACTTTCAAAACTGGTTTTAGCAATAGTAAAAATCATGGCCAAGCACTAAAGGTACAGTACGTGTTGGATATAAGGTACTACAGCAAGGCAATAGGGAACAAAATCAGCAGATGCAAAATCATGTCTTTGTGTCCAACTAGAGCTGGTGCCAAGACAGTGCAATGTTCTCTGCACAAGACTTTTTCTCGCTTGGGCAAGTTTGATGTGAAGACATGTCCTGCTGTCATGCATGTGTACAGAGGAGTATGGTGTGTCCTAATCTCTGGTGTTGTGCTGTGCAGGCAAAAGCAGCTATGTGTGACCAATTCTGTGAGCACTACCATGTCATAGATAGGCTTTGTATGGAGCACCTCTGTATTTTCGAAAGCTGTGATTGTCCTCATGCAGGCTCAGGCGGTTTAAGCAGACTGGTTCTATGAAAAGCCTGGAGAGAGAGCACACAGCCACTGTGGTGAGGAGAGGAGATGGAAAGAGTTGTTGTGCTTGATCACTTTGGAAAAGAATGAGCAAAGTCTCATTCTTCACAGTCCGTCATTGCTAAAAAGAGTTTTTAACTTGAACAGGGAAAACTTACCAGATCTGCATTCAGTAGACCTAGTATAAGGGGAACACATTTGCAGTCCCTCAAAATACTGACCATACCTGTGTTGGTAGGATTTGTGTTAGCAGCACAGTCACGTATTATCTGTTGAGTAATTCATCTTTAATTACTATTTCTCATATCATCATCATTTTATATTTGGGTAAGTTTCATTTTTCCTTAAGGATTATCTTTGAAGATTTTACCTCAATTGCCTTTGAAAATTTCACCTTTTGCTATAGATGCGTCATCCGACAAAATTAAGTGAAGATACCTGACTGCTGTATCTCGGTCAGATCCTATGTATTAGTTGAATTATCCTGATCAGTTTGGAAAGTTTCAGGAAACAGTTACTATGCACAGTTAATAAGAACAGTTGAAATTTGTAGAATCATGGATTTCATCTGAGTAATAGATTCTTGCTTTGGGGAATATATGTAGTCTTAACATTTCCATACCAGTACAAGTGGCAGCTTCCCCTGATTATGTGACAGTTCCTGTCACTGGTAACTGTTCCTTTCAGTGAAGCACATATTTATACCTGTAGTTTTCCCAAAATAAAATGGAGAATTAAATATCTTCTAGCTTGTATTAACATAAATAGAATGGATTTAGGTAAAAAATGCAGGCTTTGGTTCCATAAAGCTTTGAAATGCCCTGAAGCATCCAGTGAAATCTAATCCAGTGAAATCTAATCAACAATTTCCAATTAACTTTCAAGTGTGTAACTTCTGAGGAATCAAGTCTGTGATTGTCTCACTGTTTTGACCCTCTTTTGGAGATGAGTGTAAAATTGTTTGGGATAGGAATCATCTTTGTCTTCTGGGTTTGTACAACACCTAGAACAACTGGTTCATATCTGGAGACAAGAAACTCCTACCATGCAAGTAAGAGGTAGCAGGAAAAGAGAGTTCTCTTCTTCCATGAGCTTGGAGTGCCCTTTAGTATATGCACTATATGAAGGCTGCATCTAAGTTTGGTTCCTTGGCTCTATTGTTTGTTTCTAAATAGCAGGACAAGCTGCTTAGGGCTTGACCCTGCAAGGTGCCGAGTGCACTCAGCATCTGCAGAGGTTGCTCAGAACATGTACTTTGTTGTTCTTATTTTTCTCCTCTTAATGAAATGGTTGCTCTTTAGACGCTGGCAAATGTCAAACATTTTGGAAGAGACGTAACTGTCAGCTTTGGTAACAGTCGGCTCTTTGGAAGAGTTCTCCTTGAAAAATGTTAAAAAAGATCCAGTCTCTGTAATTTAACTCATCCATATCATCAGCACCAATAAATGAAAGCTCTAGAGATTCCAAGACCTTGCCAAAGATCTGGCATTATACTCTGTGCCAAGTAACTTCTTATAAACAAGGAGAATTCAGCTCCACAAGTGTGTACATTCTTGCAGAGTGTTTGTGTATGTGCCTAGCTGGCAGCAGAGGGGAAGAGTTTTAGATTCTGCTGTAATATTCTGGATTATTTCTATCATAAGAGCTACCAAAGTTGCACTGTCACACAAAAGCATACAGAGCTAAGAGGTTGTTCATGTGATCTTCAAAAAAGAAGGAATCATTTCATATTTTAGCCTAAAGGCTGTGAAAGTACTAACTAAAGATTGTTGCATTCTTTCAGCCTCCATGTATATATACCATGTTTTGCAGCACTACTGTATACTCTTAGGAAATGTCTTTCCTATTACTTGCACTTAGAAAATTTCTGTGGCTAGAAAACGATGGTTTTCTAAGAACTTCAGGCTTTGCTATATTTTGATGGAAGTCATTTGTATACTGAAGTGATGGGAGGACTCAAAGGCCAATTGCTTGGCTGGTGTAACAGAGTGTAATCTCAGTAACTTTAGCAGAGCTTGTCTTGTTCCAGAAACTGAGAGGGTCTTTAGAAGAGCTGTGCTCATTGCAGAAAGTGGGGCTCTCCCGTTCCTTCCTGGCCCATGTCTCCAGGTTGACTGCCCCTGTGTTTGTGCTAGGAGAGCGTATTGCAAGCTGTGGTACAGAGTTAAGTCCCTTTCTGTCCTTCCAGGCTCTTATTGGTACAAATTAACGCAAATTTTGCAGTTTAATAGATAAAGTAGCCTTGATATAACTTGTTAATAACACAGTCTGTGACTAATAACTTCTTCACTTTCAAACAAAACTTTCAGCTAGAGGTACTCAGAAACCATTTTTTTTTTTTTCTCCTCAGAATTGTCTGAAGTGTCTAAAGAGCACAGGAGGAGTGGGGAGACGTTAGCTATGTGAGCTCCGTCAAGGTGTCAACCTGTGCAAATTTCCTCATCTTCTGAAAGCCGCAGCTTTCAGGACCTCTGTTCTCCCAGTCAGGATACTGTCTGTGCAGTTCCCTGTTACTGTGTGGTGTGTTCAGTAAGTTCCTGGTGTTTAGAATTTCTTGCAAGAGGTCTGTCTTATTCCATGCTCAATTCCACTTGGTTGTGCATTCCAAGAACTTTGCTGAATACTACCTAGACTGAGAATTTTGTTGCTACTAAGGGCAGAACACTGTTTCCCAGCAATAAAAGGGGAGAAGAAAGCCATCACATCCCTCATGGTATCCATATAGCCAGAATTCATCCTGTCCTGAAACAAGTAGTAATACACAAATGAGAGGTAGAGATGCATGTTCTGGGATTTTAAGTGGATGTTTGTCCTTGTGTATCTGTATGGATGATCGTAATTTAGTAGGCAAAGGTATAAAGCTGTAGCTGAGTTGTAGTTGTATTTTACACCATGAGATACTGTATTTTACTTCTCCTGAAGGATACTTTATATCTTTCCAAGGTGTCCTAGCCAGCTTTTGCTCCAAGCAATTACTTTTAATAACTGAGACTGACCAAAAGGATATTGTCTTCTTCAGTTGCTTAGCCATGAGGTATGAGGAATCACTTCGTTCCTGTCAATGAATGTATTTTGCACTTCATTGGCAACATGTTTGATCCTGGACCTTGTTACTCTGTTCTGCCTCTACTGCTGTTCACTGGGATGGAAAGAGGGAAGGTCACATGGATTTTGCCTTTCAGTTTTCCAGTGAAATCACTTAGTTCTGCTGAGATGCAAGCAAATGTTTGGTCTCATTTGGAAATTAACTCTGTGAATTGAATGACACATTGCTGGAAGAATAAAAAAGTAAAATACAGCATTGCTGGCTATATCTGACAGTATGGATTTCTTGTGAAAAATGGTTTGAAGTCCTGGATAGTGCCCAAATGTAAAATCTTCTGCTGGCCAAAAACTGAAGTGTTCTTAAAATCGGCTTCATCTGATGTGTTGCAAGTAAAGTTTTCAGCTGTAGGCTAAAGTGGCTAAAAACGTGATTTCATTCAGACGGTAATTTGGTAAAATTGCAAACCTTCCTGGTACTGGTGAAATTGTCCCCTTCGATTAGGGCTGGATTATCCTCCCCAATCAGTGGTATGGAGTGTGGAGCTGCTGACTGCATCCAGTGATTTCCCTTAGGGCAATGCCCAAAGCTCCTCTACTGGCAGGCAGCTCTGCAGCGAGAAGCTATGGGAGGGACGTGCTGGGAGCACCCACAGTTCACAGGGCTCCAGGGCGTTGTGACAAGGTCCAGCTTTCCCTAAGCACCTGACACGCTCAGACGTTTTGATGTTGGGAGGAAAATGTCAAGGGGCTGCTCCTCCCCGTGTGACGGGGCCTGATTGCCCGTGCAGAGGCTGCCTCCGCTGCCTTGGCAGCACCCGTGTCACACGCCACTTCTCTTGCTGCCTGTGCTGCCTCCTTCCCCACTTTTGTTAATGTTATCCGTGGACTGAAATTCCAGAACATTGTGTTGGGGATCTTTGGATACTCGCTGGATTCTACCTGAATGGAAGAGGAGAGAGGTTTATTTTTCAGAGTGCACCTCCTCTGCTGCCAGTGATGTGACCAGGGTCTTGGGGTCCATGAGCAGATGCCTTGTGCTCTCTGGCTCAGGGGATAAGAGGAATGTATCTGAGGACCCAGACCCCAAAGCCAATTGCAAGTTTGGTCTTCAGTTGTCAAGCACAGAACAAAACTCTTGAATCTACACATACTCTGTAAAAGCAGTGCTTGGAATCCAGGATCTAAATTTTTTAGTTCTGGTTTGTTGCTTTTTAATTTTCTAAAACGATTTGAACAGAAATTGCTGTATATGTTTTTCACATTTGTTTTGGATTATATGCTTAGATTGCAGAGTGTGCCTCTTTTCTAAATGGTAAGTCTTCCAGTGTTTGACTGGCTAAATTACCACTGCTCTGTGCAACAGGATGGTGGGTTCGACTTGGTGTGTTGATATGCACATATGGTACATAGACAGTTGGTGAATTCTAAAGGAATGACCTTCAGGACTGACATTCTTCTATATTTTCATGTTTTTGTCATGCTGTGGTGGGTTTGTTCCTTCCTCTTTCATCTCTTCTGATGAAAAACTCTGCAGTCTTCCCGACAGCATCTCTCTCTCTCTCTCTCTCTCTTTTTCTCTCACTCACTCAGTCAGACCATCTGTTCCCAGATTACAGATTTCTCTGCATGAGTACCAGGTAACAGACGTGACTATGCCCAATAACTACAGCAAAAAAGGCTTTCACACACTCTCCCCAATCTGTGAACATATGATCAGTCTAGGATAACATGTCGTGCCAAACACACACCAGAGAAATTTCCATGCTCTAACAGAATGAACCCAGAAATCAGGTACTCGGGAACCCCAAGCATGCCATTTCCTCTGCACGTTTCAGAAGAGGCTTCTGTGCCTGCAGGGAAGCTGTATTCCTGCTCTGCTGCCTTTTTCCCAGAGGAGGGAAGCATAAAATGCATCCCTATGGTTTGCTTCAAGGCAAGCTGATAGCATCGCAGTCCCATGACAGCCCTTACAGTTCATGTGAGGACAGCATCTCTCCTGGGAGTTGAATAATAAATGTTTATCAAATGATCAGGCACATCAAAAAGAATGGGAAACTGAAACATTTTCCCCCTTCTTTAATCATCTTCACTGGATTCTACCTATGTTGTGAGTAGGATATAGAGATAGATAGATATCCTATATGCAAGTGCGTGTATATGTATATGCATTTATGCATACACACATACACGTGTATACAAATATAAGTATATGAGAGCCCTCCTATACCCTTTGCAATTGTCATGCCAGTCCTCCATGGATCATAATCAGACCAAATATTACAAAGCATTTTCTGTGACTGAAGGAAGCTCATGCTCCCTGGGATTCCTCTCTTAAGCTTGCAAATAGGTGGCGTAAGCCTATACTGCTTACTGCTCCTTTTTGTCTTTAATGCTTGGGAAGTTAGGACTAGCTTGAGGAAGAGGGACCATATGTGGGTACCAAAGTCAGAAAAGCTGCACAGCAAACGTTTGTTGAGCTACCCTGTGATTCATGGGCCAAGGTTAGGCTTTATCTGTGCTGTGTGGTATGAAGTGCAGTGTATTCTGATGAACTGGTAATATATTTATTTTTTGATAAGTGGTTATGTGTTAAATATCTTGTAGTAGTCTTGTGTGCCCATGTGACTTCAATGGAAATGACAAGAAAACAAGTCTTACACAAATCAGTACTCAAGGGAAATGACTACAGTAGTAAGGTAGTGATAGGGGAATGTACGATAAAATTTTTAACTTTCAAATGTCTTTTACAGTATTACTTACAGCTACTTAGAGAACCGATGAGGAAAGGATTTGTTCATCTGATATATAGCGCTCCAGAAAAAAAAAAGACACTGTCAGCAAACCAGAAACAGTACAAATACTTTTTCATGAATTTGGGAAACTGCAATATACAATGTGAGTGCACTAGTCACCACTGATAGTGTCAGGGTGCAGCTCTGTATTCATTTATTATTAATCTGTCTCATGGTGTTGCCTGTGTGCACCATAAACAGCTCTCTCTGTTTCCAAGATTTCCAAAAATCTCTCTTCCAATGCCTCTTCTCTCCTTTGCTCCAAAGAAAACAGGAAAAAGAATAACTTAAGGCTTGGGAGGTAATGTTTGTCAGAAAAAAATGTTGCTCTGAAAATCAAAATAACCTAGGTGTAAATCTCCACACATAAAGATAATCACATCTTCGGCAATGCAGAGTGTGTTCAGATGAATGTTGGCTTGGGCTTTCTGCATTTTTATAGCTTAATTCTTACTTTGTGCAATTCCTTCTGCAATTTGGAACTAAATCTTCTTTGTAATGTTCCTTTTCATGCTTTTTTTGCTGCTTCATCCACATCTTTCAGCTTTAATGTTACAATAGTGTGTGGGAGGATTAGTTACGCTGATTAAAAAAATAAAAAAGAGACAGAGAATGAATTAATCTAAGAGCCAGACACCTTCATTAAGCAAAGTAGGGGAAATAATATATATAATTAGCAAGACTTCTGCTTACTGTATGCTCTAATGTAATATGTTAGCCATCTAATTATTTTAAAATATTATTAATTGTCTTGAAATTGTTAACTACTGCTGTTAATAGTTAATTAAGGCTACTCTTAAAAGGAGTGCAATTATTTTCTGATTAAAAAAAAGAGTACTTAGCCACATTGGCTTTTGTTCTGTTTCTGTTTTTCCCTTTCCATAATCCTATTTTCATAATTTAAAATTTCAATATGAAAATTCTATGATTTCAGTTCCATTTTACAATTACTGTTTTTCTTCACCATAAAACAGATGAATACAGAGAGGCAGACAAAATTATGTTATTTTAGAAGGTATTTACATTTTAAAAAGTACAGCAAAAGATCTTCCTTCCTCTTTGTGATAACCGGAGTGCACGCACCTCCGGTAGGATTTGCAGTGGAAGAGAAGCCGTCTGTTCCCTGTTGTGTTGCACTCGTTCCGTTGCTCCTGTGTTTCACAATGAGGGAGCTCTTGATTGATGCCCGCACGGCCTCCCACTTATTGCTAGAAGTACTTTTCCTGTTTAATGTGCGTGTTTTGAGAATAGTGAGTTGCAGATACTGCATTCCTGTTCACCAAGCTCCTGTTCTATGAACGCTATTCTCCTGTTTCTCTTTTACTTAAAATTTTGGATTAGTTTTCTTCCATGTTACTATCAATTAACATATTGCATGATTGGGTTGAGGTGGCTAGAAGAGTCTGGTTCTTCTCTTTGGTGTATGCATTACGATAGAGGGGAGAATATGTTGAAATATCTAGTTATGATCAAAGGATGGAAGTTTAAAATGCTACAATTTATCCCAGAAAAGCAGTGTAGGAATTTTACTAGCTGCATTTGGGCCATTATCAAGTACACTGATTTTTACATTTTGTTGGTTTCTCAGTCCAATCCCATCTCTTTTCTTGTATTTAGGATTTGTGTTCTCGCATTTTGAGTGGTTTAAAATACTAAATTCAGAAAATAATTTAATTTGTTATGTTTGAAATGTAATGATCTGTGGATAGGCACAAGGAAAGATTTCTGGAAAGAATTGATTCTTTTTATGCGATAAGTTGAAAAACACTTTAGAAGAATGGACACTTGAATCATAAAAAATCACAGTCAATGAATAGAGTGAATTGATATGAATTTTTAAGTTTGATGGTTTCTATCTTGAAGATGGAAATTAAAATATGTCGCTAAGTCACCCAGTTGAAGCAAAAAGAAAATCCTCTAAAGCAATTAAATTATACAAAAGAAAGAAAAGCTGTATGACTTGTGACACTCCAGTTGGAAACCCTCTGTCCTGAGGGAAAACATGTCTGCCTTGATACAAAATACATTATTAGAGGGGGTGTTTTGTAAAAAGAGACAGAAGGAGCTTCCATTAGGTTTTGACTGTCATTGACATGTTAGGAAAATTACAGACTATCGAGGTGTTTTATTAAAAAAAGTTATGCCACTTGAATCATTATGATTTCTTGGCTAGCATAGGGTTGTTTATCTTTTAAGACCCAAAGAGATGACTGTAATCATCTACTCTGACCCCATGAATAAAACAGGCCATAGCAATTCATGAAATTATTCAAGCCACGAGCTGCAGTAGAGCTTCTGGAAAGGCGCCCAGGCTTGAAAGTAAAAAGCATCTCAAAATACCAACAAACCAAAATGTCTGGACAATATTTGACACTTATATTTGAAGTGTTGACTTTAGTTGGGGCCAATAAAGCATTACTGTAAAAGTGAAGGGAACATGCTAACCACCTTTCTGAGTGGGTTTTTTTTTTTTTTTCTTTCTTTGTTTTTTCCCCCTGTGTGGTATTACCTGGAGTAGTCACCATCCTCCCAATTTTTACCCCTTCTCTGAAATGTGCTCACCACAGCTTTTGCTGAGCTTTCTGTAGATCTGCCCTCTTATCTCCTCTCCAAGTGCTTCCAGTGTTTGTTGTTTCCCTGCAGGAACACACAAACCCACCTGTATGGTGTGCAAAGCCCAGTAGGAGTGCGTGAACACGTAACCGCTCTGGCTTCCCTGTGTGGCAGACGTGGTAGGGGTAGCTAGACTGAGACCTGCGTAAGCAATCACCTGCCCCTTCCTTAACCCAGAACGCGTCCTTACTTCACTTACGTGGGGTGTAGTGTTGAATAGTGCGGGGATGGAGGAGGATTTCTGGCTCCTTTCATTCAATTTTAACTTAGCAATTCAAATTCTCTGATGAGCTCTGTGGATAAACTGAGAACCAATCCTTTGGGGATATCACAGGTATCAGGTTATCCCAGGTAGGTACGTTGCAAGAAGCTGAAGTGTGCTGGTTCTGCTTCTCATGTACGGTGAGGCAGCACTCTGTTCAGTCTTGTCTAGATGGGAATAGAGTCCTTTGCCTTTCAGTCTTTATGTTATACAGCTCATTTTACTGAACCATCAAGAAAGAGGTGAGTTTGTAAGAATTTAGTGCTTGCCGCTCTTCAATTAAGAACAGATAGATTCCTCATCTACATGTTCCTTAGTCACTGTCGTTATATTTCCAAGGAAATAACAAGAGAGAAGTAAAGCAAAAATTGTACATGTGTTATACATCAATAAACATGCACACACGCAAATATTTAAGTTCTTCAGCCCACCCAAAAGTAAGGAGAACCTTCCGGAAGGCGTGATGTTTGTTGACTGGTATGGCATGCTGGGGAAATACTCTCCTAGACATGACCCTGTTACGCCAACTGTTATGATTCATATGAATAATTGTAGCTAAGACAGGGGAGAGCAGTGTGTAGGAGTGGTCATTTTCATGAGTCAGACTTGAGGAATTAAGTGCTGTGTTTCTGCAGCGGACTTGTGGATGGAGCTGGGAAATCTTGTTAAATCGTGCTGCCTACATTATCTGTCCAAATGTCATTGCATAGCTGAAGCTGGTATTTTAGGCTGGTCGTGTGCATTGGCACCTCATCCTGTGGAAACTTCTGCTGCAGTGAAAGGTTCAAAGGCCTGTCGTGAGTGTGGGAGGGGGACGTCTGCATGGGCTACAGCCAAAGAGAGGCTGTCCTACTTGTTTCCACAGTCATACCTTCTCCTGACACCTGAGCTTGCTTAAGTCGGTGTTCAAAGTGAGCTATTTGTTACCTGAAATTATATCCTCCATGGCTTTCAACCCTGTAACCAAGCATATAATGACAAATGATCTTCTCAACAGCTACTGCATTATTATGAATGTCTTTATCAGTGAACAAAGCAAATAGGTTTCAAGTTAGCATCAAAGACGCCTGATTTTGATGATATACTGGTTTTCTCATGGTCTTGCTGATTCAATGAATTACATTTTACCCATGAAAAGATTAATAAGATATGATGTGACATCTCCTTTCTGACTCTTTGACCATTACTAAAGCACAGTACTCTTCAGTGTTATCCTGTACCCGTTTGTCAACCATGCCTAATTGATTAGGCTACTGTAATATTTTTATTCTGCACATGAAGTTCCTTCCTCAGCAATCTTTCCCCCCCAAATTGTACATTCATCATTAATTACAAAATCAATGAGAGAGATGCTTTGGACATATACAATTGATAGCTTTCCTCTTCAGATTAGCATAACCAACCAATTCATTATGTGAAGTGAATAATACAGTTGCTGCCATGGTGAAAAGGGGCAGGTCACTTGCTGTAAATTCCTTAACAAAATGTGGTGTCATGTGCCTTTTCATTCACCAAGTGTTTACTATGTGTTTGAAAGGATCCATCTTCCTTTCTGAAACAGATTTGTCACCTATCTTTTGGCAAAGAAATGATCATAAATTTAGAAAACTAAACACTTAAATGTTGAAAGACTGCGAGTTTCCTGCTGAAAGCTGCAGTGATTAAGCTGTGAGCTGCATAGTGCTGAGATTGCAAACTATGAATAAAATATTTTTAAAAAAATCAAAAAATGCAGTCCCTTCAAAACCAAAAATGTCACTTGCATGAGAAAGGTCATTGAAATGTTCACCAAATAGTGCAATCTTTCCATTGTTTTAGATTATTAAAACGGTAAAGTCCCCCAGGTATTTCTTACACTCTGTATTCTAGGCTTAGATTCTTCCATTTCTCTTTGACAAGGAAACAAACTTCCAACAAAATGTTTGCTATTTCAGCGTACCTTTACAAGTCAGATCAATCATGATGCAGAGGCAACATCTCCTGTAAGAGTCAGGAATGTGGCTGACATTGAGTAAGTATTCCATCCACAGATGAATAGAAAAACAGACCTTTCATTTTCCCTCAACAATAAAATTCTGATATCACTGTCCATTTTGTATATTATTGTAGGATCTTTACTGAAATTAATGGGACATTTGGGGCAGTAAGGAGCTGAACAACAACAGGAAGTTTTAGATTCTTCCTGACAGTGCCAAGGCACTGTAATCTTTATGTTGAATAAAACTTACAGTTACAAACTGTAGTATATACACATGCAACAGGAATCCTTATAAGATACGGATGATGACTTGGCTGTTTGAATAAAGGGAATGCATAGTTAGAATTCCCAAAAACAATAATGGAAAATATATTGGCATTTTCAGAAATGTAAATAGTTATTACCTATTAATTCACTTCAAGAGAGCCAGTTACCTCACTATTATTTGGACAAGGCTTTAAGTGTTTCTTATTGACTTCAGTGCCCTTTATTTCAGGGCTCCTAATGCTTAAATTATGGTTACAAAACTGGTGGTATAAATTGATCTGAAGCTACAGTAGCATTATTGGAAAATTGTCATTTATAAGTAAGAAATCAGAGAAAGTATCTGAAGCAGGTCTAATACTAGTATTTATGACAAAAGCTAAGCTAGGCTGTTAAAAAGAATAATGATATTTAATGTCTTGCCTGCCAATAGCTGTTTCTCTTCTTTAGAAAGCTTTCCAGAAGGATTCATTGGTAAAGATCACATTGCAAAATCAAAGTCCAGTCTACTGAGTCCATGGCATCTTTCAGCACAAGAAGAGATGTACAAAGTGCATCTAAGTACTGCTTTGAAGGTAGTATCCCTTCTCTGTAAAATTCATTTTTCTATTATTTGCTTCAATATTATTTTTCATGTTGCAAATGATGGAATTTTTCCCTTTTTTGTAGGCTATTCAATCATCTGGCAGGATTTCTTTGCTATTATTTTCCTGTACTTGTAATTTCATCATATCCCTACTATCCTCACCAGAATTCATTTTCACACCCTGAATATTTCTTTTGCAATCTGATAGTATGGTCTTCAAACCTCAGTAGCCATCTATCCTATCTTTCCTCTCTTGGCCAAGCTGTATATACAACTCTCTCATTGCCACAAAATATGGAAAAAAAAATAGATGAATGAGATCTGATTATTTATGCACAAATAAGGTTTTCTTTGCTAAACAGAGGATCTTTTCATGAGAAAAAAATGTGCAGATTATAGGCCTCATGTTACTGAAGTTTATGAAGTTTTCTAAAAGCACATTATTGACTTGTTTGGCTGTGATTCAGTGTTGTTACATTTTATCATGTAAATATACTTAGAAGTTTTATAAAACACAGATTATTGACCCAGTCCTATAAATATTTACTCACAGTTTTAAAACTCGAATGATTTGACCTGATTGCATAACTATTCATTCTCAAAAAAGAGAGGAAAAAAAAACCCCACTTAGTAAATATGTATTTGGAATTTTTAAAGCAAGCTTATAATTATACTGATAAGCTGTTAACAGTACTTTTGGAGTCATTTCAAACACTATACACTGTACAATTTTATTTACAGCCTAAATGGCTTGTGCAATTTTATTTTTTAAATAAAAAGGTTTTTTTTATTATTACAGGAGGAAAAAAATTAAACATTTTCCAGTCCTATAACTGGTTTGCCAGGTTTTCAGCCCAGAGCAAAAATTTTCTGGTTGAGTTACAGACCTCTGAAAATAGGGGTTTATAGTGGAAACAGTGACACCACTTTAACTATAGTGGCACTAGCAGTGCAGTATAATATACACTGGAAATAGAAAGCAAGATTAGAGATGACATTTAGGACACGAGGCCTTCTTCAGGCTGTGGGAAGAATAAACTGTGTTCTGTTTTTTTTTTTTCTGCAACCTGAAAAAGGTCTCTTGGTCTAAGTGTCACCTCTAAACTTATTTTCTATTCCTACCATGTATTTAATTAACCCATTTTTAATTATTATTGACAGCAATTTGTTGTAGTTTTAAGTACCAACTTAAAGCCAAGTTGTGGATTCCTGAGATAGTGTATGTCAAGGTGGTGGAGAAAGGGCCAAGGAGACCCAATACTTGGTGCCATAGCAAAATTTGCCTGAGTATTTACTCTTGGTTTTCCAGTGAATGTGAATCTGAGATTCATTGGTGAGAAACCAAGCAAAGCAAACCAACCTGCTGGCAAAGTTTGCTAAAGCATAGATAGACCGAAGCTGGGAGCTTTGCACGGCACTGTGTGCAGCTCATCCAATTCTAGCAAAGCTTCAGGATGCCTGCTGTGCTTCTCTTTGCAGGTCATTGCTGTTATTTCCTGATGATCTATTTCTTTCTTGAGTACCATGAGGATGCGACACAGAAAGCTCAGTCTCTGCCTGCATGCACAACGTTGGCACATTATGTTTGTCAAAACCCCCCAACCAACTAGATAATGATTTTTGCAATACTTTGGTCAGAAATAGGTCAGAAATATGGTCACAACATTGCACCATGAATTCTTACAGTGAGACTGATTTACCACTATTATGTGAATAGAATATTGCCTAAATGAGACGTCAAAGTATGACTCTTTGGAAGGTACCAGGCAATGCTAAATCTTTAAGTCTAGTCTTAGACAAATTACTCTTTGAACATTTGTTAGGGAAAATCTGTAAAATTAATTAATTCATCACATACAATAATTATATTATAGTGCAGCACTTGGCATTGCTTTTAAATATTTGCAGACAGCTCAACATTTTGTGTCCCAATAAAGATGTGTTTTTGCTGTAGCAGGGAGAGGTTTAGCGAGGTCTGCAGCAATAACTGCTGTGTAGTAAGGATGCTTCTCTCTGTGTTTTTTAATACAGAACTAAACATGTAGAACCTTTGGTAACCCCTTGGTTAGGGTCAGTCTCAGGGTGTTGGCTGAAGAGCTCAGAGCTCAGCCTTGACAAGCAGGCAAGCACTGTGGCACGCTCTGTGCTAACGTGTCTGCAGGAATTCGCAGAAGGGATCCAGGGCACTGATGAGAGTAGCAGGATAAATCCAAGTGTGAAAGCAACTGCAGTCAAATGTCACACCCAAGCAGTCAGTATCTTGGCATGCTGTTTGGACAGGGGTTGCGTTACCTGTCAGCATGACATTTTCTTTCTGTTCTTAGAGAATAATGTTACCTGAGGATAAAACCAAAGGAGCACAGATGGTTGTTTCACAGACCTGATCCTCTAAACCCTTGACACAGCAAATAATTCCATTGACGTAAGCGGGACTGCGCCTGTGAATTAGATGTCAGTTATGTTCTCTAATTCTTTTATTATAGAAGAGATCAAGTAAATGATTGTTTTGTGGGATCTGCACCTTAAAAAACAAACAAGCAAACACTCTCTATGGGTTATTTCTGTTCTGAAGCTTACCTGTACTCTCGCCCTGAGACAGATCTTGGACCAGCACTTGGCAGGTCTGGCAGGTAGATGTGGGAGAGCTCAGAGGCAGGATGTTCACTTCCCTTCTCCTTGCTATCCCTCGTGTAACAGCCATAGGGATGGTGTGACGCACAGACGCCAGTTCTGCGCCTTATGGTAAGCAACAACAACTTTGAGGTTAGTGCTGGCCTGATTCTTTCCCTTTTGTTCAAGTTCTTCCTCCTGTGACGTTGTCATTACCTGTCTATCTCTACCCGTGGAAAGAATTCATGGTATCCATTTTCTTTAGCATGTTTCCACAAGAACCATTCCTGCTGACCTGTGTGTTCTACCAAATACATTTCGCTTGCCTCCAGACCCCATCATTTCTCTGTATCTGTAGCTCTTCCTTTCTCCTCTTTGTCCCCACCTGTTCTGGTGGTTGCTTGATCCCACTTGTCCTGCAGGCTCTCCTCCTCGGTCACTGTTCTGTGCGAGGGTGGGAATGCACCAAAATTGAGGCTGCTAAATGAACTTTTTCACTCTCCCCCATATCTGCGTTGCTTATTCTTGCACTATGGTGTTAATCTAAGCTGTCCAGCACAGGGGGAGGCACATAGCACCCAGAGGATTAGTACAACATTCTACCTGGCAGATACCACCGTATTTATTGGTATTGGTCAATGCTTTTATCAAAAAAAATTACATTATTTAATTATATCAACGTTTTGGTCAAATCTAGACTAAGGCTTTTTTCAATTCCTAGCAAAAGCAATAATATGGAAAACTTTAATTTTCGTTCAATCCAAAATATTTACTTTAGGCTTCAAAGGAATGATTTCATTGTTGGTCTTGTGCTATTTCATTCCTTTTAAAGCTTTTTTTCTTTCTAAAATTAGGCGAATTTTAAAAGGAACAGTTAAAAAGCTTTGTTTTGAAGTGGAAATGTTTTGGCAGTTCCAGAATGAAATACTCCATTTTGAAACTAGTAAAATGAAGTGTTTTGACATTTTAATTTTTTTCCTCTGCACTGTTTCATCTGTGACTATTTGCTCCATTCCATTCAAATTCAGGAGGAGTCTCACTCCCTCTGAAATTCACTTGTGCGGCATATTTATTATTTGTCAGAAAGCAGTGATTCACTTAGCTCTGCATCAGTTCAGTCTTAAATATTGGGAGAAAATGCTTAATAGGGAATTGTTCATATACAGCTACATTTCTCTCTCACCTTTTAATTCATACGGTAACAGTGTCCAGGGCGGGAGCTGCTGCAGGATGGAGGAGGAGGGTGAGCAGGAGGCCCCCAGCACCTTCGGCCACCTTCCTGCCTACCCTCAGGCCTTGCTCCTCCGCACCCTTCAGCTGGAGTCTTGTACCTCTCGGCAGGCTTTGCTAGGCTCTGCCCCAGTCACTGCTCCTGCCCTTGGCGTTTCCTCCTTGAGGCAAACCCCCAGCCAGACCTGGCCACGCAGCCTTCCCCCTGCACCTGAGCTGTCTTCTCTACCTCGACCAGGTGTTACTCAGCGGGCTGACTCTCCTGTAAGAAGCCGCACTAAAAAGATGTTTTATCAGCATGTGTAAAATGGGAATGTATCAGAAAGGAGCAAAGTGAGGGCAAGTTAAATCCCTCAAGGGATTAGCTGTTGAGGAGACTGGGTAGCGAGTGCTCTAGGTGTGCGAGACCTAGACTCTGCTAGCGAAGTCCCGCAGCCCTGGGGGCTGCTGCTGTTTGCAGCTGTAAGCACGCAGCTGAGCCAGCACGGTCACTTTGCCCAGTTGCACATGTGGCTTCAAAAACAAATGTTTCATGGTGGCTACCTGGAGGGTCTAGGTGGCTTTGCAGGAATAGTTGTAAATTATGATTTTGTAATCTGAGAATTTTTTTGCTGCAAAAAAGTAGTTTTGAGTTTTCAGTCATGGGAATTTTTCTGGTGCTGCTTACATTAACTAACCAAAAAGAGGACCTCAGCGACAGCAGAAAGGTGCCATGCACTACCAGTGAGACCCAAACAATAATAAAATTTCCTGGACAAGGCAAGGTCTCTGGGTACCACATCTCATCTCTGACAAGTTACAGACTCTTTTAGGAGGTATGAAATGAAAATTCAAGTCTCTTCAGGCAGGAAGGAGACTTGAGGAGTACTCTGTTTATACAGCTATTAGTTTATACAGCTATTAGATAAAGCTTTAAAGGAAGCATCTTTGTTGTTAAATATTAGCATATGTGGTCATTCCACCTCTTGTGATTTATTGTGTTCCTTCTTCCTTTTCTTTTTTTTCCAATAATGAAGGCTGGGTTTAGCATTCTCAACTGGTTTAGATATTGCTAAAAGTCGTTCGCCTGCATTAGACTGAAACAGCTGCCATACCAACATTTTTGTCTTTTCGAACTCTTCAGCTTCACCAGGGCTATTCACAGCTTGCACTTTACTAAGGTCATCAGTATCGCTATTACACATTTCCTGTGTTACATGAGCATGAGGTTCCAGTAGTTAACAAGTCAAAAAGTATTCCCAGGGGTGGGAGAGGAACTAGGTAGATGAGTGCTTGCCACGTGTCTGCTTTATTTCTGGAATTACTGCCTTCATGCACATGAGAAGTAATTGTGATCGCAAATAGGTTTGGGCTGCAGTACCCCCCATCACACACAAAAAAATGCTTTAACAGTCTGCACTTTGAATTTTCCAGTTCACTCAGGCCAGAATATGATGGGAGCTCAACTGCTGGCCTCTGCTCAATGCCTGGGCACTGAATAGTCTCTCAGCCAAAAGTTGTACTACTGTAATTGGGAATAGCTCCAATAAAATCATTCTCCACATTTATTCCCTTGCAGTTCAAAGCCGGATTTGGCCCACTGTGTGAATTAATTCCTACTAAAAGTCAGGGAGGAGATTCTGCTCAGAGTTACACTAAATAGAAATTAACTCTATTGCATCTAATTTGACTCAATACTCGTGTGTCTCACCCTTGTATAACTTTTCTGACCTCAGTGGAATTGATCCTAATTTATGCCACTGTAACTGAGATTGCAGGATGCATTGCTTAAATTCTCTTGGGTGCCTCTCCTTCCCAGATGGAAACTATTTGCAAACTATAACAGCCCCTTTCCTCATATCAAGGCTTGCCATGTCTGAAATTTTTGATGGGGCTGGAGTGAAGAGAGGAGGGTATAAAGACAACTTTGTGCTTATCTTGTATACACTGAATCCTGCTCTATCCTGCTCGCTTCTCAGTGCCTCCTTATGAGACTAGAGAACTCTAATCATCTAGTCTCAATACAGTGAATGTACCTGCTCAGTGGTCATCTCTCAAAGAGGCAGCGGGAAGCTTAAGAAACTTCAATATGATCACGTGTGAAGACTGTGCTCAGTCTTTTCTTCATATACAGGCTTTTCTGCTAATTGATTTTTTCTTGTCTCTGCAGCTTCTGTTTTTCCCAGCTTTACATATTAGGTTTCTGAGGCCGGTGATGAATGGGATGCTGTGCAGCTGAAAGAGCACAAGTCTCAAATGGCTCCCTCGGCATTCTCATGGTGAACGGGCTGTGGATTGTGGCTCCCTGTCAAGAGGAAAGGTTGCTTTTCCCACAGAGGAACAGTGCGAGTCCTAAAGGCAACATAACAAAGGTTTCACCCTGCAAACTGTAATAGTCATCTCTCTGTCTCTCTCCTTCTCTCTATATATATTAATTTTATTTATTTATGAGTAAAGAGCAGCTCACTGCAAGTATTCAGGTTGCCAGCCTGACTTTTCCTCCTGTTAGCAGTGAAATTTGTCCATGAGCTCCAGCATGCCATAAGAAATCAAGCAGTGACCACGTTAAGCATGAATGGCAGGACAAGGTTATAGCGTGTAACACTATGCTGTGGTGGCCTGTTACAGAGTTAGAGGCTCCGAGGTGTGAGGCTGGGTCAGATAACTGTACTGCAAGTAAAGTACAAAGCTGAACTCAAAGCTGTCCTTGCTGTTTACTCCTTCAGGAGGTGTTTGGAGAGAATTTCTTATTTTGAAAACACATTCTGAAAATTTTAGCCAAAGGGCTTTTAGTCAGAATCAAACTGGTCATGTTTTTAGATTTACCTACAAGTGCAGCCATGGGATTTTGCAACCTGCTCTACAAACAGGGGCTTGAGAAGCTTTTCTAGAGCAACCACTGCTTTCAAAGCAGCCGCTGCAGACAGGCTGTCCGAGGCAGAGTGGCCAGCGGGAGTGCAGTGTGACACGGCACCACCCACGCAGCAGCGGCCCGAGGTTGGTGCATCTTTCTTGTGCTCGGCTGTGGAGGTGTCCTAGGAGGTCAGGCACTCTCTTAAAGAGAATAAAATCTGAAATCCAAGTAGACTCTTTGCTCTGTCTGTGAGCTTTCTTCCCCACTTCTGTACCTTCTGTCTTAATTAAATTGCTGACTTAGATATGGATAGAAAGAAAAAGAAATTGAGGCTTTCTTATTTATTTGTCTGTTCTTTGCTTTTGTTTTTTATCATTTTTAATCTCACTCACTAAACCTGCTGGCCCAAGCAGTAGCACTAATTTGATGTGGCTCTACAGGGAATTTGTCTCAGTGCTATAAGGCAGGGTGCGGAAGTGGTTGATCTTAAAGTAGATACAAGACGCACTACATGGGTCATTCTCTGGATCACACTGAAGCATGATGCTTTGTGTAGTCGCATGTTTGAATGGCACACTGCCCCTTTCCCCAGTTTAAACTATAAGGAAACTTCCAACACAACAGGAACCTGTGACTCCAAAAATACTGCCATTTCCCATCCTTTTACAGTGGCAAATAGGTGCTAGTTAAGTTCCTTCACCTAAACCACCTTTGCCTCAGTCTAAGATCACACATCTTTGTGTGGTATCACTTGTGTTTTATCTCAGTGTAAGGTGAGGACAATCCAGGTTTCTCACACCATGCTCAGTTGGGAAATATTTCAAATTTTGCTGAAGTAATCATCAAAGCCAATAGAAAGATAGCTGCTGATATTTGCCAGTTTTGGCTTAGCCATTGATGGGTAACCTCTAAATATAATTAGTATTTAGAAGATCATTCTATGCCATTAAAACAGACTGATAGAAAATTGCATTGATTATTCTAACTGCCACATTTAAAAAGTAGTCTCTCCTGCAACTAGACCCAAAGTCCTTCAGTAGAATTACTATTCTAAGCATTGTTGCTATATTTGCTATATGTACCAGCTTTGTTAATAATGCATAATGCAGGAACATCAGCCCTGCAACTGCAGCCTCACACGCACTGTTTGCCTTCACTCGTCCCCACGTAACTTTGGAATGAATGGGCAGAAAAAAGCCCCAGCAAAGTAGATTTTCTGTGGAAGGAGCCTCTGTGCTTCGAATAGAAGCAGCTTTCTCTCGAATTGCCTGAGCAGAATAGAGCTTATGACTTTCTTTTTACTGACAATATTTTAGCAAAAAAGAGTGTCGTAGTTTGGCAATGGAAGCATGAAGCGTACAGAACGCTGTGGGATGCAGGCAGTAGAAGGAGACACCGCTAAGTGCTCACATTTTTTTATTGCTTACAATATTCTTTGTAATTTTAATGCTGAAGAGGTGTTTTATTTAGAGAAGTGGTTGTTTCCTACTGCCTCATACAAATCACCCAGTAATAGCCTGAGACTAACACCACTTGTGCTTATCAGGTGAAGTTTGGACAAGGCAGACTGTGGTGTCAGAGAGGCTAGAAGCATGTTAGGGAGCTAAGTAGTAGTTGGAAAAAAACAGTCTGCAAAACCAATTGTCTGGTAGGTATACAGGTATACGAAGAGGTAAGGGGCAAGGAAGAGTCAGGTTAGTGAGGGAGTCATTTCCTACGGAAGTTTTGAAATCTCCGTCTCTGCCTTAAAAAAAGCCTAACAGTTAGCTATCATTAAGGCTAAAATTAAGTTGGAAGATTTGCCTCTTCCGTGGCCTCTCCCTGCCCTGTCCAGTTCTGCCTTGTGGGTAAGCCCTGATAAAGCGGCAGAATCCACTCACCTGGGTGGTGCATCGGTGCTGGTCGGGGGCCGCCCCTTTGTTAGGAATGGGGCTTTAACCACTTGCTTGTCCTGGTGCTCAGCAATATCTTGTCAGTTTCCTGATTATCAAAATTCCAGTGAAAGAAGTGTCTTTCAAAGGCACTTACAGACAGATTATAAAACAAGTATTAGATTTTGTCAAGTTTCAAAGCTCAGCTGTTCCTGAATGATCTCTGTTTAAAAAGTGTGAGGAGTTAGTTTACTGTGCAGAGAAAGATAAATTATTGCAACTTATGTCTTTCAAAAACAAACAGAAAAAAAGTTTTCTTCAGCTTGTCACCATGAGTAATTAGCCTTCTGCTAAGATCACACACAGCAAACTTCAAATCGAAAGGGAAGGAAAAAGCCAGAAAGGTATGAATTAGTGAAAAGGGAGATAAAGATGAAAGCAGCCTTAAAGTAAATGTCATAACATGAAACACAGTAACACATCCTCCTCCTTTCTGCTACGATCTCTGCTAAAGTCTTACTGACCTAAACTCTGCTCTGCAAAACGATTTCTCTGTGGGCACGTTTTCATAGTTTCCCCAGTACTCCTTGCTGTAATAAGCAGGTCATCCAAATTACTGGTGGAACTGGCTCCTCCTGAGAAACCCGATATGAGTTGTTCCCCAGCTACTTATTTCTGCTTTCTTAAAAGTATAAACAGTTCTGAGCTTTGACATGGAATTTCTTATCATGCTAATAGTGAATTACAATCTCCATGCAATCATAAAACAAATTTGTGAAGCAGCTCTTTTGCTGATGCAGTGACTGTAGAGTTACCTGACGTTATTCTGATAATAAAATTTGTCTGTATATATGTTTTGACATCCAGGAAACAGAGATGCCAATGGGAACTGATAGAGCCAATGTCAGAAAGAAACTGGGCATTAACAGAACACCCAGCAAATTAATAGGTGACTTGTAAGAAATCTCATTCCAAAAGGGCAAAATCAATAAACAGAATAAAGAACAGCAGAGAGAAAAGGCAAAGACAACCAATTTTCATATTTCTTTCTTATAAAAATAACACAGATAACTGAGAGGAATTTTAGAGCTGAGCAAATGCAGTCTGAAGAAGATTTAGTTCTAACCTGTCTAGCTGACATTCACTCTTTATGTTTCTATTTCTGTTGCAGCCTTCAAGAGTAACAGTGCTGATAATGTGGAGTAAGGTTTCCTTTATCTTGTTCCTACTTTTATCATTTTCTTAATTTCCTACACAAACAGATTCCCAGAACACCGTAAACAAAATGCCATCCTCAGAAGGATTGGCACTTGTACCCGTTTTTTGTTGTGGACATTTTATTGCAGAAGCCAGGATCTCCTCTTACTTTCCTCAAGAGTCCTTGTAAACACTTCTGATTTCACATTTATAAAGCGTATTTATCTCCCAAATCTCCACAGTAAAAAGCCTGTTTGAAAACCAGCCATAAACACACTCTTTCACCTACTTTGTCCATTCTGAATGGATCATTTGTGTTTATTGTGGATTGGTCTTTCCCTCCCTATCACTGAGTAATAATATGTCATAGGTAAAGGACTTGTGACAGGGTTATGGCTTATGGTAGACCATAACTTTGTTAAGTAATACAGTGCCAAAACTTGAGTGTTAGCACAGTCAACAAACTTCTCCAAGTAAATGATAATACTTACGTATTTTGCCACCTGCTGCCGTCATGTTTCCCTTTGCATGGGCTCCAGTGTCAGGCTATTTCTAAAGCTAGTCAGAAAGGCTTAGGTATAGTCATGTCTTTGAAATCCCTGAGAAACAGATTTTGGAAGCTGGGAGATAATATCGCTCTGCTTAGTGTTCCCATATATCTTTCTGTAGCATCTGTTGTTGACCACTGTTGGAGACAGAACACGTACTGGCAAGACAGGGCTTTGCCCTGTCCCAGATAGCCCTTCCTGTGGTTCTGTGCAAAAAAAAAAAAAAAACAAAAAAAACCCCCCAAAATTTAAAAATCCACAATCAAACAGTAATCCAGTGTAATAAATCACAAGAAATTATCTTGGGAAAGCAAAATATTGAAAATCAACCCAAAAAAAGAGAAAAGAAGTTTTTGTCAGAGCCATTTGGCTCCATATTCTCTCGTTTTTGGCTGGAACATTTCCATTGATAGAGTTGCTAAGTGCATTCTATTTACAAATATAAACACTTGATTTTGATCAGCAGAAATGCATCAGCGCACTTGAACAGTGTCAATGATGACATAATTACACTCACAATTTCCTCTCTGTAATGATTTTTAAATGTCAGCAGTCATTTTTTGTCTAATTGTAGCCTGCATGTCAGCACTTCCTCTTAAAACAGCATGTTCCTCTCTGCTGGAATTTCACACCTCTCCACTCACTCACTCACTCACTTCACCAGGGAAGATAATGAAGATAATATAGGGCTCCAGGATATTTTCACTCCTGTGCTGTTATGTCATTTCACATCAAGCAGGCAGAATGCAGATTTGTTTTTAATGTACAGAGTTTGATCGTTTAGGCTGTAAATAATTATTTGATTTTAATGAACAAACCAAAAAGGTTGCTGTCTTTTGCTCCTCTCCCCACCTCCATTTGTACTTCATGATTATCATGAGGGGCTCACGATAAATATATTCTCACACATGGATATTATAAAATGACTAGTGGAGAATGCTTATCCTGCAAAGGCAGACTAGGTGAGTTTGGTCATTTAAGACCAGAGTGAAGGCAGGTGACCCTTCCTCTGTGAAGGCTGCAAGGGGAATTTTATTCAGTAGCACAATGCAAATACCAGGTAGGAGTTACTTGAGGTACTGAATGACCCTGGCTTTGACTTAGAGAGTTTACTACTGTCTCTCAGTGGCTGGGTTTGCACCTCAAGCTTTGAAAGGGATATTTTAATGAACCGAAAAAAAGTAAAATGCATCTCAGTATTTCATATACTTTTGCATTTTCCCCCAACATTTAAACATGATGAAGTTTGGAAAAGGAAAGGGGAAATGGGGTTTTCCACTTTTGTGAATCAAATGTATCGGCCACTTTATGCTACTTTGTTGCACATAGCATTTAACCTTACATTTTATAACATTACAGTTGTAAACGTTCCTCTAAATTCATAGAGATAACTAAATAGTGTTGCTAGAATGGCACATTGTTCATATACAATGTCTAATGGAAGGTCCAGCCTATAAGAGTCTTGAAAGGCTCCCTACACAACTGCAAGAGCTTTATAGCTTTTTAGAAGCCAGTGCAGTGTTACAGACAGTGCTGTTTGGCAGATGATTCATGACTCAGTCACTGTGTACAGGGCATTGACTTCTGCTGCATCTGAAGGTGCTTGACACCTCTTAAAAATCATGCTTGGAGTAGTTCAAGTTGGCCTCTCAGAAAATGATGCATATTAAATTAGAGACCACATCTGAAAACTTGAGCTGATTTGCTTCGTATGAACTTGGATTGAACCTCAACCTTGCAAAACAGGCCTATTAAAACATAAAGGCAGCTGAGTGGTTACCATGACAACGGTACTTTCAAAACCAGCCCTATAGCCAACATTCATATATATTGTGAGGGCGAACACATGATTTTGTACAATTATTGGTGTTAGTTCATGCTCTTTGCATTACATCTCATCAGCAAAACTGTAAGTTTTGCAGGTCTTCCGGAGACCCCATGAGTTTACCCTTGATGTATTTTCTAATTTGTGAAAGCCCCAGGCCATGTGCAGTTGGTCAAAACATTCCAAGTTTCGGAATTTGCTACAGTATGTTCTCAAAATGTTGTTTTGAATTTCAGTTTCTCTTTTTTTTTAATTTCTTTTTTTTTTTAAATTGGTGCTTTAAACAAACAGTGTTTTTCAATGGTTATATATTGGTATATTACCAATTGAACCAATTGGTATAATTGGTTCAATTATAACCAATAATATTGGTTATAGCATTTTCATGTTTTTAATTGTGACAGAAAAGTGAAGATCTTTCATTATGTTGTTTTATGAAGAATGATAGCAATTTTTCAAATACTGTTCCACATTAAATGAGACTTTATTCTGTCTATCCAGAGGTTTATTGTTTTGTTTTGTTTTATTTTCCTTAAGACTGGCCTTTATTTAGTTTGGACAGATCTAGGTACTAAAGTGCTTTATGTCTCATTTTATATCTCATTTCACTCTGACCATGGCCTTTTTTAATCCTCTTTTCTCTAACTAGAGAAATACAGCCCTTTCTATCGATTTGGAGAGAAAATATTCTTAGTTTATTTTGTAATACCTTGCCAAGGGGTATTTCTAAATGAGGATTTTTCTAATCTTTAATTAGTATCACAAATACTTTTGCTGCCTGCACATTCCTCTGGTGAAAGCTTGTATACAGCGAGTCGCCGGGTTCCGCACGTCCTGTGGGACCGTGTGAGGAGCTCCACGCTCCCCTTTCACACACTGAACAAAAGCCACAGGCCTGCTTTTTTTCAGGTCTGAAACGCAAAAGCAATAGGTTCAACACCAAACCCTGAATACTGATGACTGGGCCTTCTTGGGTGGTATCGGCATAAGGCTTTAGGTAGCTCTAGAATTTGGCTGTCATCTTTGATCTTTTAATACTGCATTGCTTCTCTGACCTGTTATGTGTTTATTTTTTAGAATAGCCCTGATATTTACTAATTCTTTGGAGATTTAATGAGACTGAACTGCAACTAGGATGCTGTGCTTTCACCTAACAAGAAAAGGACATACAAAGTTCAGGTACTATCACAAGCACTGCATATATATTAAAAATGTAGCTAACAGGCATATATATATGTGTGTGTGTATGTATACATATATATATATATATATATATATATATAAAGTGCTGTCCAGTCAGAAATGTTTTATTGCATTGACCAGCCCGAGATGCATCTTAGGGCCAGCCACAGCTGTTACAGAGCACAAGTAAGTGACCAAGGCGGCCTCCTTGGAGCGCCTAAGCTCTGTTTCCCTCTGCTGCTGCGGGGGCACTGGGCTAGCTGCTGCTGCAGCCAGAGCTCTGCCTCCCTGCTTTGCTTTGGGGCTGCAGCTCTTCTGCCCTTGCAGAAAACTCTACTTGTGGAGCAGCAAGTCGAGCTAGGCTTCCGTTTGGCTTGACTTCCCTGGCTACAGCCAGAATGCGAGCTACTGACTGGGGATAGAAAGGGAGCCACAGTTTGACTACTGAATTAGGAAAGTTGTATAGATGCAGTTATAAAAAAATGGAAAACTCTCCAGTCCTTGCATCGGTGGAGGTCTCCTGTTCTTGAACACTGTCCTTAAACACTACCTTGGCTCATCTTCAAAACAGAGATCTTCAACAAGGAAATCCAGCTTGTCCAGCCCACTTACCTATTGCAGTGTATGTATAGATTGGTTTGAATTAATTCTTAGATGAAGAAATACCATTTAGGAGGTGGGAGACCTTTAGTGTATCAGTGAGAGGTGCTAGAGTCTTACTGATCTTTTCAATCTCTAGTATCTTTACCACATGGAACCAACCCTTTTCCACTCTGGGGAAGCAGGAATATATAACCTAGCATATCCTACATCCCTTTAACTGCCCTCCTATCTGTCTGACACTTAATGTATGAATGGCATTACATCATTTATTACCGCAACAAAAGGCTATTCCCACTGTCTCCTAGAAGTCCAGCCTGGACTCCTTGGATGTAACCATTATTAGTAGGAAGGCCAAGCAAGGCCCTTTTGTATCTAAGAAGGGCCATCATTCTCCTTGTTTCTCAAATGAGGTTAACCCCAGAAAGCTTTTCATTAGGAGCTTCACTTGCAGATATTTGTGTTTCAGTGATGCTGTAAAACCTTGAGAAAACTAGGGCATGTGCAAAGATCAGCACATAGTAGGACACCCGCTCTAACCTACACAATACCTACCTGCTGCACAGAACACAACAAAACAGTTAGCAGCTCGGTTGTGGAAGGTATCACCACGTCACTATGGCTCCGTGCCCGAGCTCATCAACCTTCCTGGTCTGGGCACAGTGCCACACTGATGTGTCTCAGCCCCACACTAGCCACATTAGTGCAAAACACAGGCTCTCGCAGTAAGGTTGAATTCTAATGTGTAGAGACTAAGGGAAAGATGTTCTTAGAGCCCTCTGTGAAAAGCGACTGCCCTTCCAAGTGTTTAAGGTCTGTAGGAGACAGGAGATAACCTGACTTGATTCTCCAGAAGACTGTAGATAGGCAAACACACCCTTTATGGCTGCAGAGGTTCCTCAGTGAAGCACGGCTGGATGGCTGCCAGTGAAGCCCTAGTACCGTAGTTGGCTAGGGAACAAGCACGCCCTGGCAACCACGCGTTAGCAGGGATGCTGCATAATCTTCAGCACTTGGGGCAAAGAGGGGGGTTCTGCTTGCCCTGATTTACGCAGGAGCTGCTGCCGAGGAGCAGGTGAGGGATGGGCACTGAGGCTGGGCTCCTAAAGAGCTGTAAATAGTTTTGCAGGTGTGCTGACTCTGTCTTTTATCTACTTGAAGCCACCAAATGAGAGAAGTGGCTCTGACTATCACAGAATGGAAGATCTAAGGGAAGAAAACAATATAGTTAAAGCTTATGGAGAGAAAAGTCAGGGAAAGCAAGCTTATGAACTGTAGTGGGTTGTATTGCCCAGAATCTGTCTGATCCATGTTTTAGTTTGCAGCCTCCAAAGTCAATGTGTATCTTCCTGTGTGTAAGTAAGTGTGCATCGGTAGTTATATAATGGTTTCAGGTTTATCACTCATGCTGATGGTTTCTCTAATGCTTTCCTAGTTAGGATTTGGTTACATCTTGAATGCTGAGATGGCAAGATAAGTTCGCTCCAGATAATTGCTACACATCATTTCATTACCTCCGTCCCAAGGTGGGCGGTCTCTGAGAGATGTCATTCTCTAATGCTTTCGTACACTTTGGAGGAAGATCACTGGAGGATTGTCTTAAATAAACCTACAGAATGCAGGTAGAGTGCCAGGAGCGTTCAGAACTGAGTCCTGGTAAGCATGTTCATTAATCATGCCCACTAATGACAGCCACAAATCAACTGCACTCTGGGAGGTGCAGGGCCTCACCTGGTGACTGTCTGGTGACTTCCATCTGCAGTAGCCACCCTGCAAACACATTCAGCAGGACAGGCCTCTTCCAAACGGTCATGTAATAGGAATGGCCACTGCAAACATGCAGAGATGTTTAATACCAAAAGAAGCTCTAGTTCTTTGGCAGTGGAATAATCTCTGGGGCAGCTCTCATGGATTTCACAATAATCATGTAAACCTTATTATTTCATAGTATTAGTTAATATTTATAAGTACTCTGACATTCTCAGAGGAATCATTATAAAGTTGCTACAGACATTATTATTATCACTGTAATAATTGACAAGAACAATAATGTGTTCTATAATATACATAAAAGCTATTCTTGTTGTTTCCTAAGAGTATATATGTGCTTTATAGACTTTGTATATATTGCTCTGTGTCCTCTGATCTCCCAGGAATGAATAGTGATCTGAAATATTAATGTTTTGGGATCCATTTTTCCCTTCTTTTTTTTTTTTTTTTTTTTTTTCCTAGCTAGATTTCTGTGGAGGGTTTGCTAATGGCATACACATTTGTTTGAATTAAGCCCTTTAATGCTGGGGGAGGAGATCAGTTTGACATGGAATTCAGCTGTTGTTATTTTTATAAGGAGAAAAGGACTGCTGGATTTAAGAGTGTTTGAGTATATCTGGTTGACTGAACTGTTTCCTCAAGGAAGTATTCATTCAGTCAATGTCCTGAAGGGTTAAGAAAACAGAAACCCATAGTTTTACTGAGTTGCTGTTATGTATGTTGCCAAGGGAACTGGAGCTGGAATGTTTAAATGTGTTGTTTCTCCCCAGACCCACAGGAATGGAGCTTGTGTGTCTTGGTGTGCTCTAATCCTTGCAATTAGCTTCTATGTGCTGGGGGCTCAGGGGGCTGGATCAGACCAGCTACTTGCTGGTGACACTCGGTAACATTCCCACCATGCTGGGTGGGTTTAGTTTTGGATCATGCTCATAGCATGTGTGAATCACAACCTAAAGCCAAAAGGGGAGTATATTTAAAAAAGTCCCCTCCACTTATTGCTTATCCCTGGATCCTATTGACTGCTCTCAAAATAGGTATTGTAGAAATTAAGGATCTTCAAGTAAGTATCCTAAGGACTTAGGTAAGAGAAATCATGAGGCTGATTGACTGATTGATCTTTACACAAGTCTTTGTAGCTTTATTGCCATATTGCCTTGCCCCACATGTGTAGTTTTACTCAGTGTAACTGCTGTAAATCTGGAGGAAGTCTTACTAAAACTGACTGCTTTAGGATAGGAGTCAAAATTTAGCCTTGTTTCCATTTTAATGGTTAGGCTCTCACACTGCCCACACATCTATCTCCACAAAAACTATTCAAGTGCTCCTCTTTGCCAGATCAATTACTATGATATAGAAAAATAAAGACAAATCTGTAAAGGTCTGTTGTGGCTTGGATCTTTCAGGACAGTGAGAACAATAACAAGTTCCTAACCTTTCCAAAAATCTTCCATGGTGCCATTACTCTCAAATGTCCTAGGTTATGACCTTGCTTTCTCAGAACAGCTGGTAAGCAACTCCTAGTTGTGTCAAAACATTCTCCAAGGTCACTGCTATGCAAAGTGGTCTGTGCTTTGCCAGGTTATGTTTGTATTTTGAGGCTGTGGAAGGGTCCACATTGAGGGAAGTGCTTTCAGGTCAGTGCTTGTCTTTCCTCCCATTATGCAAGTTAAATTTTTTTATACTTTTTGTCATGTCAATATAATTTGAGTCAATTGTTTTTCCAATGCACATGGAAAAACTATGTTGCCTTCTTCTTTTCAATTGCCCTTTGAGTGTTTGAAGGTGACCCTGGCTTTTTCCTTCTGCAAGTGACTAACCCTTTCTCAAGTCACGATTTCTAGACACCTGATTCTTGCTGCCTTCCATGACTCCAAAATAAGGCCTGTAGCTGTAGATGTATCTCTTAAAACACAGTACTCCATCTTATCACTGCTGACGAGGATTACACACATCTTCACAACTTATCCATGAGATTCTAGTTTCCTTTTCTATTCCTTCATCAGGAATAGGCTTCCTTCCTGCACCCCAATTACACAGGGGACTTACTCTTCAGCGTGTCTTGCAAGACCCAA
This sequence comes from Eudromia elegans, assembly GCA_003342815.1. Taxonomy (NCBI): domain Eukaryota; kingdom Metazoa; phylum Chordata; class Aves; order Tinamiformes; family Tinamidae; genus Eudromia; species Eudromia elegans. The sequence continues at coordinate 3,207,660 of PTEX01000002.1, read as the reverse complement.
ACAAAGAGGGAGACCGATTCACACTCCGGTCTTCCACAGTAATCTCAAAACCTCCTTCAATCACATCTGTAGAATTCAGGAAAACAAAAACAAATGCTCAATAGTAAAACCAGGGTGAGGGGATTCAGGGCTTTCATCAGTGGTTGGACACCCATATGCCCCAGCTCTGCTCTTGTCAGAACAGGCAGACAGTGCTGAGGCTAACGTGGGCTCGCTGATGGCTCACATCTGCCAGCAGGGCTGGTGCCACTTCCATGAGACTTCCTGATGAGGCTGAGCATTTCAAAAACAAAGAAACAATCTGCTATGAATCTAATCTGCTATGATTCTGCAAAATCTAATCTGCTATGGATGCAGAACTCCAGGGCCTTAATGATATACCTTGCATTCCGTATTTCTTTCTGCTTCTTACTATTTGCAACTACAAAGTATGGTGAGCAAAAAAATCTGCCTTTTCCCTTTACTAGATGCAAGGAACTCTTTTGTTTTGGCATTGCTTCTATTTGTCATTCACAAAGTTTGTTTTCCTCTCATAAGTTTTTTTGGGAGCTTTTTATTTCCTGTCAGTATGGAGGAGAAAGCTGTTCCTGGCTGTAAGTTATGCACCCCTTACAGTGCCCCTTAGCTACACAGCACAAGGAGCAACAGACTCTATGGCATCGTGCAGAAGTGCTGCACTGTACAGACTGCCCTCGTTAAACATTCCCAGAAAGGGAAAAACGCGAGGCTGTGGAGCTCTTGAATCTCTTTTGACCACGGTGCTGTAGATAACACAGGTACTTGGGGGCAACCTGGAACAGTGTTGGGTCCTGGGCAAATTTTGTTAAAGATCTGAGCTGTAGAGACCAGAATTATTTCCTCTTTATAACAGTACCTCCTTCATCTCTAAAAAAATATGACATCTGGAGCCTTGAAAAGCAATACTTAGCAGCCGTGGGAGAATTTCCAACCGATTCATTTGTCCATATGCCCCAAACTTCACCCACCTCCTTTGATCTTTATCCAAACAACTTACTTAAAGTATGCCTGCAAAACAGAGATGCAGATCTTGTAGGTACAGAATTTTTCATAGTACGTAATTCACTCATTTTTGCTTGCATTCCAGATACTCAGGGGGATGTAAAACTGGAAAGACGGAAAAAAAACAATCAAAACCTACACATTTTTCAAACCCCAAAGGAGCCAAGGTTTGTATTTTTTGATAACTTTTGAGATGCTCTTATTTTGTCTTCACCGACCAGCTTTAAGCCCTTTTATCTAGCTGTTGACATTTTTGAGGTGGAGGAAGTAGACCACTGAATCTAGTTAGGAACTGTGACCTGCTGGGGACGTCTGAATTGTACCTTGGTGCGTTCATTGCCAGTGATTCCTAATTTAATGGAAGAATGGATCAAAACACAGAATCTGAGTAGCAAGTTGTGTGAAATTTGAATGTGCATCTGCATTTTGTGACTTGTGCCAGCTGCTTTTATTTGCTGGTATATTCCAACCTTTTAAAATCCTATGCATATGTTTTAATGACTCATCTTTGACAGCAAACATTTACTTGTTTATACTTACAGTTCTTCTTAAAGCATCAGTCAGTCCTTAAAGTTGCCAGGACCTTTTAACACAGACATGCCTGTCACAGGCAATGTCATGCAGAGTGCTGGATGGTAGAGCGGCTTTGGGTTGTGCATAAAAACGTCTGCAACAAGAAGAGAACATGATTTTAAGCATGCAAAATGAAAAAACCAAGTCCCTTAAGTGCACAAATTGGTATATGAGGTTGGAGAAAATATGTTTCTACGGTAAAGTTACTATTGTTTAGCAGAAATGCCTTTTTTTCTTTTTTGATTTCTAATGTTATAACAGACTATGGTTATGATTCAGCTATCATTCCACCAATTAATAACTGTCTTCCCATTATTTTAAATTAGCTGGTAGGTAGCAGTACAGTGAGGCCAGTATCTGCACAGAGGATCACGCCTGTCAGCACCCGGAGATGCTGGAGACACTGCCCTGCCCGGGCTGTAGCTACGCGCAGCAGCAGCAGCAGCAGCCGCCCCCTGGCCTGGGGTGAGGCCCCACTTTGTGTGCGAGGATTTGTGCAGCCAACGTGAGGAGGTAACTCGGGCAGGAGCCGGGTCTGAGCACCCATGTGCCCGTGTCCCGTGTGCCGCAGCTCCCGCCAGTCCCTGCTGGCCCTGGAAGGGCCACCCCACGCCCTCCCCACCGGCACTGGGGCACGGGGCCTCGGGAGTGATTATATAACGCAGAGGTCAGTGTGTTGTTTGGGCAGAAGTGCTGCAAGAATGTGGCGTGTTGGCTGAAGCTGTTTGTTTGCTCAAGTTCTCAGAGTTCAGTGAGGTCATTTTCTCATCTTCCCTGTGTTTTCTGTATTTTCCACAGACCTGCCAGCCTCAAACAACACCCTCTTTCTTCGCATTAGAAATGGAAACACGTCCTCTGCAGGAATTTTCCACTTAATAGCTCCTGCTTTCCTACCGGGGGCCTCAGTGCACCACCACTGCAATGCTGTATTTCTTTCCACTGCAGTTTGACATTTTGCAGCCCGAACAAGGAGCAGTATTCACGCCATGCCCGGCTGCGAAAAGCAGGGCTCTGTGGGTGCGCAGAGCGCCGCCGGGGCAGCGCTCCCCGGGCGGTGGCCGAGGCATTTAACCATCCCTCGGTGTCGCTGCGGATGTGCCATTGTCAGGCAGTAGCCATCCCTGTGCAGCTGGCTCTGCTGTCCTCGTCATCCAAACACAGCCATGCACACGCACATACACATGTGTACATATGCACATACACATGTACACACACATGCACACGCACCCCCGCCAAGCCCCAGCCCTGCCGGCGCGAGCCCGCGGCGCGCTCGCCTCCCGTTGTTTGCCTCTGTGAATTATCTCCTGTGCAGACAATATTTACAAACTGTGTATCAGGTCTTGACACTGCGATGAGCAGAAATGCAGATTGCAGATAATCTCGGCAGTAAACAAGGAGGCTGCTTTAACATGCGCCGAGTGACCTGTCTGAAAGCAGCAATGTTTGCAGACTGTTTACTGCTGAGATGCAGTGGTGCGGTCTGAAACGCGGCAGCCTAAAGATCGGATCAAAATGGGATCTCAGAGACTCGGTCAAGCAAACCCTGCAATTTTGTTTTGTGTTTAGGGCTTTTTCTTTGGTTTTAACATCAGTCCTTATTACTAATTAATAAGAGCTGATTTCCAAAAATCCTTTTGCAGTGTCTGCAAAGCATTTTTTTATTTCTCTGCAGGAGGATCAAGGTGTGGAAGTAGCTGTTGTTGACTGCTGGAAGGAAGGTTTCCCCTGTCTGCGCAGTGGTAGAGTCTCAGACAGCAAGGTCCCAGTAGGTCAGACTGGCACATTGAATTGCGTATCAAATGAAACTGGGATTCAGGAAAGGGGGAAAAGAGGAAGAGGGGTGTTAGTAAGGAGGTTGCTCAGGCCAGGAGGGTGGGCCAGTGAAAAACAACACAAAAAAATAGGATTGATGATTTGCAGGACACCTAGGGTATTTCTTTCAGGGGATATTACTTCCACTTTTAACCAGGAACAAGAGTTGGTAGAAAAAAAAGCGGCAGGAGCTGACAGCTTTGTGCTGATCAAAGGGACATAGCATTGAATGCCTGCCTTTGCTAGCTATTTATTAGAAAGGGAGAAGGGCTCCTTTGCCATTCTACTTGGGAGAGAAGGGATTAAAGATCAAAAAAGGAGGGGGACTAGCCTGACTTCTTTGTTCAGAAAATATTCCTCTTTTTTTCCTTTTCTTTTTGTGCTGTGCTGTCCACTCTAAGACAAAAACACCCTTTCTTTTTGTCATGTTGCCGCCTTTCTTTTCCCAATGGACAAAATTTCTGGTGATGAACAATTCCAGCAGCATTTCTTTCTTTCTTTCTTTTTTTCTTTTTTGCTCCCTATTTTTTTTTTTTTTTTTTAACATAGAGAAGACCCCCCTTTGGGAAACTTGGCTAACTGTATTTTAGCCTGATTAACCTAGGAAATAAAGTTTAAATGCACTGCTGGGATTCTATTAGGATCATCGGTTCACACAGATAACAGAGAAAGGTGTTAAAATGCACTTCAGTGGTGCAAGTGATCTCATGTTGTAAAAATTATTATCCCCAGCAGAACAGGGAAGGATTAAGGGGCCACGTCTACATCTGGGAAACTCTGTAAGTGTTTTATTAGCATTAATACATGTATTGATCAGAAAAAGAAACCCATCAGGACGGTGGCAAATGGCACAGTGCTAAACCTACTCTCTTAAGTCAGTGAAATGTGATCATCTTTATTCCTAGAATTGCAATAAAGCTGTTAAGCAGTTTGAATGAAATTGGGAAAATCCTGCTTGTATGATCGTGGATCATTGTGGATTACCTGTCATGTAAGAAGAAAGACTGTTACCAAAATAAGACTATCTCATTGCAGGGTCTTGGGAAGAAGTGTGGGGTGAATTTATTATTCTAGCTCTAAATCAATTGAACTTCATATGAATTTGATCAGAGTGGTCTAACTGCTCATTTATATTCTCCGAACATTTCTGTTAAGAGGATCAGGAAGAAAAAGACTAACAATATGCCCGTGTTTTTACTCCTTCCTCCACTGCCTCTTACTTGAGGTTGCTGCTTAGCGGTGTGAGTGAGACGGGCTGGATGTGAGTGAGGCTGCGATGGACATTGGTAAAAATAAATGCTGTTGACCAGGCACAAGAGTAATTCAGCAGTTGAAGACTGATTGATATCAGCAACGTTTTGTACATTTTTCATTCTGTTTCAGGGTACAGTCCCTAAATCTTGTCCCTGCTTCAAAGCAACAGTGAGTATCAAAGTGAAACATAGCCAAATATGTGTTGATTTTAAAGCAAGGCTTTTGATACCTCCTTTTAGCAGAGCTAGGCTAGCAAACAGAGAGTAAAAATATTCAGGGCCCTTTTTGATCTACAGCTCTGAGAGCCATTTAAGCAAATTAAGTCCTGTAGTGGGTGTTATGAGTGTAAATCTTGAGAACTGTTCTGTGCTTATTGACAGTCACCATGCTAGAGTAGCAGATAACTACACCAGCCTTGGTTAAAAATTACTTAGAACCATGATAGATATGATAGACAAATTATTGATCGTATTGCTAAAAATATTATAGCTGCACATGTTTGAATCTTGTCAAGCAGTTGCCTTTTTTTCTTCTTATATTAAAGTCTTCTCTTTCTTTCAGTAGATATTTGGACTGGTGCATGTCGATCACCGCAGCAGTGACATTGGTTATTTTGCTCATCAGAAATGTCACTTGCCTATCAAGGTATCTAGGATAAGTAGGACTGAGAAATTTTCTTGAATCACGAGCAAGCTTTTTTCTGCCAGCAGATGTATTAGGAGAGGCACTTACATTGCTGTGGAATAGCAAGAGAAGTGGCTTTCCTGACTGCAAAGTTAAAGGAATAAACCAGTTGCCTTAGAGGGATGTTTTGGAAATTACTTCACAACGTTAGGGGAGGAGGGGGGGCTATTAAACCAGCCAGTTCCTGACAATGCAGGATTGTTCTTATTGTTACTTGGGCTTGCAAAGGACTTTGAAGATGAAGAGGACTATGTAAATGCTAAGCCTTGTAAGTACTATAGTATTTTGAGGATGCTTAGCCAGGACACTTAACAGCCTGAAGTAAAACTTAACCAAAGGCCTAATAAGTAGTCAGGTGACAAAAGAGACAGGAAATTGGGATGCTAGATAAATGGAAAGCAAATTCTCAATAAGGAGACAAATAAGAAATGAAAAGCCAAGCCTATAAAAATCCAGAGAGGTTTTCAGAAATGGCACCATTATGACAAATGATCAACACTGTTTCAAATATACTGTGTTTCTCCACCCATCCCTGAGTAGATCTTAAGTACCCTTCACCGCCTTGGAGTCAGATTTCATGCCAAAATGTCTGTGTTACTAGTTTTGCAAGTGCTACCACTAATTGAAACCACATAATGTTGCAGATCTGAAATAAGGCAGGCAGGGCATCCCTGCTGAAAAGCTCCCCAGCAGGACCAACCCTTTGTTCTCTTTTAAAATGAACTAATTCAAGGGAAATGTTGTCTAGATCATTACTTCTAAATGTATTCTGAATTTCCTTCCCCCCACCCCTGTAATTTTACTGGTTAGATATCAAAGGAGTTTGCCATTCTTGTAAACTGCAAAAATGGTTTTAATATGCACACTTGTCATTTCCAGGTGTATGAATTGTGCTTTTGCAGAAATCTTACATGGCACATATTGTGATCACCTGTGGGTAGGGTGCTTAATTAGCAGAGTCCAAGTCCTATTTCATTTCATTTATACCAAAGTAATTTAGACCAGGAAAATGATCACAGCCTGTAATTTAACTCCCTTTTTTTTCAAGGCCATTTTACTCAAATGTGTTCAGGAAGCTTTTACACTGCTCCCTCCTGATCTGTGCAGACTTTCCCCCTTCCCAGATCCCCTCTAGCCTGGCAGTTTGCCTTGGGTTGGTGCTAGCTCATTGCCTCTCATATTTGAAATAAGGCCGCTGTCATTCATTTTTTAATCATAAAATCTGTACCATGGAAGAAGTCTGAGGAAGGCATGGGGTTCGTACTGCTTCCACTGACAAAGCCGGTTGGTCCCCAATATCTGAAAGAGAATACCTGAAAGAGAAGGGTGGCTCAAGACTGCAAGGCTCGGATTGTCCAGAGCCTCAGAGCGGGGTGTGCACTGAAGCATCACCTGGCATCTGCTCAGAGAGCCCCCAAAGCCCCCAGCTCCTCGGGGTGGCCAAAGGCCTCCAAGCCTGCCCATAATGAACCTTGTGGTGCTGGTCCCCTCTCTGGCTGCATACGTCTCCGCTGGCTGCCCTCGGGGCACAGCTTGAAATTCCCCAAACCAGCCTTGTTCTCTGTGCTGGGGAGTGGCAGAATTGCTGGCTCCATGTGCCTGAGGTCTGCTCTGACTTCAAAACTTAACACCACTGCCTGGGATGTGAGGAATTAGAACTTCATAGTTCTGTTTTTGTCTCTGAAAGATATTAGGAAAAATAAATTCACAATAATGTTGAGATTCCAGGAAAAAATGCCTTTTTGCCGTGGGAATTTTTGTTGCAAAGAGGCAGACAAACAGGTAAGCACTTGCGTTATAGCACTTGAAAAGAGCTGGCCCTTATTGATACCATGAGCCTTGCTGGTTAGGTAGATTCTGATCATGCATATGTTTAAGTTTGAATAGAAAAAAATCATATAAATTCTTACCCGTTTTTGTATGTCTGCTATGGATTATGCACAAAGGATCCACTTTTAACATTTACTCATGGTGGAGACTTTTAACTTTTTACATATGTATTTACATGACTAAAAAAAATCATATTTAAATGTATCAAATACATTTGTATTTGAGAAAAAAAATCCTTTCTGAACATTGTAATCAGTGATTAGAGAGGGTGGAAGCACCAGTCTCCATGGTTATGTCACTTGTGCCTTATGGCTGGAGGTCATGTAATTATTTATTTTCTCGAGTCCACAGCCTTTGGAGACACGGATTTCCAGTCACTGGTTAGTCCCTGAGTAGTGGGCAACCTTTTGTGAAACCTGAGACTTTGAAGGGAGGAGGAAGGGAGTTTTCTTTAGGACAAGAAAAATGTCTGTGGATTTTGTTTGAAGACACAGTGTATGATTAATGATTCACTAGTCACTGGGAAACAGTAATTCATACTAACTCAAATGAAATTACACCACTGAAATGCAGCTTAACTGAGAAAAAGAACTCGTCCTAGGAAATCCAAATATCATCCTTTTTTTTTGGGTGCTGAAGAGCACAGTGTGTTGGAGAGGTATCGGGCTTGGCTTTCCAGTGACGAAACCAGAGAGCTGGCTGCTTTGTGTCTGCTCTGCGGAAGACTGGTCCTGATCTCTGCCAAGGGCTGCGCGTTGCTTGTCTGGGCTAATGGGTGAGTTATCAAAATGCAAGATTTATGGCAGCGGGCAGAGAATTAACAAGCCAAATTATGAGGGCTGAGGAAGCCTTTGCAAATCCCCCAAACGGACAGAAATCTCTGCTTGAATCATCTTCTGCTGTGAATGGCGATGGCATCTGCTCCTATGAGTCTAAAAGCGGCGTGAATAGACAAGGGTTCAGACGCACAAGTTCCGCTTAATCACCAAATAATAACAATTAGGAACTCCTCAACAGCCCTCTGTGCAAGCACGCTCAAATTAGCCACACATTCAAATGGCAAGGCAACAATTTCCTCACTTCTATTTATGGGAAAACTGCAGCATACACATACCAGCCACACAGCTTCCTGTTCCCCCGACACACATGAGTTTCTAATTGCCTTGCCCTCAGTAATGCCTCGTGCACGGGCCCTCTAGAGCTTTTTCTCACTGTGGCCCTCAATGAAGCGTAAAGCTCCTCTCCAGAGCATCTCCTGGCCAACTTGTGGGTGCAAAGGACAAGAAAGCAAAACTAGCTGAACCTTTCTACACGCCTAAAAAAAGTGTTTAGCCTGAGAGCGACTTCGTTATTAATCCTGCTTGTATCAATCTGCACACTGTGTTTTCCCAGCAAACAGTGGCAGAATAGCGGGGCGGGATTTGGTGTTTCTGCCGTGTTTCTCATGCTGAGGTTATCCCGGGAGCCGGGCGAGCAGCGAGTGCTGTCAGAGGCTGCCGAGGGTGCCTGCTGGCTGAGCGGGACCGCGCGCTGAACCTCCAGTTAGTGATAATGCTCACATAAAACACCAGGCAAGAAGAGCTTGTTTGAAGGGGAGAGCAGGAAAACCTTGGCCAGAGAATCAGTATGTATCCCTTGTCACCATTTCATTTCCTTCTCTGCCTTCCTCCATCCCCCCAGATCCTTAGTTCTTGGAAATAAGGGAATAGGAACTTGCATTTTGATTTTCATCTGCTCTTTGATGCTCTTTTTCCGCATCCAACCATGGACACGGCCTTTCACTTCACTGCACAGAGGATGAAATATTTTAGGGAAAAATTTTAAAGGTACTAGAGCCTTAAAGGTCCCGTTAGGAATACAGCAAGACTTCTCAAAGGTGAAAGCTGGAAGTTCTCAATGGGAATTACAAGCCCTTCTACATTTTAGGTGCTCAGACATTAGAAAAAATAAAAAAAGCTGGTTTTGCTCTGGAAGATCAGTGGCCCAACAGCTAACCTTTTATTTCCACAGGAGCAGGCCTGAAACATTTAGGGCAAGCAAGAGGAAAGCAGAATTTCCCCATGGACCTCAAATGCACATTTGCAACATCTGCACTTGAGGCAGTTGCCATGTGCTGATGGTGCAGGGTGTTCAGGCTTCGCTACCTGCTGATACCGTGGAGGGGAGCTTTGCCCTGCCATGCTGCAGGCCAAGGGCTCAGCAGCCTCGTGCGGGCTCAGGACCTGGCCTTGCACAGAGCTCTCTGTATTTTCAAAGCCAGGGTGATACCTCTGTCGCATCATCCTTCGGCTGTGTGTCTCTAGCTGTCACTGAGATGGAGGGTGGCAGGAGGCTGCTCTGCCTCAGGCAGTAAAACTTTGCTCGCTCTGTATAAAAGATGCACCTGCAGCATGGGGCCAAAGGCCTGTTGTACCTGTGTGGCAAAGCCTAAACTCCCTCCCTGGGCAAAGGGAAAATCAAGAGCTGGAGCAGAGTTGCCTTCTGAGACTCATAATGTCACTAGCCTACCTTCCAGAAAGGGGGAAAGTGAAGGGATGGAGTATTTGGAAGCCATGGAGCCTCTTCCACTATTTCAGAAGAGCTACCAAGGCCGCTGGACTGTGTTGCAGTACAAGAGGTATCTCCTGGTGTTCGTGGCAGCAGCTCTTCAGCACGGCTAGACACGGTTGTGTCTGAGTTCCCCAGGTAACACTGTGCTGGTGGTGTGGTGTGTGTCTAAATACTCAGTATGAGCCAAAACAAAGCAAGACAAGAAAGAAAAAGAAAAAAGAAAACACCGTACCAGCAATTAGTCTAATAATTCAAATAATGCTTTTGGGGTTTCTGCCTGAACTTACCCTGCCAAATAGTTTGACATTAGTTAGTGCTATGATACAGGTCTTTCCTGATAGATCCCTTCTGTTTTGGATTGACCTTTAGTAGCTACAGAGAGAAGGGTGTTTGGAGATTTACCTGGGGTGTGGAACAACTGAGTACAAATCTTCATATCAACATAAATACCAATAAATTGTCAGGAGAGTCTTGACCGGATACACTATAGCTCAGAGTTAGCCAAACCCTTGAGGTTAAAAGTTCCTCAGGAGGTAAAAGGCTCAAACAAAGTTCACTTTCTGCATGGGATAGTGATCTGGACACTGCTGAATTTTTTTTTATTGCTGAGAAAGAAGAGAACTTATTCAATTTCTTGAATACATAAATCACACCTCTCTGCATTTCCACTACTTTCCTTTGAACAAAAAAATTGGCAAACATAATACAAACTGATGCCTGAAAGGGCAAGAACATGCATTAGGAGGAGTAAGTGAAAACAAATGTCCGTTTTGAGTCAAGTGAAACATTTTATTCCTCCCCAAACTGATTGTTCGCCCAAGGCCGGATGAAAGATGCTAGAACCAGTCCCTGAAACCGCCTGCCAGAAGCCGCGCTCACGCCGCAGTACTCGGTGAGCGCTCATGCTCCAGCTGCCTGGCCAGCCACTGTCCACGCTCCAGCAGAGAAACAGGTATATTTTCTACCTACACGTCTGAAAAATATGGTGCCTTTTTGCCCTTTTTCTCTTCCTTCGCCACTCCATCATACTCAGACTCACCCTCCCTCCTTGCTTTGAGCCACGATCAATACATATTTTCATAAGAAAAATAGGCCCCTCCCTCTGTCTTCCCAGCTGTGCTTCTCACCCAAAGTCCCCTTAAGGAATCAGGACATGCACATGTGTTGAAAATAACAGAGGCCTTTCCCTCTGCCCAGCCTGGGCTTGCTGTCTCTGCTGTCGCCTCTGCTCCGCCGCAGCCTCCCCAGAGCTGGTGGCATCTCCTCTGTCTCCTTCCTAGCTGAGCGTTCCCAGGGACACACGGCCTGGGCACCAGGCAGGTGTTGGGCGTCACTGTCACACCTGGCCAAGGCACGTGGGTGAAATGGGCACAAAAGGACAAGGTAAATGAGATGGGCCTGGCTTGTTTATGTAGGTCTATGGGGGCACACGCAGGTCAGGTAAAAACAGGCTCCTCTATACTTAACGTTACTGATAGAACACTGATCTAGGCTCACATTATACCTGGGAAGATAAGGCTGTAGGTAATAGATATATATTTTTTCTATTTAGTTGATAATTTATTATTTGGGCAATGCTGATAACAAGCTAGATGCTGCATCAACATATTCGGGGGAAAAAAGGAAGATGAATCATTTACAGTGAACAGACTGGTGTGGACTTTCTGCTGGGGAAGTCAGGCAGGGGAGAAAGGATTAATGTCCCTGCATTATGAAGCCTTGGTGCAATTGTCATAACCTTCCTCTAGCTTTTGCGTTTGCTCACGAAATCCTGGCTACCAGATGGCAAGAGTTGGCTGTCCCTCTGCTGCTGAGACACCCCGTATCTGCCTGTCCGCTATCCAGAGCCCCGTGGTGTGTTGTTGCACACTAAAAAGAGTGAGTCTGGCACCTTTGACTAGCAAAGTGTGCAATAAATGGCACAATATCCACAGGAACAAGCTGATGCTATTTTAATGCTCATTTAAGTCTAGTATTTTTGTGGCCAAACTTCTCTGTGTTTTAATTTCTGTAATAATTTCATACGCCTATTTTATTTTCTGAGCACCTTTTTTCCTCTCTGCGTCAAGGAGAGCAGGCAGAAAAGTATCAGTGAACTCACACTAGTTTCCTGTCTTTATCATTCTAATGCCTGCACTGACTGTTGGGAAGGTAACCTTGAATTTTGCAGTTTAAGTAAAAGGCATTTTTCCAATGGTTTGCTTCCTACATCTTCCAAGCATTTGTTTCCTGCAGAGCATTGAGGTCCTCCACCTCCTCCCAGTGATACCCATCACTGTTTGGGGCTTTTTTACTTGACTTATTAAAAAACTCCAAAAGTGATTTTTGGAAGCAGACAGCCCTCCTAAGCCCTGCATGAAGCAAGCCCCGGGGTTAAGGAGTTTTGGTGTTTCGTAACCAGTTAAGCAATCCCCCTCGCATGTCGCTGGCAGCTCAGTTTTAGTTCTATCGATTTCCTCCCGTTTCCTCCGTTCCACTCAGCCTGGGAGCCGTGACCACTCGGCACGCGGCCTTTGTCACAGAGGGGAGGAACATAGGACAAGGCTGAACACGCTCCTGAAGTATCCCACAGGATACAGCCCTTTCTGGTAAGGAGCAACCACACAGGTGGTGTCTTTTTTCTTCCTCAACAGATAGCTCAGTGATGTCTTTTTTATCCCTTCTTGGTGTATGTGTAATACATTCTCCAGCTGTTGTACCTACTTTTTAAAGTAATATTTAGGCTAAATTCCTCCTGAAAACACACAGGAATAGCCCTGTGACAAATATGAAAATTCTCCAGTGTGTGTGCTGATGTACTAGCCATCGGAGAACCTTCCTGCAGCTTTCATACACCAGTTTCTTATCAAGTCCACAGGAGAGAGTCTGCAGTTACTCTGATAGCTCCCGATACATCTACCTGGTCTCATCTTGTTGTTTAGGTAACAACAGGGCCTGCTGTGCAGAGCAATGATCACCACCAAAACTAGCTCAGAGCTTTACTAAAGTGCAAAGATTACCCTTTGGGAAAATAGTGTTACTGGCATCGCGCTGGAGAGAGATCCTTGTGACAGGAAAGGCAGCAAGAAGCCAAAGAAATTGCCCAGAAGAGGCTCGTTGCATTCGCAGGAGCAGCCTGAAGCACGGACACTGACTACAGCAGGGATGCAGATGAGCAGGGAGCGTGCAGAAACGGAGGCGGATGACCGGGAGGACGTGGGCAAAGCCCCCGCAATGGGAGCAGAGGAGCGACGCAGCAAGGGACGTGCTGGTCGGCAGAGCTGGGTCCCAGCAGCCGCCGTTCCCAGCCGCAGGGAGGAGGCCACAGGCAGTGCAAGGCTGAGCCCATGAGTGCTGCGGGCCGAGGCTGGGCCTCCCTGGGCAGCTCCTCTCAGTCCCTCAGCTGATTCACAGCGGGTAGCGCCTCCCTCTCTGCGCAGCCGTCGTCAGGGGTGCAGAAGCCTGCTTTAATGAAGACACATGCACCAACCCCTTTAGAGGCACAGAAAGGGCCAGGAAACGCCTGTCTGTGACGTTAACGGGAGCCTCACCATTGACGTCAGCAAGGCCAGGCTCCCACCCCCTGTTTGAGGAAGGCTAAAACCCTACGCTGGGTGACTGGGAGAACTGCAGCCACCGGGACAGGAGTGCTGGAGCTGCTGTGTAAATCTTTGGTGCCGCAAGGGAGCAGCGAGTGTCAGAGCAGCTTCACGAGTGCACGTTCACTCACTGATGCCACCATTAGGAGATGGCTTACGTGTCCTAGGGAGGCAGGGCCAAGAACCTTCTGTATTGATTTGTGCAGACTTGCCACGTGCAATTAATAAAGTAGGTTTATCTCAGGAGCTGCCTTTCCAGCCCCCTCCCAGTGCTTGCTCTAAGCAGATATGCAAACCAAAGCTTCATGGCCACGTGTGGGGAAGCACATTGGGAGCAGCAGTGACACCCCCTATCTTGGGCTATTTTGACTTGTAGGAAACATGAAGAATCAGTCAGAGGGAGAGGTCGCGCTTGGCAAGCACATCAGCAACTCTGAGGAGCCCTTCCCCAGGGCTGGAACAGCAGAGGTGGCCAGAAACTCCTGACCAAACTTGTTTCCATGGGTTTAGTCTGCACTAAAAAGCATAAGAGTCAAAGCATAAGAGTTTCTGAAGGACGGATTCAAGAGGGTTTCAAATATGAATATTCCCATGGTGCAAATCACTCCCAAACAGAGAAAAAGAAAAAACAATCAAAAAATGTGTTTTTTTCCTTCTTCATTTAAAATAGACAAATGCCACAGTTCTGTTTTCTGATATTTTCCAAAGACCATATTTTGTATTCCATGGTGGAACAAAAAGAATTTGAGACCCTTAAAGTTATCATAGAAAAGAACTGTTGCTCCCTAGCCAGCGTTACTGAGGAGGCTGCAAGTTACAAGGAATAGGCACAGACATGGGAGAAGAGGAGGATGAGAGAGGCAGGGGCAGCCGAGAAATGCTGCCCTGCGCTGAATCCAGGAAAACCAGGCTCTGCTGTCGTCTCTGTGATCCCAAGGACAGCAGTATCTTAAGGACAGCGTGTAAGGTCTTTGGAATGAAGCACCCTTAGAGAAGCTGCCCTTTGAGCATCTAATAACACCAGGGCAGTGCCAGAGGGCAAGTTTGCTGTGCAGACCATAGCCCAGCCCAGCAACTTTGCAAACATTGACACTTGTGAATAGCAGATGAATTCTAACAAGGCCAATGTCTGCACTAGCTCTGCAAGAAATAGAGGCTGGAATTTATCAGATTAATAGTTACAGTTTGGCAGTCTAATGCCTAAAAAGCCAGAGAAATTTTTGTTAATGGAAACAACTGTAAGATGCTCCCATTTTAACATTTCCATGTTTCTGAAGAGAGTTTTCACACTGTTATACAGCTCATGAAATCAGTGTTTCTAGAGGAGTTACCATCACCTAGCTCACCAGCTGGCTGCTTGGTCCTTCACTAATGACTTGCCATTAAAAGGAGGCATCAAATTCAGCGTAGGAAGAGCCCATGACACTTTTTTTCCTGGACTTTCCTGATTTAAATGCAATGAATGCAGAGTTAAACAAATGTGGTGATCAGGCTGGACAGCAAACTCAGTGCCTTCCTCCCCAGGCTTACCCCAAGCTTGGCACTGGCAAGGGGAGCTGGGAGCCCTTGGGACGCAGAACCTGCCTTCCTGACGCCTGTAAAGCCCTTGTGCTTGTGCCCTGCCTGCAGGGCACAGCGGAGCCCTGCGCTGCAGGTGCACGACCCGTGCCAGGGCCCACGCGCTGCGTGTTCTCCAGGTAGGAGCTGGGTCAGCCCTCCAAGGGGTTGTGGCCTGCGCAGGGAGACCTTAGCACATGCTCCATGCAGTTATTTGTGTTAGCAGCCTGAGAAATAACGCTCGTTATTTCAGCTCGTCCTTGGAGTTAGTGCTCCGAAGGAATGTGCTAAATGCTGTGCATTTCTCCTGTGTCTATTTGAATAGGAAGCTTCTGCAGCATGAGGCTACATCTGTTCTAAGAAATATATAAAAAAAGATCAGTGCTTGGTGTTTTGGTGTGTCAGATTCCTTATAACGTAGCTAAGATCTACATTTTTAATATTCGCTATTGATGCCTCCATTTCTGGGTTGTTAGCCTGAACTGCCTTACAGATGTTGGATATTCAAAGAGTGAATATCGTGCGCTGCTTTAAAAGGTCTTAAATGAAAATCCAATATTATTTTGGGAGGCCCTCCAAAATTATCTGTTGCCTAAATACATGAATATTTTAAGTGCTCTCCAAGATAATAGTGCTTGAAAAACCTTATCTAATAATATTGTGGGATGGCGCAGAGCTAACTTGTCATTATATCTCTTCCAGCACTGATGAAATACTATTTGCTACTTCTTCCAGAATTCATGAGAGGATGGATGAGACTTTAACACATTTTGAATTCGGAGCTGTTTAGTCAAAAGCTACAAGTTTGAGTGCACAGCAGGTTCCAACTCCCTCTTCAAATACAAAAAGAAACTTTTTTTTCCCCCTCAAGGGTTCCTCTTTTGCCCATCACTCCAGCACTTGTGGGTGATGCTACATGCTCTCAACCAGAAGCGGCACTGGGATTGTCTGAGCAAGGCCAATATGCAGAGTTTAGTACTAGGAAGAATCCAGTCAGAGGATTCGTAGAAACCGTTTCATCCACTTGAACCCGAAAGCCTCAATAAATAAATAAAGAGCCCAAACACAACAAAAAGCCACAGAAGTAAGTTCTGATAATGGCATCTACACCAAGCTGTACTTTTTGCTAAAAAGCAGAGTATAATTCAGCTTTGAACACAGGCATATGCTTTGGAGGACGTGCATTTCTGTTATTACCTCCTGGTTTATTAGGGCAGGGCTGCCTGCAAACATTTTTGCCTGTTAGAATCTGCATTGTGGAAAACACGAGAGAACGGATCCACCCTGGCACTCCCAGCTGCCTTGTCTGGGTTTGTACTTTGTTTTTTTCCTGCACAACTGCTAAAAAAAGAAGTTTCAGGACTGCATCACAGAGAATTTATGGAAACAAAGTTTTAAACTGACGCATGCGAGGGTCTGCCTCATAAATGCTTGAATATGCCAAAAGTAGCGAGTGACATCTCTGATGAATAACAACTGAGCAGCACAGCTTGACTTTCAAATATTCATAATCAATTCATTAAATAAAGAATGAATGGAGGCAAATTATGATCACAGATATTCCACAAACAGAAGGAAAAGCTAAGCGACAGTTCTGATATGTCCTTTGAATATTTTCACAAGAAAATTATATTAATATTTAATGCATGTATTACCTTTTCCAGTCTGCCCTAATTTGAGTGAATCTCATTTTCTGCGACGTGTCTGCTAATCGAATACTGACGCTGCTAATAGCTGCTCGCCACCCTTGGAGAGGCAAGAGTTAATATGACTCCTGTCTCTGTCTGAAGATGTTATTCTTAACACCGAATTGGAGAATGTTGCAGCCATGTAAATTTACACAGTGGCACAATGGAAATGGCCGCAGTGCGTCTGAGGGAGCCACTCGATCTAGCCACATAAATACTTGATCTCCCAGACGGCAAACGGCCGCAGGCTGGAGACGCGGCCCGTGAGCAGGTCCAGAACGGGGGGTGCACGACTGGGGCGCCTGACCAGGGCTTCCTGACCGCCCACAGAGTGCCCCAATGCTCAGGGAGCGCTCCGAGGGCCCCGAGACCTGCACCTGGGCAAAACCTCCTGCTGCACCAGGGCTCCGTGTGAGGAGCCTCTTTGTTGCTCACTGCGCTCCTTCCAAGGGGCACGAGGAAGCAAGAAATCGCTCGCAGTTCCCTCATGAAGAAATGAAGGATGGAGCCACCCATTCATATGCCACTATAATATATACAGTAAAAGGAACTTAATGAGTGCACCAAGGAGACGTTGTTTAAAATACCTGATGCTAATGTTTTCTCCATCAGCTTTCTGATATCTTCAGCGATGACTGATTATAATAGTTTTGCACAATACAGTTTTATAAATTTAATACAATGATAAGAATGATGGTCCTAGCACAATAAGTCTGTGAAGATTTATCCAACTATGGGAAGAGAGAAATGCCAAATGGAAAAAGGAATTGTCCTGATAAAGCAGGGGCCTAAGGAAAGCACAACTAGGCTGGCCGCAACCGTGTCCTCAGGACCTCTTTGCACTGAGAGTGCCACCTTTGAGCCAAATCCCTGCTGAATTTCTGTGCTAAATTTAGTATACCAGTCAAGATAAATTGAACAAATTTCACACGGATTAAAACCCCTCCACAGTGATCTGCTGTCCCTGGGGTTACGATGAACCACCTCAATTCACTCCCTACCCATGGCGCCTCTGCCCGCCGCCAGCCGTGGAGGGAGACAGGCCAGTGCTCCAGCAGACAACAAAACCTCTTTTCTTAAGACATTCCTGCTCACGCTGGGAGAAACTGCTGCTAGCTTTGCTTTCCTGTATGCTCAGAAGGACCCTCTTGTGTCACAGGAAGCGAGCTCAGGTGCTAGGGCTGCCTGGGAGGGATGGGGACACTTGGTGGGTCCCACCACACACACCTGGGGACACCAGCAACCAGGTCAATCACTCGCCTCATGGGCAGCAGAAATGTCATCTATGGCTTCTGCACTTGGGTTGAGAATTTGAGCACTTTCTTACCTTTCACCCTGCTCTAATGCTATTCAGGCCTGGGACTGCAATTAAAGTGAGAGGCTGAACTCAGGAGGCCCTGCAGGGTTAATCCCAGAGCCTGAGTGTGATGGGCTCATGTGCTAAACCTTCATCCCAGCTGCTCTGTGCCATCAATTCTTAGAACTGGAAAACCAGCAGGTTACAAACCGAGTCACCTTAAAGTCACATACCTTTACAAGAGGCTCAACTACAATTTCTGCCATTCTAAGAGATCCCAGAGCCGCTCACTTTTTCCAAATACTGGGATTTTCCCCTGAATCAGAGACACGTTTGCGTAGGGTGCCCTATCCGTGTGCACTCGTGGGTGACATCCAGATGTGACGCATGTGCTGGGGAGGGCAGATGCAAAGCCGGTCGGATGGGGCGCCCGGCCGCGTCTCCTGCTGCCTGCAGGGAATCCCGGGCAGTCCCTGGCAGCGGTTGCGCCGGGCTCTGAGGGTTCATTGTCGCTCTAGTTGCAGAATAGAGATTTTTTGGCACGGGGGATGACACCAAGTGCTCCATTCACCAGCAGAGACGCAGCCCGTGGGGGCTGCACCTTTCCCCCGGTCTCGGGAGCACATAAAGTGCTCTGCTGAGAGCAGAGAAACAAATTAGGTCAGTGCCCTTTCCCATGACCTTGACACAAATTGCGGCTTGCATTGACCACCCCAGTGCCTGCTTGAATGGGCCCCATTCCGTCCCCGTTCCCACCAGGCCTCCCCTGTTTCAAAGCAGCAGAAGCAGAATAGAAACCCAAAGTTCAGATTAAAAAAGCAGGGTTTCTTTAATAACAAACCCCTCTTGGGGCCTCCCTGCCCTCGTGATTTAAGGAAACTAAATTATTACATTCTAATTCTGATATTTAGCAATGCTGACAGCTTTAATGGATTGTAGATCCTTTGGATCACTGTTAAGCCAACTCACTTTTACAAATGCAGCTGAAAAAAAGCAATGCCGCAACGCGTGAGGCTGACGAGCAGAGACAGCAGCATTCACGTCTGAACACATGGAGAACGGTGCCCTCCTCCTCCTCGCATGGCGCTCGCTA
Source organism: Eudromia elegans (assembly GCA_003342815.1). Classification (NCBI taxonomy): domain Eukaryota; kingdom Metazoa; phylum Chordata; class Aves; order Tinamiformes; family Tinamidae; genus Eudromia; species Eudromia elegans. The sequence goes on along the minus strand of PTEX01000002.1, from coordinate 3,188,724 downwards.
GTCAGAGGGCACCCAAACCCTTCCACGGGAAGAATTACATCTGAACAGTTAGTTTCATGGGCCAGCTCCTCTCTCACGGGTGCGCAGCACAGGTCACTACCCCTCCCTGCTGATCAATCGTCACTCCTACAGCAGCCTCGGCTGCTTAAACAGAGCTCCGACGAACCTGAGAGGTGTTTACGTGCAGTTTCCTAACGGGCTGGCGGTTAACCCGCTGTTCCCGTGGCTCCACTCCTCCCCGCATGAATCCATGCTTTTGTGGGCTTATCTGGTCTGTATGCCAGGGATTTCTCCACTGGGAAGGGGCCTTGAAGGGACCCTGGAGCACAGTGTGGGGTCATTAACTGCTGAGCAGAGTCAATTTGGGAGCTAGTTGCACTGCCCTTTAATTAGCAGAAAATAAGAGGAGGGTCCAGACCCACGTGTATAGGGGGACCTTTCCACACACTCGAGGCTACTGGTAGCTTTGGGGTTGCATTTTGAACAAGTGTGATAACCAAGAAAAATCTGTTTTCCAGAGCATTCATCACAGGCCTAATTTGGTCTCCTGTAAGTCAATAATGAATTCTTGGATTTCTGTCAATTGAAGCAAAGTTAAGCCAATACTAAACAGTTTTGAAAAACGCACCCAAAATTCGTATCCAGCCATTCACTTCCCATTAAAGTGCTGCTGTTGTAAACTCACAAGGGTGCAGATACCCGGCTCCCACATGCTGCAATTGCTCTCCCTGCACAAAGAGGGCCCAGTGGTTTTCATGCAGCTACCAAAATGGACCCATCTCTAATCCTTTCACAAACAGTCGCTTGATTTCTCTGCAGGAGCAATTCAGGTGTGTGCTCAGCACATATATAAACCACTGCCCACACATTTCTCCAGAGAGAAGGAGGGCTAGAATAAACCATTATCTGTTTTTAGGTGATTTCTCTGTTTATGAGGACATCTTTCCTCTCCAGCAATGCAGGCCCAAAGAAGAAAGAAGACAGCTTTACTTTGCAAAAAGCTTTGGGCTTTCTTTAAGATTAGCTTGAAAATTACTCAGTGTGTTGTTGCTCTAAATGATTATGCCAGCTGCAAACCATAAAGATTAAATATATGATCTTAGCCTAAGCAGAAAGCTAATCTCCCACAAAGGGAGATGAGCCAAAGACTACATCAACTCAAGCAGGGATTTCAGTGTTGCTCCTCAGTTTTATAAGGAAGGTGCTCATATACGGTCCTGGCAGAAATGCAGACAGATGAGAAAGAAAGAAAGAAAAGTGCATGCTCTATCATGGGAATTTTGGATGAACTGTATTATTTATCCTTTTTTTTTTTTTTTTTTAAGTAACAGGAAAGGAAAACTTGATTAGGAGGATGTTGGAAATCAGACAAACAACTTTCTACAGAGTGGCTGATGACTTTTTAGTTACATCAATAGAAATCATTACAGCTATTAATATTCAACAGCTAAGTAAGAGCTCTTTAGAAATAAATAGAGAAAAGAGGAGGACGCAATAGGGTATTTAAGGTTAAAATTAATCATCTGCCTGTAAGGCGTCCTTGAAGGCCCGTCACCTTTTCCTTGGTCCCAACCCTGCTGTCTGAACCGGGCTCCTCTGCGCTTGGGGCCAGCTGTGCACAGAGGTTTGGAGGGGGCTCATGCTGGGTTACAGCCCTACGCCTACCCTCATAAATTGGTTTCTTGCTCCATGCTTGAGGTGCTCCTGCTCGTGGCACCAAGCTAGGGCAGATCCCACTGCGTGTCCCGGGCACTGAGCTCGGCCTCAAGGCTCTGCGCTCGATTCCTCCGGGCAGCAGGGGCTGCTGCCCTTGGCCTGGAGCACTTTCCTGGGCCTTGTTCCTCTCCCGCCCAGTGCCAACTTTGTAAACATTGTCAATCATCACAGCTATAAAAAAGTGAGGTTTTATAGTAACAAAATACTTATTCGTTTCCTTAAGTGTTTGTCTGTAATTCAGTTTAATGATGCTGCACTTTCTTGTGGTCTCTCGCTGCCTAGAGGGTTGTTCCTATTGATTTAGTCATTGTGGAGGTCTCGGTAACAAACAACCACAAAAAACGTGGACTAGGAGAGAAAAAACTTTCCTCAGGTGGAAAAACACATTTATCAGAGTAATGAAGCTTTTGATTCTGGAAATCATTTAGAAGAAATATAAAAAGGAAGAAATTTGGTGCCTAAATAGAAAATTTTCTATGGAAAGGATAAGGAAATACCCACTCCTTTTGTTGTAGCCTGTCCCTTCCTACACAAACTAACCATTTTGGATTGAAGCTCCCATTTCGTAAAGCAAAATACTGCTTTACATGCACCATGCCAAGCCCCAGTGCTTTGAGCCCCAAGACAGAGCAACTGCTCTAGTGAGCGTTGACTCCCAACCAAGAAGGGAAACCTCTCTTAAATTTGGCCTTTTTAGTACAGCAGCGCTTGCACTTGATAGTAAGTTGCCTCATAGCAGTCAAACCCAAGGAATTTTCTATCCACTTATCGCTGGAAATAACATTGTGGGCTGATTTACAGCTCTCACACTATTAACCACCAGATTGGCACAAGCTGAACGAGGGTATTTAGCATTGCTTTTCGACAATGTCTAAGTTACCCGTTTCTTATGCACTAATGAGATGGATCTGTGTTTTGTGCAGCGCCGAGCTAAAGACAAGCAGAGCTAATTTTTGTGGCCACGCCATTTTCTTATTGGAATTCATTTGCAATGCTCTTATCATATGGTAATATTCACGAAGGACCACAAAACAAGCAAAATAAGACCCGTAATTAGAACGATGTTGGAAATAACTCTATACATGGTTTCCCCGGCACAGTAATCCAGCACTAATTGCCTCATCCATAAGAGAGGAAGCACAGTCTCGGTTTAAGGCCTGAAACTCTTTTTCATGAGATGCATAGGCCAGAAAACCTATATATGTTCCCAACTGTGAGCCTGTGAATAATCCCATTAGGGAATTTGCGAGCGGTTTTATGTTGAAGTTAAAATCACAGTAAGGGTTTAGAGAATCTGTGCCTAAGGAAGGTGTCAATATTGAAAGAAAAAGGATGGTTTATATACATGAGCTTCTTCGAGGGCTCTTTGTTTGTGTTTTTTTTTTATATATTTTAGAATGATATTTTCTGGCTCGTCTTTTGCTGGAAATTGCAGGAACTGAAAAATCAATTTTGTTTTTAATAAATAATTCATTGCACTTAGGATCTTTTATACTTTTCCTATGAAATCACAGCAACTGGGAATGTCTCCTGTTGCATTTTGTGTATTTTTTACAGAGCCCTGATGAAGACTAAATACCATAAAAATTGTTACTGGCCATTGCATTTAAAAAATGAATTTCAGTAGCAGACTTTGCCACTTTGTTATCCGTTTACAGACATCTAAATCATATTTACACATCCATTGTACACACCTGAAATGAATCAATTAAACAGACTCCTCAAGTAAAAGCTTCCTTTGTAAGAGGTCCAGAATCTCTGAATGCATTGCTTCCATTCAAGCTAGTAGCAATAAATATAATATTTACATAAAAATATTACATGGAACATTAATACTATACCACTAGTAAAAGTGCTTGACATAATTTATGGCAGATAAACAGCACTTCAGGCATTTTCTTTGGCAATCTTTAATAAACCATGAAGTCCAGGATTTCTGCAAGTCCTCACAGTTGACATACACTCCCTCATAGTCATCTACATCATCTACAATAGACCAAGAAAATATCTTCAGGTCCCTCTCTCCTGGGCTGGGTATTTCACCCCACATGAGAGAAGAACAGTTTAAGCAAGCAACTTTCTACCTGTAAGTCCCGAGCAATGTAATCTGGGCCTTGTTAGGACGAGCCACTGATCCTGAACCGTCTGCCCAAGGCTTGGTGTGTAGATGCCCACCAGCAGCTTGTCTCTCACCCCACACTCACTGCCTTTTCTCTTGTTTTAGGATATAAGCTCTGTAATTTCAGGCCAAGGATTGCACGCAAGAACAGCACTTTACACTGAAGGAGATAGCATGGACATGTACTTTCAAGGAAGAATTTGCTAGGTGACTTTTTTCATCTTGATAAACACTTACACCTGGTGAGCACTTCTAGGTGCTAGGATAATACAGAAGAGGCACACGGTAAGGAAGATGAGCGTGGCTACCCAAGATATGCACTCTATTCTGAAATCCATGAGGAAGATGTCACAACTCTAACCATCCTTGGGTCCAAGGGGAATGCAAAGCAAGTGAGAAATCAATACCTGCTCAAATGATCTTCCCCACACAGCTCCAGGGGAGATAGCAGTAGAACCTGTGAATCTTGACATGCCTTCTGTGAGAGACACAGGCCATTTTTACCCCCTCAAAATACAAAATCAGGTTCTTCACTCAATGTGTAACACAAGATGTTCAAAGTATGCTAGAGTCCTGGTTGAAGCGCCAGAGGCTACAAAATACCATTATAACAATTTGGGCTCAGAAAGTTCTCGACTTGCTCGACTCTGAAAGGCTGGGAGAGCCCAAGTGTGCTGGCCCTGCTCGACACTCTCCACAAGGCTGTTGGTCACTGTCAGAAACATGACAGTGGGCTAGGGGGCCGCTTAGTTCAGTACAGCTGTTCTGATGTTCTCATTCCAGAAAGAAAATAGCCGGCTTAAGTGAGATTTTTAGAGGCACCAACATATCAAAACATTGCCTGAAGTCAATAGCAATTGTGGGTGTTCAAGTCCTCTAAAAATCCGGCCTTAAGTATTTTATTTATTGAGACTAACAACCCGTTTTGAGATTAACAACCAGTCTGAATATTACCATTGTAAATGCCACAGCGTTCTCCTGGCACAGCTTGCCTTTCCAGGAAAGCCTTAGGAACATCCTGTAATTTGTGTTCATAAGAAAGCTGAGAAAATCCAGGCTTACGCAGCATTGCCAGCTCTTGTGATTTTATCGTAAAACTGACGATATTTCATGTTTTCTTTAAGGTCTAAGGTCCTGGATTTATGATGGGAATCTCGGATTACGCATTTCAAAAGGTAAATTGCTGGTTCTCATGGCTGTGGAGAAAGCTTGATAATCTGAATTTTAAGGTCAAAAATCAGAAGACAACAACCCCTCAATCTTTATGTTAGAAAAGGAAAAAATTCTGCAAACCAATCCCTTGCTTTTTGGGAATCTGACTCACAAAATTTGAATGCTTTCATTTGGCATTAATGCTTAACTTCAGCTTTGCTAGACAGTCTTCATGTTAGTGTCTAAGTCTGCACATTTTCCATATGAAATTATTTGGCAGGTATACATTTTTGTAATGGCTATAATTTTATAGCTAGTCAATAAAAGTTTGTGAAGATCCTCAACCAAAGCCCATGATTTATGGATCACGACTCACTTTTTGGATTTCCATGACTAGAGCAAAAGAGGTAAATATTTATGTTTGAGGTCATGGCCATATTCAGAGCATGCTGAAGTTGCTGCACTGGTCTATCAGCCCTGCTGGGCTTTGGGACTTGCACTGTGCTGAGGGCTCTCCAGCTGGGTCTGAAGGAAACAGCTTCCACTCCTCTGACTCCCACCTGAGAACAAACACCTCAATCTAAAAGATTCAAACACAAAACATGGTTGACTTGTGCTACTGGTAGACAAAAACAAGCTCAGAAATAAGATTATCAAGATTGAGACCTCTCTGTGTAGCAGAAGGAAAGGGTGGATGGATCTCTTGACCACTGAGCACTTCTAGATAAGGACTAAATCGAGTGCAGTTTGGAAGAACACAATGAAGTCTTCATAAAAAGATTTAATAAAACAAAATAAAACAGCAACAAAAATCCCTCTCATAGCCTCAGTGTAAGGCTTTCTCATTTCTGAGGTAAATAACATAAAGCAACCAAGAGATTGTATCTTTAGTTGTACTCTTAGGCAGCAAGAACTGGAATAAAGTTGGTCTGAAAGGAGTGATTATATAATAAAATAATTGAGAACTACTGTTGTGACCATAATGTGGTGTTTGCATGCATTCAAAAAACTTTGATTTTCCAATCTTGTTTGTCAGTAACTAAGTAGGAATCTGTCCTCTCCTGAAGCAATTGGAAGCTAATGGGTCCCCAGCACCACTTCACATCTGTCTGTGTGTGAATCCACATGGGATTTACTCCCCTTTGGGGCAGGAGTAGAAATTGCAGAGCCTGAGACATGCAGCTCTGCCAAAATCCTGTGACAAGCCCCTCGCCACGAACCAGTTAATAAGGTAATTCTAGAAGCCCAAGTTTGTTTCCGTAGCTACATAACATTGCACAAACATTTTGGTTGCAATTTTGTGGCAATGGTTTCACAGTTATTTGATTAAAATGCAGTGCCGCGCTGCTTCCAGCCTGGGAGTGTCTGATATCAGTGAAAGCTCTTTAGAAGTGCTACAATTTAAAATTACAGCTTACCCTGTTTGAAGGGATATTTTTAGTCTGTTTATTCAGAGTATAAATATAGTTCTATACATCACTGGTAGAATGTCTCTCTCTTGAGCTGGTCAGAAAGATACTCTATCCAGCACCAAAAAAAGGTCAACAAATGGGTATCCTTTCTTTTATTCCTCTTTTTTTTTTCTTTTTCTTATTTTTTGTAAAGCAGCATTAAGTGCTTTAGAAGCAAAGTATCTTGTCAGCAAAGACTGCATGTCTAACCCCCTTACTGCAGTGACCTACTTATAGGAAATACTCCTATTGAAAAAGTTTTTCTTTTTTTTCCCCAAGATCTAGCATTTCAAACAAAAACACATCTAAAATTAGGTGGAAAGTGTTTAAGGGATCCCTGAGCAAAGATAATCGAAAGAATAAAAGGCGAGAGAAGAAGGGAAATGGTGATGAATCACCATGAAGTCAGGAGGGGTGATGTAGTGCATATTTCTATGAATGGCCGTTCTCTGGCTTTATTATCACCCGCTTCATGAGCTATTTATTTCTGATTATTTGTTTGGGTGTCAGGGGGATGTTTGTGCCTGCAAACCCCTGGAAACCGAAGTTTTATGTCCATACAAAAGGCGCCACAGGAGCGGCGGTGCCGGCAGCCACATCCCTGCTCAGCTGTTGCCCTTGACCTAAAGGGACCCTCCCTCCCACCCAGCCCCACAGCACATATTTGTTTTCTGTGTCAGTGTAGCTCTGGGCTTTTCCTGAGCCACGTTTGCTAGTTGTGCTGAACTGTGACAAATTCTTCAAGGAGCATTGGGGTAATTTCAGCTTTGATGTGTGCTATGGAAATGGGAGAAGAGATTGATTTTTTTCCTGCTTTTTTTACTGCTTTTCCTGCTGGAGCCTACCCAAGTCTGGCCCTAACTTATGGACCCGAGTGAGAAGAAAAGACCTCAGAGATTAAAGGGGCTCTGTAGCTGGTATCTCCATGGAGTTTCCACAGGAAAAAAAGTCCATCGTCCCTGGGCTGTTGCCATTTGTGCTTGGTGGGAGTTTGTCTCCTTTGGGCTGTTCTCACAGGGCTGCTCTGGCCCAGTGGCCTCACTCTTCCCAAGCCTGTGGGGTCCATGTCCTCAGTCCTCTCCATGCGGATGTGCAGAGCCAGGGCTTAGGGGCTCTGGCACATGGGGAGGCCACTGATAGAGGAGCAGTGACGCCTCTTCCACAGAGAGCATTTCCTGACAGAAATAATGGATCTTTACGATCACTTTGTTATCGCTTCCGTGAGAGCCAGGCTGTCTCGGGGCTCAGTATCGAGATCCATGACAGGATGGGCTTGCAAATCCACACTGCCAGGGAGAGGACAGGACAGCAACCGGCCCAGAAGGACAAACCTCTGAGGGCATCTCTGTCCCCCACTGCACTCGCCAGCAATTTGGGAACCTTCCTTTTATTACTAATTTGCAGCAATAAGCAAGAGGGCTGAGCTGGGGCCAGGCTTTGGTGAGAAATATTGTCCTGACCTTTTTGCAGTTCTGACTATATATTACCAACAGTTCTCCCCAGCGGGAGCAGTGGGAGGCCACAGAGCCCTTGCAAGATATTTGAGCTCTGCTCCCAGGTTGCCAATAGGGTCCTGCAAGACTGGGCGAGAGCCATGACCTTTGTATGTCCCCGTTCCTCAGCCGGAGCCTGCAGAACGTCCCTGTCTCACGTGTGCGCTCCGAGGCTGCACTCGCTCTTGGTATTTAATGCAGCACTCGGATGCTGGAGTGACCAAATGGCAGCTTAGAAAAAGAAAAGGCTCCCGAGGATTAAATCCTTACTTCATCACCAGAGCCTCCTCTTACCCCTGCATTCACTTTCAGGCAGTTGCAGAAATGGAGTTTTCTGCTTCCCGTGGGCTATTCCAACATGAGAAGCTGCCTGGAGCCTCACCCTGCTTCCCTGTCGGCTCTGCACCCGCCGCTGCCCAGGACATAGAGCGGCCTCCACGGGAGACCCTCCCGCAGCACCCGGCGGCTCCCGCTGGCACGAGAGCGATGAGCACTGGCTCCATCGCTGCCAGAAATGAGCTGTGGTGCAACTGCTGCTCCCGGGAATTTCAGCTCACTGTAAAGAAACCACTGGAAAAAAAATATCCACCAAGAGGCAACCATCCCTATCGCATGTCAAATAGGAACGCTGGGGAAAACACTTCACCCTGAGCTGGCTGCAAGGTGCAGGGTTCCCCGGCCACTGCACGAAACCCAGGGCACTCGGCTGCCCCTTTTCACTCCTCTGTGAATGATTATGGAAATAATAAGGCTGTATTATTTAACCTGGACTGTCAAATACCTGTGGACCATTTTGCTTAGTAAGAGATATAAAACTTGTTAGTTCTTTCCCCAAGTGCTTTTTGGCTTTTAATTGCTACTTGGCTAAAGGCAGATTTTCATTCTTATTTTTAAATAATTTGCAATCTTAAGACAATATGCTGTAGTTTACATCCTACTCCACTGAGGAAAATGTCATTTCTTACTTAAAGGGTGGAAAAACAACAGACGCATGACAAGGTGATCCCTATCTAACATATCATCTACCCCACAGCAAGGATTGCACCTGGAAAGTGTTTATTATAGCCAGAAAGACAGCCCTCCCTAAGATATTTTAGGATGTGACTCATGATAATGACTAATAGAAACTTACTTTACTCATAAATCTGCTCCGTCCCTAATCCATCTGTTATTCTTGTTCTTATAAAAGGCAAAACACTTTGGCAGAATGTTTTTGCACAGATATAATACGTTTACATGATTGACTCTTCATTGCTGCTGGAAAAGCAAGCCAGGGACTGGAGGAATTCCTTTTTGGATAACATTTTTGCAATGGCAATTCCAGGTGAGCCATCTAGAGGCAAAAGCAAGATTGTCTTAAGACGACTCTACACAAGTGGTGCAATGAATTCCGCTCAAACAAATACCCTTAAAAACGTATAACATCCTACGTACCCATAGCTGAGAGATTGCCATCTGCTACACCCATAAACCTCTTAAATGCTTTAATTTCCTGTGTGCTCATACTATGAGTTTAGCAGTTTCTTCTGCATTTTCATATAATTTCTGAGAGTTGTTTGGATTGCTTTATGTTAATGGAGTATCCCACTAAGGCCTATGTTAATCAAAATAAATAATATACCAATTAAAGGAGGGAACACAGAGTTAAAAACTTACAATCTCTTCCTACTGTTGACTCACTGTGTGATCCTGGGCAACTCTCCTAACTGGAATCAGCTTTACCACCCATAAAGTAGGATTTGTAGCTTTACCGCTTTGTAGAGCGTTTTATGACCTTTGGATGAAATACCAAAACACTACAATGAAGATACACACCCAAGAGACACACGCATTGGCCATGCTTGCTTTTGCTTCCCTCCTGCACAGCACTACTAAAATCAAAACTGTACAGTGCATAAATTAGAGTAGAAAGCTTCTTGGCACTTAGCTGGAGCATCACAACACAGCTTACAAAGGAAGGATGAAAGCCACCACTCAAACGTAGATGGAGTCATCTTAAAACAGGGGTGCACCTGCTGTACCCCGCAGAAGAGTATAGGGTGGGTGGTGGTCAAAGACTTCGTTATTATTAAAATTGCTCCTTATCTTTTAAAATGTTTCTATTCACCCCAAACCCTTTCCCCGCTATGCCATATAGCTGAATGCAACTGAGATGCAAGGTTTTCTCCTGAAGGAGCCACTGAAGCCGTGCGCCCAAAGGCCCCAGCAACGTGGCGGTGCTGCTGGCAAGGCTCTCCGGGCAGCAGCGGCTCCAACAAGGATACCCAGGGGCTCGGGGCCAGTCGGCAGCAGCTGCCGGTGCCCAGAGCAGCCCTGGCTGCTGGAAGGAGGCGCAGAGGCTCTGCCTTCATACCAGCTACCACATCTTCTGCACGGATCGGGAGTGACACCCTCATCGGCACCACTTGCCATGCCCACAAGCAGTATTTGCTGCACACATAGTGACCTTGTGGAGCTGGCAGGACCTTCCTGCAGCGCAGAAAAGGCCTGGGTGACCCTCTCAAAAACACTGCTCAAAGCCTGTGCTCCTCTTTAACAGTCATTTAGCTCTTCTCTGCAGTGTAAAACATGAAGCCTACTGTTCTACCAGGACCCTGGAAGGGCCAAGCACGTCCAGGAACTGCCACAACTCCCTGGGGTCCTGCTGCCTTGGCCCAGGTGATTTGCCCCATGCCTGGTGCCCCTTCCCACTGGCCATGTGCAGCTGCGCTGTCCGTGCCTGTCCTCAGCAGCCTACATGCCTGATAACGTGCTCAAGCAGCCCCTCCTTCACCTTTCTCGTTTGGGAATTACAGAGGATCTTTGCTAACCGTTTAGATGGTGCCAATAATCACCCTCACGCAGCTGGAGATACCTGGTATCAGCCTAAGAGTGCCACTAATTCCCCACAGACACCGGCAGGACAAGCCTCGTCTATCACAGACGCTTATTCAGACAGAATAAATAAGTTCCATCCTACAGCTGTTTCCTAGGTAACTGAACCAGGATCACAGAAACAGCCTGTACACAGCAGGAAGAGCTGAACAGCAAACTGCAAGGTTTCTCCCCGCCTCCCAAGTTTTGATTTCATGCATCTCTGAAACATTTTTATTTCTGTCATATTTAAGGAATATGTAATCAGAAAATCTGCAATTCTCATTCCACATTCTCAGCCAGCACCTGTGATATCAAGAGTCACCAAAATGATGGCGATGCATCATCTCCATAGCCCACCGAGAGCAGCCCCCTTCCTGTGCTTGAACTTCGTCTCTGTCCAGATCCCTGGAAAGCCTCCGAAAGCAGAGAGCAAATCTGTGCACTTGGTGTTTCTGGAATGGAAAATCTAGCCACACAAGCCGAATAGGTTGGACAGACAAGCAGAGAGAGGCCTATACCAAAGACCTGAGGAAGCACAGGTCCCTGTGGGCGGCACGAGACGTTAACCAGGACAGGCCCTCCGCATGGTGGCGGGTGCAGCCAGAACCTTTCCCTGGGGAAGCCGGTGGCCCCGCAGCGCAGCTGCGCCCCAGGAAAACGCACACCGGCCTCCGGCTCCCTCTCCCGCCTTGCCCTGTCCCCGGCCTGGGTTGCCGCGCTTGCTTGTTTCTCCTCTTGAATCACCGACTTGCTAGCAGGGGTTGTAGCCAAACACGCCTGCTTTCCCCCATCTTCAGAGTCTGTATTTGCAGGACAGACGCTATTTTTAAGCATTGCATTCTCCATTAGTGATCCTGGCTTAGGGTTGATTTTCTCAGGGGTTGCTGCTTTTTTCTCTCCTGTCCAGGAAAGCCTCGAGCTCACTCTGCTGCTGGGCAGCTCTTGGCTCTGTCTGCTGCCCCTTGCTGACTGCCCACCCGGGGACCACGAGCCAGGGCGGCCTCCAGCTGAGCCTTCCTGCACCCCAATGAGCAGGGCAGCTGCCTCTGCAAAGGGCTCTCTTGCCAAATGGGTGCTTTGCAGGAAAGGAAATAAAATAAAAAACAACCCAAAAGGAAATAGCCAAGTGCAACTTTGCACTTGCAGCAAGGATGGAGGGAGAACAGTTGTGGGGAAAAAAAGCTCTGCAGACAGACAGGGATAAAACTGTTTGGCTTCCCACAGTGCAAAAGTCTGAAAAACTCGCTATTAGGATCTATTCACATGCAACTAGGAAAATTAGAGAAAATAAAATAAATAAATTACATTGCATATACCCTCATTTACTCTGTGGAAAAAGTAATTTGTAAGTAATCATCTGGTAAGTGATGCTTATTTGTGACACTGTAGTAATTGCTTCCAAATGTATACTACGCTGGTTGAAATAAATACATTTATTTTTACTGCACGTAGCTGTGGAACAGTATTTCTGCCTTTTGAAGTAGCACTTTTTATGTATTAGGATTACTACGTGCTACTCAAATTGCAAAAGCTTAATGAACAAATATTTAACTAAAACTGTTTTTTGTAAGTCATATGGGTATGGATGGGCAAGTAGATCTGATCATCATGAGAACTGAGATAAAACAGTTTTGATATCCTGAATATCAGTGAAAAACTCTAAATCATTGATAAATTTAGTAATTTCCTAAAAAAAAAAAATTAAAGCCTGTTTCCTTCAGTGGGGCTAACACTAGCTGCTCTAGAAAGCATGTGAAATATGCATAGCAGAGTGGGGAAGGAAAAAACCCAGCAGTGGCATCAAGGCAGTCATATTTCTGTGCAAAAGGGTCAGAAGACCATAAATGCCAACAAGGGAAAGAGAGGCCTTCTGTTTTCATGATGAATTACATGCAATTTTTAGAAGAGCCATTAGAATATGTCCCTATCCACCCAGAAACTAGAGTTCACAGACTGAATTTCAGTAAATGTGGTGCCTACCTTTCACTGAATTACATTTGTGTGGTTCCAGGGAAGGTAATGGGGTTATATGAGGTGAAAGTCAATCCAAAGTGGGCTCAGACAGGCTCTTTAGAGGTATGTGGAAACCATAGGACCTGTGCCTGACCTCCTTGGCAGTAATTTGACTTACATTTATATTAAAGTCTATTGATTTCTGTGGATGAAGCATGAGTGCATGTCTACGTAAATGTAGCCAAAGTCAGATGGCCTGGAGCTGTGGGCATGATACATGACTCACTGTATTAGCTGCAAAATAGCATCAAATTTTGATAATATGGATTTCACATTTCTAGTCTATTTGACTTCCATATGGAAATTCTCCCTATGTAGGGGAAAAAAGCTCCCATATTATTCCCGTCTTGTTCCATCTTAACAGCTACTTGGAAATGGCTCATGCTGCTGTCTTGCATTCAGTGACTACTAAGGTGCAGCTAAGACACACAGCTCCAAATATGTCAAGAAAAATAGTCTCCAATTGAAAACCGGCCAAAATTTATTTAGATGACAGAAAAATACTTTATGCTCCCATTAGTTGGCCAGTCAGAAGCAACAGTTAAAACAAGAGCAAAGAGCAGACACTGTTTGTCACCAAAATTCATAGATTTCATTTGGAATCCAGACAGATCTGGCAAGCAAGAAAGGGTTTAGTTGCTGTAGTTGCTTGCTTGAATGTACCTAGTTTTAAAATCTGATCACCTACATAAAAGTAAAAATAGGACCACGAGGTTTCACTGGCTGCAAGTCATAACTTTTCTCCAAAACTCTGCACTACCACAGCGTCCTGTGAACAGACCAGGCAGTAAAACCCTGATGTTATTCATCTCCTAGCTAAGGACAAGGGACACTCTCTCGGGGTGAAGCTCTTTAACGAGCGTGGCAGCTCCAGGCCCTCGCAGTGCAGCCAGCCCAGCTCTGCCCTGGGAGAGGGGCAAGGCTTGCGGCCCGGCAGGGCACCCCGTTCCCGGAAGGTCTCTGTCCTCTCCTGACTCAGAGCTGGTGACGCAGCAGGCTCTGCTGCTTCATGTGAGGGTGTCTAAGTCACCCCGACTTGACTTGTCTCTCTCCTGGGGATGTTATCAGTGTTCAAGGAGAACATCTGACGCGACAAGAAAGAAGTTATCTGATCTTCCCTTTGCCTCTTCTACCAGGTTGCTCCTGTCTCAAGATTCATACTAGGGGTTTGCATGTTATTTCAAGCCTAAAGGATTTCCAGAGTGATCACAACCCATCCTGACCACCTATCCCTCTCACTGAGGCTGAGCACTTGGAGAAGGAGAAATTTCCCATGTTATAGACAGTGCTGTATTTAGCCCAGCATGACATGAATTGCCACATCAGGCTCAGTGCAGTGTCAAGAGGACCTTGCGTTGGAAATGAATTTATGAGCAGGTCCTTTCTCTCCATCAGCTCTATCAACCCAGCAGGAGTTTTGCCCTCTTGCTCTTAGTTTCTTGTTGATTTGTTCCAGTCATTCTCTTCTAGCCTAACAGACTTTTTAAAATCTAAGCCCAGCAATGAATTGAAAATATAAATCAGAAGGAAAGAGATTTGCTTTGGTAAATTGACAGGCTGCACTCTTTACATACCTACTTTGAGAATGCAAAATGCACACAGAGTAACTAACCCAAGTAACTAACCTCAAATACTGTAATTATCAGTGTTTCTTTTCCCCCAGACTCTTTACAAATGACTTTAATGACTGTTTTCTTATGGAAACAACTTAGTATGAAACACCTCCCGTTAGAAATGTTAATAGCAGATGAGTTTGTATGATCACACAAGGTCTCCTAGTAATGAATCAATGGGAGTGATGTAACTGGCAGACAGCCATTGGCTTGTTGATTTTTTTTCTATTAGAGCTATTTTTTAAGAGAAATCTGGCAGAGTTTTAGATTTCATTTTCATATAAAATTAAGTGGAAAAACAGTGTTATGTTTTCCTTAGGTTTACTCAATGCAATATATTCGACTGAAGCAACAGTTGGTCTTAGGCACAACTACAGACGCAGTGTTCCCAGTGCTGAGGAGAGAAGGGCTCTCCTTCCTCGCCCCAGCCTGTGCTTCAGCTTGGGTCGGTGGCAAGCAGCCCACACACCCCACGAGTTAATATAACTATGATTCTCCACTGCCTCTTTCTTCAATCCACCTCAAGTCTCACTTCAAAGAAAGCAGAAAATTCAGTCTAAATGACCAGTGGTATCACCCCAAATGTCTTTCCTTTGTTCAGGGTCAGTGAACCCTCCTGGTAGGCTTTCAAGTCCTTCAGGAAAGCCAATACAGTTTAGATGCTTCAGGCCCGAAGCCAACATTTTGTTCATGTCTAGCCATAGGAGACTGTTCTCTAGCTTGGGAGAGCCAATTTCCATGGTGGGTGTTTTAGACATCACGCCTTTTGGAGAAGAAAGCTCAGTGCGCTGAGCTGATCAGTCCTTCAGGGACTGCTTGAGAGCAGGTACTCGACTCGCCCTGCTAGAGTGCAGCCTTGCAAAGTAACTAAACCTGATGAGATGCAAAATTATAAATGTGCAATGGAGTCTGTTAGAAACAGTGAGCTGATAACATGGATTGTACAGGGAGATGGTTATTATGCTCAGCTGAAGTTATCAACTACGGGACCCTGATTTTCACTTCATAGCATCAAAAATAAAATAAAAAGACATTAAATATTTGTCTCACAATGTTAAATCATAATTTTGCAGGACCCAGATTACCTTTACTGTGCCACATCCTTTTCTCATTTTTGGGACTGACATTTACAACTATATGGAAATCCTTCATGAGCAGAATAAATATCCTCTGTACACCTGGTGGTGGTGATAATCTAAAGATCCCCCTAGCTATTTGAAGCTGAGGCTAAGGAGAATGTGCTAGCATCATCTCAGCAGATACAGAAGCCTTCAGCTGTCACAACAGAACCATCTGCATCCCTAATCCTCTCTGCCTCAGGCTGAAAGTGCCTTTTCCCTTGCATTATGTAATCATTAATAGCAATCATGTAATTAATTTATTGTAATGACAAGCAACCCTGACATTGAACCCATCAAGGAACTGCACAAGCAATTAAAAATACAATCCTTCAGAAGGCATCACGAAACTGATAACACAAAATGAAATAAGTTATTAAAGTGCCACTTAGAAATCTTATGAACCTATGAATATACAGTGTTGAAATAAGTTATTTCTCACAAATCTAAGTAGCTGAAAACATGTTGAAAAATAAAGGCCTATAGCTGGAAAACATGGGACACAGTGAAGCCTGTCTGACAAACTCCTTGTAAAATAGAATATACAAATGCGTCTTTCATACCACTAATAAAAATATTCTTGGTGATGGTGTTTTCCTAGGATTATGACTATTTTTTCACACTTTGAATTCTGTGGACCCAGAATATTGTACTCCTAATTGCTGATTCTGTGATAAAAATGCTAACAATACTGTTAACTGACTTCCTTTCCCACCTTCTGTTGGTAATATAGTAATTTTTCCACCTCCAAGATTATATTACATGCCAACCCAACCACAAATGGCCTGGAAAAGAAGGGAATGTTACTGCTCTGCTCCAGGCCATGTCTACATCGGGTTGTTGAACCACATTAACTGTGGGTAGTTTGCATTAAAGTACCTGGTGTGTACATCAGACTGGTTTTTAAGAGTGATTTAATACCTCAGGCTGCATTAAGCATCCCTCCTTAGAGCAGGCTTAAATCCATTCTGCAGGATAGCGTGTTCCCTGTGGAGTCTGTGTGGTCCTGGAACCCTGCTGCCACGAGCTCTTTAGCTAGTAACTCGCTGTACATTGAGCTACCTTGGTATTTCTGTGCCTCTAGCATGTTGAGGTCACCTTGGCAACTTCCGTGCATACATTAGCATATCTAGAATATAAAACTACGCTAGGACAGGCGTATCCCTCTCTCTTTCCGTACGGATCCATGTAGGTTTTAGACCTGACCACTCTTTCCAGACACACACTCAGCTTCACCACCATAACATCACCCGCAGCGTGGAGGCTTCCAGGGAATTGTCAGAGGAAAGTAAAGGGCTGACCAAAGCTTGACTCAAGGATGAGTCAAAGGCTCTGGCAGACACGCTGTAATACCGGAGGCCATGACGGGAACACAACAAACTCCTAGACATCAGAGGACAACCACATTTTTGTATCCAGGTCACAGCTGAAGCCAAAACTAACACGGGGCATATTTTCTGTGGCACCGCTGGGTTAAGTACCCAGGACAGAACTGGCAGGCCCTGAGAAACCACGGAGAGCACCCAGCACCCCACACGCACGGGAGCTCTGACCTAGAGGAGAGTGAGGTGCCTGGGACATACGACTGCATATGCGCTGGACACTCACAGGGCCTGGCACAAGAAGGTTACAAAAACACCTACGAGGAATCTAGAGCTTTGGGGTTTTTGAAGTCTTGTTGGAGAAGAAAACCTCTTGATACCTGCCCTAAACCCCCCTCTCATCACAAGACGCCTTGTCCTTTTGTATGTGATAGTCAGAGCTTTTCACTCACTGTCTCTTACCTACATTAAAGATATTGATGGGTCTTCTAATTTTGGATCTAGGAATGCATTTTAGAAAAAGGATAATTAAGCTATAATTAGGCCATAATCGTCTCTGCCCAGCTCCAAGTGGCAGGCTGGAGGTGTGGAGGGGACATGCATTGCCCCAAATCCTGACTGTGGCTCTTCCAGGGACATCAGCTGAAGACCAAGGCCAAGAAGCACTATCCTGAATGCCCCCACGCTTGCAAAAAGTACAACTCTAGTAAGTGTCAAGGGTTTGTACCGTGCAGGGCAGCTCGTGAGCGTGCCTGGCCCTCCTGCTCCACAGGGAGGTCATTCATTCGCCCTCGCTCCTCATTTGGGACAAACAGCCAAGCTAAACAAGGGCCTTGCTGCCCTCAGGAGCTGAGAATCGCCACAGTTTCTGTTTGTGCTGTATCAGGCTGGAGACAGGCAGCAGATACATTCAGCTTGCAGACTACAGTCAGCTGTGTGACGTGCACGTCGCGTGGAGGCAGCGAGCGCGCAAGAGGAGCTCACCCCAAAAGGGCTTGGGGAAAGCACTTTGGTCCAGTGAGGGCAGGGCCAGACTCTCTGTTGCTGCTTCTCAGGCAGGAAAACACACTGAGGTTGGAGCTTCAGACAGGGAAAGGGCCTACAGACCCCAGGGAGTCAGCAGTGACCTTGAGTAAAGCTCCTGGATTCAAACTGCCGCAAAATTCACATTTCAGATAGGCAGGAGAGCTCAGGTCTCAGGTCCAAATTTGTTTCTAGCCAGAATTCTCTTCTTGTCCAAATACAAGAGAAAATAGTAAATTTTACTTGTTCCAACCTTTTGTATGAGTAAACGACAGCTACAATTCCTGGGCAAATGAAAATAATATATCACAGTGATGTCTCTGTATTTCTCTTTTATGCTGCATGTTTTTTCCTTTATTCTTGGATTGGCCATGACTAAAGGGAATGAAGAGAGCTGCAAATATAATCTTCAGTCCTATGCACGCTAAAGTATGAATCATTAGCAGTTAAGAGTTTATTTGCTTAAAGACAAGCATCTAATGCCAGTGAAATAGCCAGTGTGCCTCCTGCCTGGCCTCCATGCTGCCGTTCCAGAAAGTTTCAGTACAAGTTTCAATGTGTTTATCTAGGTGTTTGCTCAGGGTACTATATCAATCCCACCACTTCTTGCACTCTTTTTACTTTCTAAGCCACAGTTTATATCAGGATTCAGGAACACACTCACAGGTGCTATTGAACAGATGACAACTCCCCTTTTTTAGTAGAGCCATCGAGAAGATCTAAATACACATCCCTCTTATTCCTTTATACTCTGCTTTCTGATCTACATTTTGGCCCTTGTCACAAGGCAGTGCCTTACTAGTCATCTCTAATACTGTCTTTGTGGCTTTAAGACCAATCAGTGATTTCACTTAAGAAAAGCATTTAGCTTTGAGCTACTGTCATGGTATTAAAGGTCCTCAGTATCTATCAATCAACACCAGAATATGGGACCATTCCAACTAAGCATAAAGTTCTGCAATGAGACCTGAACCCCACTGAAACCAAGCAGGGAGACTCAGAAACACAGTTCTGGAGTTCAGTGTCCTAAGAGAATGGGACTTGGGCAATCATGCTGTGTGTATAAGCGTGTCACTCTTTCCCCAGTAACTTCTGCACCTACAAGATAATTTCAAAAGCAGGCCCAAAGACATTAAGTCTCTGTGAATTTGGTAGAAACAAGCAGATAGGTGGAGGAGAGAGACCCTATGAATCGGTCACTGAAGGCTAAGGGGCAATGTGAGCTCACGCCTTGCTACCCATCAGACAGTCCATGTGGGACAGATAGATGTGGGGCCCCAGATTTCACTAGTCCATTAGTCATGGCCAGGTTGTTTTTTTCACTCCCCTAATTTCATGGTTAAGATTAAAGTTGTTTAGACTTTTAAAAAATAGAAGGTAACGAGCGTGCCATCGCCTGCACAAACTGGTAGAGAAGTTACCCAACAAATGCAAGCTCTGGTCTAGCCATGATTGGGGCACCAAACCTCCTGTGACACTGTTAGGCTCCAAAACATCCCACCTGGAAAAAGAACTGGGGTTTAGAAGACTGGCCCAGCTAGGGATTTAAAAAGTTAAAATATCTTGTTTTCTCATTTCTGATTCTTAGTCTGTCACTGATGTTGTACTGAGTTATTCTCACACTTGCATCTCAGTGATTTTCCATTGTAAATCAAGAATAATTTAGTCCCTAAATATCTTTTGGAGTGTTTTCCATCCCCTCCCCCTGCCAAACATAGTTGCCAGTTTCAGCTGCAATCCTGTGATTCAAAGAGACATATTCCTAGAAGATTTGCAATTTATAGCCATGATTATACCTTTTTGCTGGCTTTTGTGTTGGCAAAGACTGAAGTATGTATGTGGCTTCTCTTGACCTTCTTGGCCAAGCTCACTCTGGCTGGAAATCCCACCTCAGTGTCCAGAAGTAATTCAGTCCATTAATTTTTAGATGGAGTAAAAGTATACAGGACCTAGATAAATCACAGCCACCCTACAGCACAAGAAGCTGTCACTTTTGTTTTATTTTCTACTATGCAACCCTGGCACTTGAAAAAACAATAATGGCTATTCAGGCAGATAGCCTCCTTTTGGATATATTTATAATTTCATTAGAAAAACACAATTATAAAAGTGTCCATTTAAATTCATAGATCCTAACAGGTCACTAGAAAGCATGCTTTACATTGGAAAATTACACAGCACACGTTTTTCCTGAATAAAGCAGATGATATTATGCAGATGAATGAATAATTTATTTTGAACTGCACCCCTGATAATAGCACTTTCACAGTAATCTCTTTCTGTGTCAAAATTATTGCCTATTTCATTTTTAGAGTACACTGTAGTTTTAGGACATCTGCATTCTCAGAGCCATCCTTCATCATACACAGCCTAATAAATACAAGAAATATTCTTGAATGAGCGACAACTAAAGATTGAAACTTTTAACACTACTAACCACCTTTGCAAGTTGGTTAACACCTGCCACAAGTCCCCTCTGGAGCACTGTCCAGGGTTCCCCACCTCCCTCTAGCTTCAGATGCATTAATGCATGCACATGCACGTCTGCATGAACACAAACTCAGTCTCAGAGCCTTTGCTGACTCCACTTAGTGCACATTTTCAAACTACCTCCCACCACACCAAGAGGTCATGTCACTTTTTAAAAATACTTTTTTCTTCAAATTCTGCAGGCCAGTTGAACCTAAAAGCACTTTTCCATATTTCTAAGATGTAGCACTCTGCTACTGACAAGCAAAGCAGTAGCCAGTTCCCTCAGGAATTCTAGTATTAAAAGCTGAAAAGATGTCTTCCCCATATGGCAAAATTATGGCTGTTGTTGTGAAACATTTTCTCTGCAGATTATGTAAGATAGTCTACCACTTTTGAGCAACAACATTTCATAAAGTAGAAGGGTTATCACTTGACTGATCCCAGGAAAAGCAAGAAAAAAGTATCTAAAAGAGATTTGGAAGTAGAATTTTTCATTAAAAGATTTAAAATTAGAGATTTTCATATTATGGGAAGAACAACTGAGGTTGCAGCAATTATAATGTAATGCAAACCATGCTATTTTAATAATGTTATCGTGACAATGTTGATACCCTTATTCAGCCAACCACGAAAGTTAGGGAAAATCCCATATAAAGTAACACCAACAGAACCCAATACTATCTTGATCTTTCAGAAAGTATTTGAGCAGTTGCAAGTACCAGTCCTTAAACGCCTTGCGCGTTCCCCGCAAGATACGATAACCTTGAAACAGGAAAGATCCAAGTGATTTGACAGCTGTTGCTGTCAAAGACACAATGTGATCAAGATTCCCCAACAGTGAAGTTAAAACACTTTAATGGAAGTACAATAGTGGATCAAAGAGACATGCTCTCCTCACGGGTGCAAAGGGAATATTTGGGGTCCTTAAATCTGCCATAAAACACTAATGGGGACCCATGAGAACACTTTAGCCAATTTACATTAGTTTAAGTGAATTTCAGAACTTGAAATTATTAGAGACAATTAAGTTTCTTCTAGCACTTTTTTTTTTGCCTTGCACCCTGAGATGCAAACTCAGATTCTTCATTTTCACTTGTTTTAAACTATGCAATTACTACTGGGCACATTGTCTCTGATTGACTTGGGCTGTATCCAGGCCTCTTTACACAAAGAGAAGTGATGGAGATTCTTAGGAGAGCATGAAGGACGCTGCAGCCATTCTATGGCATTGCAATTTCTGAGATCATGATCCACACTAGGGGAGAAGGTAGCTTGGCCAGCACTTCCGAGTGCCCACATCAGGTGAAATAAGCTCAGAGATGGGCTCGTTAAAACACAAAATATTGTTTGAAATGTTTCTTCTGGAAAACATGATACGTTTTCTACAGGGATATTATGGGAATAAGTGATAGTCATAAGTATTCCATGTGTGAAATGGAAATATTAAAATTCCAGTGTCAGTAGTTTTCAGTGTCAAACTTTTATCAAGTTCACTAAGTCTCTCTGTAAAAGCCCTGCCTCTGAGAAGCCCAAAGCTGTACCATTATTTCTAGAAGCCTCAGCAGGATTAGAGTTCCACAATGGCTGTAACTAAAATAAGTTTACTCGTACCACCACAAGTGAGGGGGCTTGCTGCAATTTGTGTGAAGTTGTGTCCTGCACTATGTGGGAGACCAGCCTGGATGAATGGCATGGACTCCACAGCCCAATGAAACATCAGACTTCACATGTCAAAAGCGTTCCTGCATGAAGAAAACAAAACTTTTGAAAAATCAAATTTATCAGATTTATGCACATGCCAAAATGCTCTGCCAGATCCAGATCTTGATGCATTATTATCTTAAAATCAAATTTTTGTTAGTTGAAGTGCTTAATAAACGTGGTTGCAGAAATACATGACCAATCAGGAATGCGAGTGAATTGCTCAAAATTGATCAAAACCTTTGGCCTCGTACATGTCAATCCTGCTACTATCAATGTGCTTATGCGAGAAATTAAAGACAAAACTCACCAGAGCTGTATTGCTCACAGAGAAAAACTACAAGCAGCCAGTTAAAACACCTGAAGCTTACAGAACTCAGGAAAAAAGTCCCACTGGATGAAATTGCAACCTAAAATGTTTCCAAATAATCTGAAAGGAGAGTGTGTTTGTAAATTCTAGGTAGTCCAAGTGGCCCCAGATGCTGCAACAATAAGACAAACAGGATTTAGCCCAAACAATTACTGCATAAAGTAGATATCAAGAGTTAATTTTTCTATTTAAAGAGAATTTTTCCATGGAAGGTGAAGAAACGGGGTGGTGAGGTGAAGAGGCACAGCCTGGGCCACACCAGTCCTTTCATGCCTTTAAATCCACCCTTAGAGCAACACTGACCATTACGTAATTGGTGTGATCACCTACATTTAACTATTAAATACAGCATTAAGTGAGAAGTAACTTAAAACAGAGCATATTGCTACTCCTGGATAGACTATATTAGAGTAATAAATATCCATTTTAAGTGGCGTTTCACAGTCAGGACATATTGGATTAATGGGATTTAATGTGTTTTCTGTAGGATCTAATGAATTTCAAAATATGATCTCAACTTTTACTGGAGAGACAGTTCAACCTCAACAGATCCCAAGATAAAAATCTTGCAGGGGCATTATGTACTTAGCTGACACAAATAGCATATTTTAATTACAGTTAATGAGAGTCAGATTTTGTTTTGAATTCCATGATGTCAAACCTGGCATGCTCCTTTAAGGAGTGTGTACAGAGAGCACAGTATTTTTTTTCTGTAACTCATCTAGATTTTTTTGTTCATGTCAGTTTGACCTTGAAAAGAACACACTGTCCTTGGAGATTCTTCTTAAAAAAGAAAAGTCACACTCAAGGCCAATAACTCTTTTACTAAGGATTTCTATATCCCTAGGTGGTGAAATCTATTGCTGTATCATAGGTTATGAGGCAATGTTCCTCGTATTCCTTGCTTATAATAAAATACAGATACTGTTGAGCTCTTATTGCAGAAGCATCACCACCGATGCCAGTGTGAGAATTTCTGTATCAAGTGTTTCCAGTCTGATGAGATTCACTACAGCAAGAGGATGTAAACCTGAACAAACTTACAGCTTAATCTTCTATTAAAAAAAAAAAATAAAAAAAAAAAACCAAAAAACCCCCCAAAACACTCACACACAATGCTGGAAGATTCTAACACAGTGTGAATAGTCCAGCTGATTTCAGTAAAGTATATTTATGCATTACTCATTAGTAAAGTATCTGCATGCTGAGGCTATTATACTAACAATCATCAACGGTAACTCGTGTCAGTTTATCCCTTATATTTTCCTGCATATACCATCTGTTATTTTTATTGGTATTATAAGCTGTCCTTCAGATTTCATTATCCCAAAACAGCTCACCAGAATTTTGCTGCATAGTTCAGTGGAATTAAAAAAACAGGACTGATCTAACAAGGATATTTTCCTACCATAACTGTTCCAGGGAACTGGGAGTGATTGCAGGAGGGGAAAATCCATGACACCAAGATTTTCTATGTGCAATGCAAGTCAAATGTGCATAGACACTATTTTCTTTCCCCAATGCATAGAGTTATGCACAAAATTCCCCAGGCTCAATGGGGAGATGGATCGCTGACAGATTTACACCTCCATATAATTGCAGTGGCAGCTGCTTAGCCATAGATTGAAAGGCCAAAAAGAACCACTATGATAATATAGTTTGACCTCCTGCATAACGCAAACCAAAGAACCTCACCCAATAATTTATGCTTTGGGACTATAACTCCTGTTTGAGCTACAGCATCTCTTCTAGAAAGATATTTGGTCATAACTTAAATACTTAAAGTGATGAAGAAAGCACTAGATGTCTTAGGTAAGTTGTTCCAGTGATGAAGTATCCTTACTGACGAAAGACTGGCTCATGAAGATAGGAGCTACTTAAATATACTAGCGTTATATTATGTTATTCTAAGCAATTAAAGGACGATGTAGACATCTTGGCATTTAATTTTACTGGCTGGTTTAAAAATACCTGTTCTCAGTTATCTACACTAGGCAGCATGTAGTTACTAGATGTATGATTTTTGAGAGGTATCAGTATAATTCACTGAAGAATCCTGCTTCTTTCAAAACACAGTATGGAAATATTTCCTTTACATTTTCTTCATCAGAATTAAGTATTCTTGATGAAGACTCATATCCAACATAAATGAAGAAGTCAAGACCAAATTTGCTACTAAATACAATAGTTGCTTCAACTACCCTTAAGAGAAGCTAGACAAAGTTCAAGTATTTTTAGAATGTCTGATTTTATCTAAACTTCGTATCTGGGTGTGTCAATTTAAGCCACATTTCATTCCCGAGTGCCCTAAAAAAGTTTTCCCAACAAACCCACAGATTTTTGACATTTTTCACTCATATGTTCAAAATAAATTTTGACAGGATATAAGTTAGTTAGGATATAAGCTAGTGAGACATGCACTCCTGGTAAAACAAATACATATAAATAATTAAATAGCTTTATTTAGTGCTGTGCAGAGACTGTAAACAGTTAAAGAAGTCCCTAAACTTTGGAAAGTTTGCATGTGTGGGAACAAGCACACCGAAGAGCAGCTGTTAGCCCACACCTTAGCTAGAGTCAGAGGCTCTTCTGCTTCTGTTTGAAGATGCCTCCCCACTTCTCACTGCTCTGGACATCCTCATTTGATGCTTTTTGTTTTTCTCAATTCTACTGGAGAGTACACTGATTGCTGTTGAACCCACTATAAGTAGGTAACACATACAGTTTATATATATCTGTTCCATACAAACTGGCTCTTATTCCAGAGGACCACAGAGGGCCAGGTGCCTCCTTTTGGCCTCAAAACAGTTCTCTCAATAGACTGAGCTAGTTACAACACCTGGGCACAGTGGCTGTTCCTGAACCACAGGAACATGTCGTTCCTTAGTCACGAGACGAGTTCAACCCATGATACCTAACACGCTCGTGCTGCCTGATGAACAAGCACTAGCTTGACCTTGAGCTCTTCTTTACATTTTATAACACAGACTTGGAATCTGAAGCCATTGTTTCCTATTCAGGAGGAAAACATTCCAATAGAACCACTGAGAATGAACCAAAAATGTTCAGCAGAGCTCTGAGCGACCCAAAGTCCTAGCACACATTTAAGCATGTCATCTTATTGCCTACTTTAAAGCTTTAACATAATCTCACATTCAGGATTTATGGCCACCCAGGTTGGTAGCTGCTTTTGTCCAAGGGGGGGAATACTAGAGAAGGGGTCTGCTGGGATTTCTGTTCTTTTGAGACTGAAACAATACAAGATCAAGATGCAAAGCTGTGAAGTTCAAGGGTCTCATTAAAAATCTGGCTGAATTAATTACCAGCATTAACAATTAGAAGCTAAGCACACTGTGAAGATGATATGTTTAATGAAATCCATGCCTCAGGCCATAGCACAAGTGGCTGTGCCAGGGAAGAGTTTAGCTTTCTGCTAAAGAGCATCTCTGCATAGAGAAGATCAGGAATAATACTTCCTCCTCTGTTGTTCATGAAAGAGAAAGAGGCCACGTCAAACCTAACATTTACCAGTCTCCATACATGCTGTAAATTAGAAAGGTAAAGCACATAAAATCTTGCTCTTGTGCCTGGAAATGTTTTTATATCTTTTTGAATCCTCCTTCCACATAGCTTGGTATTCAAGTTCTCAGTGCTATATAAACACTATTTCTTCTAGAAGGAAGGCTGACACACGTGTGTGTCTTATATGTGGAAGGGGCATAATGAGCAAGAGAGACATCTTCACACTTCAAGTGACCTTCACAGAATCACACCTTGTACTCAATTGTTCGATTTCTTTCAAGTCAGCAATTCTGTATTGACAATGTTTTGAGTGACACTCCCATATTTTCAGGTTTCTTCTGCTTTCACTGACCATAAGGTTTTTACCATAACAACTGAGTGTATTTATCTTGAGATTGAAGATAATTCGGTCTTCACTTCCTCAAACTTGTGGGGAAGTTTTACAACGACAGATAATCATAAGGAGAGCATGACTCATAAATTCACAGGTTTGATATCCTACAGAATTCAGGTATTTAAAGGTATTTTTCCTCCCCTGCACTTTAGCATGAAGCATTAGAAACTTACTTTAGCTTCTACAGAAGGCTTGCTGGAAGCTATCTGGTGAAGAGCAAAGGGCTATTCCTGCTCTTTCATCACGCATGGGAAAGAGGACCAGAACAGCAGAGCGAGTCACTGGGTGCACCAGGAGGTTTGTCCATGTTTCCTGCCTGTCAGAGAGCTAAGTTGCCTGGGAACATAACAAGACTGCAGTATGTATTTGCCTGTGCTGTCAGATCTTCCAATGCAAGCTGCACAGAAAGTGCGAGTATGAACTTTACAGGGTGCTCTGCTTTTGCAAAGAGGAGGTCTGCTAAAGCTTAGGTACTTCAATTCAAAGTTTTTTTCTTAAGAAGTTACACCCAGTACAGATCTTAAAGTAAAATACCTAATTCTTATGCAGGTTCTAAGACCAGTAGAAAAACTGTAGCAATCTATAGAAACCTACAGAAGATGAGATTGATGAGATTTTTAGGTAAAGTTAGGAACAGTAGCAAAAAGATTGGCATGATAGAAACTTGTTTTCTTTAAAATGCCAGAGTTTCCCCATTATTAATATGTACAATTCGAAGTTACATGGAAGTAGCTAGATGTGCCCAGTCATACACTAAACAGAATAAAATAGTTAAGTCATTTTTAGGACTTACTAATGCTCTAAATAACTAAAATTTTAGCTCACAAAATAACACTTCCTCCAGATGTGATACAGAAACCACCAGACGTCTGACTCATTACTATGAGCTATAAATCACAGATTAAGTCTTGCTGAAGGGAGCCAGGGAAGAGCCCACACAGTTGTGCGATCATTGATGGTATAAACAACTGTAACATTAAGATTTCCACCCAGCTACATCAACTGAATAAGAAAACCAGTTTTCTGAATTACCATGATACACTCATGTGGTTAGGAAATGAGGAATCATTTACAGACCTTATTAACAAAAACAGGCTTTGAAAAAGTAGCACATCAACTTAAGTCTTTAGAGTCACTTGTATTTTCGAAGCTCTATCAGAGTATTCTGTAACACGAGCTGCCTTTTACCATCACTGCCTTTTGGTTTCAAGAACAGGATTTTCCCGAGTTTTCTTTCTGTGAGATTTGTGACAGTTATTTTTTAAATGGACACACCTTAACTAAAAATAAACTGTTTCAGACTCCTTTGCATTCTGAACTGAGCGTGGAAGGGACTAAACCAAAATAGACCGAAAAAAAAAAATGCGTAACTTCTGCCAAACAGTTACAAGAAGAATAGAAATATACTGGGTCCTTCTGGGAAGGGCAGGCAATAGCAATGAAAGCTTCCCTTAGAGATTTTATTTATCATTTATATTCTGAGAAAAAGACATCAAGATGATTGCACATAGCATCTAAAGAACTCTAAACCCAAAGCACATTTATATATGTGAAACTGGCTTTTGAGATAAGTGCCTGAATTTGGCCACTTTCAAGGCTCTCTGGCTTACCTTCCCTCCCAGCTTTCAGGTACTCTGTGGCAAGTCTTCCTCACTCTGGTTAAAGCACCTCACCTCCATCCTCAGTGCCCGCCTGCCGCCTCTGGAAGGAAGAGCAGAGCCACATGTTACCACTGCCACCAGCTTCCCCGGGCTTCCCTTCGGGCACAGCTATCGCTGCGCCAGTTTATCCAGCCTCCCCTGGAGCCTCATCTGCAACTGCAGGGACCACACACCTTCCCTCAGGGCTCCAGCTCCTTGAGGGCTGCTGGGGAGAAGACCGCGTGCACCTTCACACACCTCCTCACTCAGCTCATCAAAAACCTTAGATTTTACTATAATCCTTCAGTGCTAATACTCACCTTGAACAGCTTTTCCAGGTGCACTCTAGGCTTTCATCAGAGCAGAAGGTGCCACACTAAGCAGACATTCCTCGAAGACTTTCAGCAAATCCCAGGAGAGAGGAGCAACCCCATAGCATTACACAGCTACACAATTCCACAACCTTCTCCCAGCTCATCCTTGCTCCAAGGCCCTAGGGGCAGCCACATCCTCATGCTGGCTGAAGGCAGCCAGGCTTACACTGCAGCTTCTTCCTCACACAAGCTGGACACAACAAACCCAAAAACCCCAAACCCAGAAAAGCCTCCCCCACTCCAGGCGACCTGTGGCAGTGCTTCTTCAACACTAGCTGCTGCCAGCCCTCAGGGTGCAAGCGAGACCCAGGTGCTGCAAATCACACTTAATGCAGCACACCTGGGGGTGCAGCACAATTTGGTGACAGCCCATGGGGACACTTAATTGGGTGTTGCACAAGATGTGAAACTTTTCGCTCTGTTGTAGCCAAAGCTGCCTTGATATTGATACTGTCAAATTATACTCGAGAGAATTCATTTTATCTGGCAGAACATTTCTCAGGTGGATATATCATAATTCGATAGGATTGTGTGACTCATTTGATAATTAGCAAAAGGCCTTTTAGCAGGCACAAATGAGAGTCTAGGAAACTAATACCTTGCATGAAACTCCCTTTTCATCTCCCCAGGACTGTGCAAGAGAGTGAGGAGGGGCTGACTGGAGCGACCAGGAGGAAAAACACCTGGCGGTCGTCACTGTGAGGTGGCTGCAGAGCTAAACTGGACATGTTAGCAACACCAGTTAAATGTGTTTTATTTAGCTGTTCAGAAACAAGCATAATATGTGAAAGAGAAATTAGAGAAGAACAGGCAATGAAGTAATGATGCCATCTACATTTGCCAAGTACATTCTGTTTTTGAGACTCATACATTCATATGCAGAATTTAAGGAGTCATGGCAATATGTAAATCATGCTTTCTAATAAATGTTGATTAAACCATAGGGAGTTTTAAGAAAAGGGTGCTCCAGACATTACTGCGATAACACAGGCATCGTTATTCAGCAATTGCTATAACTAGGTAAGGAACTGAGCACAGAGTCTTCTGTAGAACATTGCCCAGTGCACAGAAACAATATTTATACGTAAAGTGCATGCAGGAAACTGGGGAAAACACTAGGTAAGCAAACGCCTTTAGGGTCACGGTGCCTAATAATCTAGTTTTTTCTGGATTTCTTTCTAGAAACCTAGAAATGTCAATTTCTATCCCCCTTTCGGGTTATTGTATTTGCAAAGTGTACAGGGAGAAATAGAACCCGGATGTACCGAGGTGGATGGAAACACACACTCTTTGGCATAGCAAAGAAGTCACCTCTCACTTGTTCCACCTCAGGCTTGTGACAAAGTAATCCAGACTAGTTATTTCTTGCAGCTGCTGAAGTCTCCAGTTCATTAGGAGAATTGATACAGCAGCAAAGTGGACTAGCTTTCCGACTCTGAGCTCCTTGAGCCCAGGGCAGGCTGCGTAGAGGAGAAGCCAAAGTGAGACCTGGAAGGGCTGAGTGCCTGAAGGTCTGCGTTTTTCCAAGGATACCAACCTAGTAGAAACTTTTGCTGTCCCCACAAAGCTTCCTCCCTTGTACCCTCAGATTATCACGGCTTCAGAAACCATCCCACAACATCTGGAGAGGCCGCGCTGGCAGGGAGCGGCGGGCTCCGGCGGGGCTGCTCCCCGTCAGGCCACCCCTCTCATCGCTGGCCAGCAATCAAGAGCCGCCAGCGGGAGCGCGTGCAGGGCGGGCGGCCGCGGCGCTCGCCGCAATTAGAGAGCGCGCCTGTGGAAAGTGTCTTACGGGATCGTAAGAGAACAACCTTGCTGCTCCTTCTGGCCCCAGCTCAGAAACGCCAGCGCTGCCTCTCCATTGGAATAAAGCTCATTTAGACCGCAGGATACAGATTGTTACAGAAAAAATGCCAACTGGAGGCCAAAGCAGCAACAAAATATAGCTTGTAAAGAGGCAGGTAGAGTTCAGAGCAAAAGGAATCAACCTTTCCCATTCAACCTTGACCTTTTCTGTATATGAAAACTTAGACAATTAAAGGAACCAAAAACCCCATACCAAGCCCAAGCCTTTTTTTTTTTTTATTTCCCTAAACACTACAGCTGGATTTACTAAAATTATAGTCAGGACCACTGGAAAATTGCTAGAGTGATAAAATTGCTTGTATCATAACCACCACTTTCATTCCACTATGCGGTTTAAAAACTCATCTGATTTACTCTCTAGCATTTTTCATGTCTGCAAAAAATGTTGCTACGCGATCCTTCGCGGTTAAAACTGTGGCTGAGTCATTTAGCTCTGCCGCAGTTGAGCATCCAGCAAAAAGGCTGCTTCTACCACAGCATTTGGAGGGTGGTTGGACATGATTTCTGTGGAGCCGTCCCATGGAAGAAGAGTTTGTGTGTCCGTAGCTTGAAACCATGCAGGAAGTTCTTAGGAATTAGCTAGGAAAACGTATTGTGGAGGAAGCAGTGTCTTAACAGACTGCCAGCAAACACCGAATATCCTATTTCAGCTGCTTTAACCTCTCTTGCTTTTTATGCAGGGTATTCTTGACATAAGTTGTCATCCTAAACATCTCATCTTCCCACCTCTAGGCCTTCATTGAGAGCCCATGATCTGTCTTTTGCAGATTATCTGACACTATGATTAGTCAGAAGGGAAGAAAAAAAATGGCTTAGAAAGGTACAGATACAAAATTGGGAGAAATAAAAGCTTAAAAAGCCACGCTTGGGGCAGAGCATTAAGGGGAGAGGAGAATAGGGAGTCTCCAACAAAGCTCGTAGTAAATCAGACCACTTGCTTTTGTCTTCACTTCTGCTCTAACAGCACATGGGCTGGTCCCACGTGGGTTTGCAGACCCAGTAGTCCCCGTGTGCTCCCTGCTTCTGTCATCACATGCTATATATATTTCAAATGTGAGCAATAGGACAAGTATACCCCTGTGGGCTTGCCAGGTTTCTTCTGTGTATGCCAGCCACGAACTAAGGGCATGATCTTCTCTCATGAATTCCCCTCTTTCCAGCAATAAAAAAAGTTGTCACTAAATGCATTTAGCTGTCCTATCCTGTCCCCAAACTCAGCAACCAACTCATTTACTGTTTGGCACCAACTGTTTTATCATGGGAGAAGCAGCTAAATTCTCTGTAAGCTAAAGCCTCTGTAAGCCTTAAGTAAAAGAAACAACCACATGAAAAAACAAATATTTATCGAAAATATCCTATGATGAAATTTGTTATTTTACTCTCACGTCCCTAGTGTAGTAAGAGCAGGTCCCTATTGAAAGCGACAGTTCACAGATTATGCAAAATTTTAAATAATGAGAGGCAAAAATTCAGCAGACTGTGCTCTCAGATGAAAGACACCACACCAAATCTAAAATATTTACTAGAGCCCTGAAGGGCACATATGGAAAAGGTGTATTCTGTGCCGGGCAAGATCTATCCCAGGCCCATTTAATTTCTCTTGGGAAGCCTGTTCCCACTGGCTTTAGATGATTCCTTTTAAGATAAAGAGGGTTTTAGATACAGCCTGTGTGAAGGAGCAAACCAACTTTCATTAATTTGCAGCTTGTTCTCACTGCATAGCCCGATTTTACAGTACATACAAGGAGATATTTTTTGTGCTTAAGTTGCTCTAGGCAGGTGAATGTAGGTGCTTTCCAAAGGGCTCCTGGCAGGTCTCAAGCACGGAGCCACAGGGGAGAAAGGAACCCATGACCTCTCATGGCAGCAGCAACAGCCAGGGCTTACATGTAATTTAAACACACTATCCCGCCCCACACCAAAGCAGTGCAGAACTGATGTAAAGCAATTTTTCACACCAAGGCTGTTCTTTAAGCTATTCAAGAGATAGAAAATAAAAACATGAATGTCTGGCCCCAAGTACTGACAACGGCAAAAATGTCTGTCATCCCTGAATACAGAAAGCCCAAGCTGTATCACAAGGCAACTCTACAGAACCTTTGATAGCATAGGAAGTGGAAGATAAAGTACAAGCTATTCTACGTGAACTGTTTCCAATCTTTTATCACAGGTAGGTGTCTTCCTGCTGTTCAAGTGCAGGTGGAAATCGCTCTTCTGTTAGACATTGCTTTGCGGCTGACCATGGTAACAGCTGAGATTAAAATGGTAGATTATTTATCTTTGCAAAATATTTTCTAACACTAGATTTTGCCCTGAAATGCACAGGTTATGATGCTTTTCCTGGAGATTTCTCCAGCCCATGAAGTCAGCATTGGTCACCACTGAGAAGCAGCGAGAGCCGTCTTCAGGGTTCTCAGAAAATCTTGAAAAAGTCTCAGGCTGCTTCAGACTGAGAGATTCAGACTTCAGAATCCCCTTCTTCCAACGGAAAAAAACCCATCCAAAAGGCATCATGGAAGTGGGTGGGTTTTTTTTTCTAGCTTAGATGTGTTTTACACCGTCAGAGATGTGGCCATAAAACGTAACAGTACTAAATGTAGCTTATGTTATTACAATCTGAAGCTTACATTAGCATGACAGCACAAAGGCTGCACCTTTAAAGTTAGTCACATTTAAGTTAGACACACGTGGTGCTATCATTTCCCAATTTTGAGTGTATAATG
Organism: Eudromia elegans; assembly: GCA_003342815.1. NCBI lineage: Eukaryota > Metazoa > Chordata > Aves > Tinamiformes > Tinamidae > Eudromia > Eudromia elegans. The sequence continues at coordinate 3,155,786 of PTEX01000002.1, read as the reverse complement.
ATGTAGCTGTAAAATTCTCTTAATGCAGCACTCTTAGTTAGTATCTTTTGAGTTCTGAGAAGTCTTCTCTCAATGCAAAAATCATTCCAAAACTAAAATTGGCAGTACTTCAGATACTACAAAGTATTTACTTATGCTGCAAATAATTACTATTAGAGACCCCACCTTTTTTTTCTTCCCTCCAATATCCCTCCAAACCATTTATTACTATTAGCACATATCAGAATAGCAGATATCAGAAAAAAGAAAAAGTTTTATAGAGGATGAGGATACCACAACAAGAAAGACTCAGTTGGTCCCTAAGGAACCAAACAGCTTCACCTATAAAAAAAATGCCTAACTATATTTCCTTTGTGGTAGTTATGCTGAGTTTCAGTCATATGAGCCAGGTGGTACATAAACACGCATATTTGTACATAAACTACCAAGGAATAGATACCAGGAATCTGGTGGATGGATTGTCACAAACTCAGGCATTCAGCAACTTGGGTATTTTTGGTATTCCGGGTTATCTATCACTCTACTGCACTGACAGGCAGCTGACAGACAGTTGTCTGGAAGAAAGGGATTTTGAGGAAGGAAACTTCCTTCACTACCACTAAAGCAGTCTATATGATCAGGCCCAAACAAAACCAAAATAGCACTTAAATATTAATTTTACAGTCTACAAACATACGAACAGTCCCTTTGGCAGTATTTTCATTTCCCTGGAGATTTTTCTGCTTGTTTTTAAATGTCAAAAAGCCTCAGTTGTTAGTGAGAAGAGGTTTCTTCAGTACTAAAAAAACAGCGTGATGTCAAATTTTCCCATATGGATCTTAAAGCTGTAATCTTCTTATTGATATGGGATAGAGGAAGGCAAAGCTCTAAGGTAAAATAAGCTGAGCCTTGTTCGCTTAGGCTCCAATCCAGGGCTTCTCAATAGGCATTTAGTTCCCATTTGTTTCCATTTCCCTCAGAGAATTAGGCAACTAAGCATGAGTTCTGTATTTAAGTACCCTTGTGAATATGGACTTTAATTTATAAAGTGCTTAATGGAGGTTAAGGGTGATTTATTTATGACTATTCTCCTGTGGTTCCTTTCCAGAAGCTGGGGGTGGCATTAGCTACTGGAAATTGCCTTGATAAATGTGGACTTGTGAGCTAGGGTTGGAGTAGGAAGAGATAGATGCGTGCAAAAAAAAAAAAAAAAGTTTTAGAGTATATTTGAACTAACAAGGAGCAAGAAGTTTGATAAATAGTTGAGGTCTAAGTTTATTATTGAGGTCACTAGAAATGTGATAGAAAAACATTTTTTTTTCTCAGAATAAATAATTTTTTATGTTATTAAATTGAATATAAATCTATTTGGTATATACAGCAAGCATGAGCCATATGTATTTCCCCATGAAGGAGCTGCCTCTGGACCCGCCTTTTTGCTACGAGACTGCGATTTTCACTGCTGTGCTTTGGAGCAGTTAAGATCGTTGCTTATCCTCATTTTCTCTGAAAGGAATTTTTCCTCATCCATGCTCTGAGTAAATTCTAGTGTACTTGATTTTTCTCTTTTTAAGCACTATTTTCCTCTCTAAGAAATGAAGAATAAAATTCAAAAATGACACAGCTCCTCTGGAAAGGCATGCAACACTGAGTAATAGTTTAAAAATAATTATGGGGCTACACATTTTTCTTAAAGTGCTTCTTGATTAAACAATAATATTTATCTTGTAACTTTAAATGCTTTTTATGCTGAGGTATAACATATTTGCTAAAAAACATTACTGATTACAGGCTGTTCTGATTACAGGCTTATGTGTTTTCTCTACAACTCAATGACTTTAAGGAAGAGGATTAATAGATAATTTTGAATTGACAATTTTCTTTGAAGGACACTTAAATTCTTCTCTTTTTTTTCTGCATATACACATAGCTCAATCCATCGGGCTCACCTGAGTATATGTTCATACAAGTCCTAGCATTTCCTCTACTGCATAAAAGAAAATATAGCTGTACTGATTACAAGAACTATTTCTTTTGACTGATTCTGGAATGGTCAGAATACTCTAATGCAGCATCGCTTGGTCGTAGATTAGATGGCTAAAAATTCATTAGGAGAGTTACTATGCACTGGTAAATGAAGTTTCCTTACTTTTCTTCTAAATAACCATCAGCTTTAAAGCAGTACCGGAAAATTTCATGTGAGCCTTATTTTGAAATATTTTTTATTATTTTTGTTTTTAAATGAACTCCAGTATCTCAAGATCCACTTTCTAGTCATTAAGAGGAGAATTTCCATCAGATCAAGTGCTCTATGAAAATATTAAGCTACTGTATTATAGATAAAATTATATTGCTTGAGGAGCAAGTTTATGGATTTAAAAGACATTCTTAAAGACATTGATTCCTGATTTCATTCAATCAAATATGAGAGAAAGTGCTTCATCTTAAAGTTATAAAATACAACCTTTGAGAACCCTGCTTTCTGGAATTTAGGTACTAACCACTTTCCCCTCTCCCCCTTTAATATCTAGGGAAGAAAAAAAAAAAGAGAGAGGAGGTGAAGTAATTTTTCCTAAATTAGGAAAAAGAGAAAAAATATGTTCAGATAAACATGAAGGAAGGAAAAGAAAAAAAAAAGAACACAGAACCCTTGAGGGAAGCAAAACACATTTGTCTGCATTTGTCTGTTGTTATTCAGCACTGCACCTGCTGTTATGGCATTGGAAAGGTTCAGAACTAAGTCTGCTCACCTGAAATGACCAGCTATGCAGGCAGCTGAAGAGAGGTGGATGGCGCATGAGTCTCTGCTTGCACAGGAAACCAGGAATCTCTACCTGCTGGGCAAAAGGGTAATGAAAACATGAGTTGTATCACAAAGGTTTGGACTTGAGGTTTTCCACCAACAGGAGCTTTTGGAGTCAGGAATTTGGTCTTCTAATTTTGAAAAAATCTGGGCTCTAACTGACTGATTCCATCTGGAAAAAAGAAATTTAAAAGTTGGGCACGGAAAACTATCGAAATGTAATGACACCAAAACTTTCAGGCACTGGTTTGGCAACTCATTTTGTATTTAGTAATAGTCCTGCAGTGGCTTTGCAGCCCAAGACAGGCTGACTATCCTCTTGAGAAGCAAGAGGAACACCATCTCTTGGTAGTTTTCCTTCAAAAGATAGAAGGATACTTTGAATAATATTGGTTATTTGTAGCTCCTGTGGACGAAAAGATTCAAGCCTTTATATCCTAGGTGTAAATAACTTAGGAAAGAGAACACACCTTAAATTTTTTCATCTTGTTACAGTAATATCTAGTTACAAAGAAAAGGCCAAATCAGTGTCTCATCAGTACTGCATGATGATGGGAGAGGTACACATAATTCCATAACACACTGATTAATTCAATGAATACTGGAATAATAAACTAGGATGATAAACTGGAATAATAACCTATTGTTTACTCTAAACCCAGAAGTAGGAGAAATGTTTTTTTTTTTCCTCCTCCATGAAATATTGTTTTCAAAAGATGCTTTTGGAGAAGACATTGAATGCTCATAGATTTAATTCAAGGTGAAGTTCAAGTTTCTGCAAGAACGCTTGAAAGACTTTCCCAATAACTATAACCATGATTTGCAGAAAACCTGCTTCGGGCTGGTTTTATTATTTTCATAGTAAAGTGATACAAAACCCAGTGTAAAACAACAGCTTGACAGAAACTCCCAACCCAACTAACATTCAACAAAAGAGTCAAAACAAAACTGACAAGGTTGTTTTTTGCAAGTCCCATTTTTTTTTTACAAAATAAATAAGAACTAGCTTTTAAGATCATAAATCACACCAGCTAAACCCTGCCTCTTCAAAGAACCTCACCAAACTCAGCAGGGCTGCTTATGCACATGCAGTACTCCCCATGGTAAAGAGCTCAGTCCTTTTGCCTACAATCTAAGGAGGAAAGAACAACAAGGAATCTGGTCACATCTTGGGCTTCATGTCCTGGGCCCAAGCGTTGGTAAAAATAGATTTTTAGGAGGGTTTCAGCAGCACATACTTCCCGTTACTCAGGCGCGGGTTACCCACTGACCAGAGGCACACGAGGTGGTAACTGATATGCTCAGCAGGAGCGTTCTGTGCTGCTGCATAGTTGTGTGCACATTAACTATTTGAGAAAGAAAGAAGATTATATATTTTGTCACATTTAAACAAAGGTGCTGAATGAAAAACAGTATGCCACCTTGTTCTGTATCTTTGTGACTAATGGAATTGGACACTATGTTCTTCTAAACATTGTATTGTGATTTGACAGCAAGTATAAAGGAAACAGAAACGTTTTGATTTCAAAGAACACAGAGAATTCAAGCAAACCCAAACTTAAATGCCTTGCTGCTAATAGTTGGTATTACTCAACCCAAAGTCATTTTAAATTTAGCAAATGGCCAAAACCAGCAAGATTAATCCTGGATTTATATACTATTTAACTCCACTCTTCAAAAAGTAGAAGAGAGATGTAGTAACCATAGCTAATCTCAAAACAAATGAGAACATTTCAACACTGGTGATTCAAACCAAAAGATGGAACCTGGATTCTAAATAGTGTCTGGAAGATAAAAAGTCATAATAGAAGGTTCCATTTTGCTAAAATATTTTTAAATGAACATGAAAAGTGATTTTACTTAAGGAATCTAGTCAAAAAACAAACATGTTCTCATGAAACAGAATCAGCTGAGTTATACCCAGTAGCTGCAAGACTTAAAGAGCAGAACTGAGAGGTGAGAAACATGAGCTGTGCCACAACTGTGAGCTACGTTACCTTGGACCCTAGAGTTGAAACAAGAATTAATATCTCTTTAAAGGACTCCAGGTCATTTCAGTGCCTTATGAGCTACAAAGATTATAGCAGTCTCTCACCAGAAATATCTAAAAGCAGAAGGCAGGATTGCCAACTACACTAAAAAATAATCCCTCTTTCAAAGCCTGGTTAGAAATAGATCTAGTTACATTTTTCTGATGGAAAAGTTTACAAAGTGTTGTCAGAATTTCTGCCCAGATACAAATATTGCTTGAGAAGCTGTTATTTTATGGATAATCAACAACAAAAACAATAACATATAAATTTGAGGAGTTCAGGCAAGCTTAAACAAATATACACCTGATGAAAAAGCTTTCCAAATCTCTCAAAGGCTGATGAGGTCTCAGTTATGCCCAAGAACTAGTTAGTCACTTGGAAAGTACTGTGTAAACATAGATATAAAGGAGTCATCAATACCATAAATTTTAGAATAGAGAAAAAGCCAGCAAAAGCAAAAAGCAGAGGCCATAAACACAGCTGGTTTTGATAAGGAGAACAAACACACATTTCACAGAAGTGTATTGCTAGTAACCCCTTGCCATACAAAGGGAGGAGAATTTCACTATGAACACAGTGCATGCCACTGTCTTAAGCAGCCTTGGCATCAACCTTCAGGCTGATGGCATTTCACTTCATTTTCTATTGCACCAGGAGAAGTAATGTCAAGTTTTTTTTGTTTTATAATTTTATTTTTTTATTCACTGAAAGGGCAGGTAGGGTTTTTTGTATGGTCTTTTTTCTTATTTTTTTAAGATGAAGGAGAGTAGTGTGATTTTTATCAATAGATGTAAAATGGTTCACAGTATGTCTCTGTGTACTGGTTAGGAGCAGAATATTACCAGTTCTTGAAAAAGCACCTCCTTTCCCTTCCATGTATTTATTTAGTTATTTTTATTTATATTAACTCTTTCTAAAGGAATTACTTTTAAAAATAAGCTTAATTTTTGTCTTTTCCAAATAATGTCCTCTACTGTTGCTCCGTCACTTCAGTATTCCAGTTTGGAGACTTTGGAGTCTTCAAGAAAACTTCAGCCTTATATGGTGAAATGTTCTGAGTGTCTTAAAACACAGAGATGCCAAAACTGTTGCATTTCCTGTTGCATGGGAAAGGTTTGAGTCATCAGCTGGGAGGTTCAGTTACTGAGCACACAGAGTCAGCAACAACTCAAGTCTCGCAAGCAGGCCACGAGACCTGGGCACCATGCAATAGCTGAAGGTTAGATGCATCCTTCAGGTGCTCAAATGGTGCAGTGAGCAGCATAGACAAATAGTTCCTCCTCTGTGTCAAGCAGTAAATCAAGTTCAAGGCCCTTTAAACTCCCGTTACTGCATACTCTTGCTCCTTGTGACAATACTGATCCTTTAATCTCCACGTACCAAACTGGGGGCTTTGTTCTCCAGCAGCGCATTTCTTCCCAAGCCTTCTGGGAGCTCGGGGCTGCTGGTGCCCTCTGCTATGAGCACTTGGCACCGACCATACTGATTCAGCATGTTTGAGAACTGTGCAGTCTTAACCATTAATACCTAAAAGGATCTTTGTTAATAGCTTCAGATTGGGCCTTACTATTTCTTTCTTCTCTTATTTGTCTTACATTTTGGTAACTCTTTTAAGAGGTGAGTAAGAGGATGTCATGTAAAACTCATGACATGTGAAAAAGCTCCACTCCTCTAAACAGACAGACTTTTAAATATTGAGTCAGAAAAGCTTGTGGACTTGTGAGTACTGTATTACAGATTGTCTTTTTTCTTTGGATGGAGAATGTGGAAACACAGAATGTTCCTTTATTCCTTATGGCAGCCAGCACTGTGTAATAGGCAGCATTTTACCCATGACATCATTTGAAAAGTCACCTGTCTTGCTGTTAGCAGCAAGTCTGTATAGAGTAAATATCCTTACTTCTATCGCAGAGCTTTTCTGTAAGACTAACCTGCTCATTCACATCAGCCTTTTTGCTTTAGAGAGCAAGAATCAGGCCGGGCATTTTGCACAGAGAACTTGATCCCATTTTCTTTTGCTCCTAACATCTTTGCTCAAAAAAAGTTTCAATGCTTGCAGGGATTCCCAGGCAACACCAGCTGCATAACCTAGTTGTGACTGGCCTCAAGTCTTTCCCCTGTCCTTTTAGCCCAAATATTGGTAGTCAAGACCAATTGCCTCTACAAATACTGGAAGCAGTCACATGCAGACAGGACAGTTTTCTTTCCTCTCTGAAGCCCTCTCAGTTAGTGCTATTTTATTTTGAAAGAACAAATTCCTATTCTTGCAGTTTTCCCCTGCTTCTTCCTTCCTAATCAAGCTATAAGGATTACCTTGGTGCTTTGTGCTCCTAACACCCACTCTCTGGATTACCAGGCAAAATGTATAGAGGTGAGTTAGATACATAATTCATTCACCTGTTTATCCTGGGCTGGTAGATGGTGAGAGAGAATTTGCCCATATATATGTAGCTGAAGAGTGCAAGAAAGAAGTGTATTAGTTCACTTTGATATTTCCTTACCAACAAGGCTCGCTCTTTTTCTGAAGAACAGTGGAATAACTGTGGTTTCTTGCTATGTAAATTCATTTGTGAACAGTGGGGTCTCACTTCATATTTACAATGCTCCATCTGTCTGCCATTTACTTGCAGGAGCTTCTATGTTAAATTCAACCTCTCCTCAGAAACACTTTGAAAAAATATTTGTGCCTGATGATATGCTTTAGCAATGCATCAACATTTTGTTTAATATTCCAATCCAGAGAGTTTTCCTCTGCCTCACTTCCATGGCACTGCTATGGAAATGGGTATATGAGAGATATCAATTCAACTTGCCTCAGTCAGAATAAAAAGAAAGAAAAAAAAAAAAGGTTGAATCTCTGATCTGCTCATCTTAGACAAATATACTAAGAGGTCATTCAGCAATAAGGAACAACTCACAATCTGTGTTTCTCCCTTTATTTTTTGTATTCTCCCCCTCAGATGAGATCATTTGATAAAATCATCTCAAAAATATTTGTGAATTTAGGTCAACAGAAACCATGCTTTTAAGTAAATAAACTCTCAGGGGAAAAAAAACAGATATAAACTAAATCCTCATGAGAGCTGCAAAATCTATTGCCGATAATCCCCTACAGGTTTCCTTGCAGTTGAAGACTCTTATCAGGAGTTTCAGAGCTCAACAGAGCAGGAATCTGGCAGCCTCTCCTGCAGCAGTTGTCATGACTGTGAGGCTACACAGCTGAGTACACCCTTGTAGCTCTTCTCTGCTCACATTCACCCAAGTGATTTCTAAGTGCCTCCTAGCTCACTATAGGAAAGACATCAGAATATGGTTTTTTTTTTTTTTTCATTTATCCCTTCTTTTCACTAGGAAAATTGCATGGAAAGCTTTTGAGTTTAGACTAACAAAAAATGAACTTATGCCTAATAGACTCCTCATTTGTTTTGCACATGGCATAGTCTTTCAGTGTCTGTTCTGGAGTCCCCAGTGCTATGACAAGGGAGAAAATAGATGATGGATCTTGCCTTTCCGTGGGTCTCACCCTGCCTTCTTTAGCCACCTCTTCATTCCCTCCCACAAGGCAGGGAAGGAGGACAACAAGACCAGAGTACTTATTTCACAGCCAGCAAGAGAGAAGCGTGACGATGGAAAGCTGTTTGCAGTCTCCAATAGATCCTGATCATGGCTCTTCCTGGAGCACATCAGGAACTACCTGGATAAGCGCAGACAGAATAGGGGCTTCTACCCACATCTCCTTGGTTCATGTTTAGTTTGGCCAAGAGAAAACAAACAGACCAAAACACCTTGAAAGCTGGCACTGTACACCATATCAGCTATGTGCTTTGCTAGGAAATCCCGGCCATCTTCAGGCATACGCACCCCTGGAAAGACCACTCCAAACTAGGAAGCTTTACAAAAACACAGACGAGTTCATGCATTCCTTTCTACTTTCCATCTAGAGCCAAGGAAAACCTCATTTAAACCTTCCTTTTCTCAGCTGAAGTTTCAGCTTCTTCAAGTCAGAATAAGTTATTGACATTATTAGTTTACTGACTTATATTACATTCTGTCCCCCTAGAAAATCAGAAAACAGAGAGCTGGTTGGTGTTGGGTATATAATCAAAGATAGATCTGAATGCTCCTCATGCTTTATTCAGGGACAACTAAGCATATACATCTGGATTTTCATAATTAAACTTTCCAGGATAAACCTATTTCTTTGCCTGAAACCTTCCTTACTGTTACTCCCAAAGGCTGGGAACCTGGATCCCTCCAGCCAGCGCCATACCTCACTAACCCAGTCAGTGTTGTACATGCCATTATTTACATAAAATTCTTGTCAATTTCCTACAGGAAAAAATCAGAATTACCAAAAATCTGTGTTTGGAAAGGAAAACACAAGGAAAGAGTAATCCTGCCTTGGAAAAATTCTGGCAGACATATCTGATGAGTTAAAGCAGTGATGAACTACTGATAACCTTGGAACTGTCAGATCTATAATCAGTTTCAATACTTAAAGAGGCCTAATAATATGTTTACATATCAGCTTTATACAAATCATTGAGTTATAGATCTTGGTATAGATGAGTACCTGAGAAGTTTAAACAACTATTGCATGATACATGTATTGAAAGCTGAGGTTTGGTTATGGAGAAAATTTCTTTCTCTGGTGCAAGAGATACTGCAAATCCACTTCAGGTACCACAAACAGCAGCATCTTGGCCTCCTGAAATCAGAGGTTCAGCAATGCCAGCAAGTAGTCCCCAATAAAGACGGGATGATGGAGAACGTGGTCATCAAACCAAGGTGCCAAGTGTACGTTATGGCTCTGGAACTGTCTGCTACCTGTTTGAGCTGCCTGAGGACAACAGCAAGTCCAGCACAGCTCAGAGCTGAATATCTACTCAAATCCACCAGAGAAATGTTTTGCACAGGGAAGGAGCCGCACCTCTGTCCTTCCCCACACAGCACTTATGTGAATTGTACAGCATTCAATCTTGCATACACATACGGAGACTTCCAGACGTAAGAACAGATGGAAAGTTAGTAAGATATAAGTCAAAATGGACAAGTTTGTTTTGCTTAATTATAGACACAGCCACTTTTAGAATTTCACCTGCAATCACTATTATTATTATTTTTTCTTTCTCATCTTCAAACATCACTTTTAAATGGTATTAATTTTTGGAGGTACTGTGTATAACTTTCATTTTAATTACAGCTTTGAGATGCTTGCTAATATGCAATTAGTGCAGCTTAAATCTGGGAGGGGAGCATCAGTCGGGCCTTGAATAACATGTGGTTCTCTCCCTATTCTCAGCTTTCTGAGCTCAGAGGCTCCAGATTGTTTGATTCCCGTTAGGATTTTTAGCCCATTGTGCACTTGACACAGTTGCTAAGATACATATCAGCCTGCACCGTGTTGATACAATATTATTTAAACACTCTAAAGGGCAGCCTAACAGTTCTCTATAAACTGTTCTCAGTAGAAACATGCAGCCTGACACTAGATTTAAATTCAAGGCATTTTAGGGATTATTGCAAAAGGTTCTGTGAGCATCCACCCACCACACAGCAGTACCTCGTGCACAGCCCAGCCTTGTCATCACCCTGACTTATCCTCACTGCAAACACATCCCTGCTTCAATGCCTGCAGCTTCAGCCCTGGGGTGAGCTCTCTCCCCTTCCCAGCATCCTGTTATGCAGGGAATTTTAACCTGATATTAGGAGTCAAGGGATAGCAGCAGCTCTTTCCAGGTCTTATTCAGTGCCCTGTCCATATTCAATGCAAGCAGGGCATCCAGGCCAGGCATCCTGTTTGCACCCCTGGTGTATTGCTGCAGCCAGCAGCCCCACTGCTGCTCCTCACATCACTCTAGCACTCTTGCTGTGCCGGGTACTACTGAAACACCAAAACAGAGGCTTTCCCCCATCATTTTCTAGAATAATTTTTAGTCCAAACAACAGCAGCACAGAAAAAGGTTTGGAGACTTACCAGGACCCAGATGAGGTGAAGAAGTATTCATTGAGGCACAAGGAAATTCCTTCACAGACAGAGGACTTCAAGACTTCAGTATCTTCTCCATGCTTGGCCTTAATCCATGGACAGGTGAGCCATATGCCACATGATTTGATGGCTTGTATTTACTATTTTTCTCTTGTTCATGCACACAACAAATACCAGCATGCAGATAGCTAGAAACTTCAGCAACTAGCTTACCAAGCTGTTAGGAAGGAAACAACTCCCAAGGGCACTTCCAGCTTTCTGTAGCTAGTGTGGCACATCCAAAGGGTGAGAAGTCCAGGTGCAACCAGTAACAGACTCCACATTGTTGGGACCCGATACCCAATGACATGATGAGACTGTCCCATGCCTGGTGCTGATGTCCTCACCCTGGCGTGGTTGTTTCCCATACCAGCCTCTACACACAGGTTATCAGGCCAAAAGCACAAAAAACTATCCAAAAATTGCATACTGTTTCTAATGCAAAGATATCTGTGTCCATGACACAGCAAGCTTGGCCAGCAGCCTTCCAGGCTTAGTATCACTCATTCTCTGCTGTGCACAGACACTCAGGAGGGCTGGACAGCAGCACAGGTGCTCACAACACCTGAAAATCCTTTCCCACTTACTCAGTTATTGTCTGCAGGTTTTACTAATTACACCAAGTTTCTTCATGTCAGCTTTAAAATATTCAGCAAGTTCAGCTTTCCATTCTGCTCCCAATGCTATTTAACTGGAAAAATAAAATATTTCTTTTCTCTCTTTTCTTCTAACTTCCAGAGTGACTGGAGTCACTTCTCACTTTAATAGAGTTTGTTGAGTCTCCAACATTTCACTGTTTCAGTTTAGGGCAGAAGTTTTCCAGTGCCTTGTCTCCTGCCTTCTGCATTTGCTCACAGTGCCATACACAGTCTTGCTTGGTCTGTATATTTCTGGTCACCCTTTGCAAAGGTCCTGATGCTGAGTGAAGAGAACCTGTTTAACAGCCTGTGACCTGGGTAAAATGAGCGAGTCCCTCTTTGTAGCCCTCATGGTACTATGAGGGCAGTTTCTCTCTAGAGCAGGGCTGGCATCACTGGGGACTCCAGTGCCACCAGTGTCCATCCCATCTTGCCTGCAAAGATGACCTCAGGTTCTATATAGGGAAGAGTTTAATCAAATTCTTCTCAAAGATCATAAGCATGATTTCTGGATTAGTCATATGATGGCATTAAATGTTCATCTTCTCTAGACTGAGAGGCCAGAGATGCTCTGGATTGAAAGATGGAAATAATGTAATGAAGGGGGCTAATCAGGCTCAGCTCTAACAGATGTCTGTTGGAGGAGTGAAAAGACTCTTCTTTTTACTCAAGGGGCTGTAACAGTCATGGTACTGCCCAGAGCACGCAGAGGGCATGTTGCCTCAACAGAGATGGTGCCCACAACCCAGGGGAAGAACAGAAAGTCTTCCCTGGTCCTACTTATCCTCTCAAATCTCATGAAACAGACTGTGGAAACGCAGTAAATGAGAGACTCAGAGACCCAAGATATTCCAGCTAGCACATTTGAGGATCTATGTCACTATTTCATAGTTGTGGGTAAATGTTTTTACTATTTTTTAAAAATGAAATAAAGTGAAGCAATGTTTTGTGGTTCTGATGCATGGATGAATATTGCACTAAACATACTTTTTTAATCCTAAATTTATCATGGATAAGCATTTCCACATGTTCTTTGGCCACAGTGACAATCTCTAGTTAGGACTTATGAGGAGGGCTATAACATGAGAAAAATCAATAATGTTATTTTAAGATGTTTATCCATGAAAGAACAACCAAAATTTGAAAAGAGCAGAAACAATCTATTTCAATGAGTAGCTAATATTAGGCAACAAGGCAGCACAGAGATAAAGATTAAAACCAAGAGAAAGAATATTTGAAGCATTAGATACACTCAAGCTTTATACATCAGAGGAGTTTTTTTAAAAAAGGCTTGTTAAATTTTCACATTCATTTGTAGAATTACATCAGACAACACATGATAAATATGACACTGAAAACTGATTTCTTTTAAAACAATCATAACTTCTAAAATAAAATATAAAGCATTGGCTGGGTTCTGCAAGAGCATATAATGACATTTTCTTATTCTTGGTGGGAGACACTAGGAATCTGCAACCCCTCCTCCTCCAATCCATGCATTCAAACACACACACATATGTGATATATACCTCCATCTTGTCATGGCAACCTTATTTTTTATTCCAAAGGTATTCAAGAATTTCAAAAGAATAGAACACTTCACAGGATTAAACAACCAACCAATAAGCTAGGTAATATCAGGAATTTGTAAAACATCCAAAAAGTGCAGAGAGCAGGAAAGTGGGCTATGTTTAAAAGCTTAATGTGAAAGAACACTGAAGGCCAAAACCTCCAAAGTTTAAATGTTTTCCAAAACACAGACACTAGACCCTCATTAAAGTTTTGGTTTTCCTTTCCTAGCAACATTAGCCCAACAAAAGACAAATTAAACATCTACAAAGTTTTCTCTAAGAGAAATGCCCTTTTAGATTTAACAAAGTTAGCATAGTAACAAACATACCATTAGTTATTCTCTTCTGCATTATCTAGTGCTCTTCAATAGAGATATGGCTTGAAGGACAGAGGATACTTTGCCACAAGCAAAAATCAGCATTTTGTCTGATTTCCTGTTAACCTGTCACAGAAAATATAAAACATTCTTAAGACATGCCTTGAACCACGAGAGTAGGAACATTAGATGCTGTATTTCACAAAACCAAGAGAGCAACTACTACTCCTCTCCCCAAACCAACCAACCTCACCTGACAGAGCATTAACTTATGTCATGCATATAATAAGAGAGAAAATTCTGACCCTCCAACTTAAACAAACAACCCCTATCCCCTATTCCTTCTTTCTCAGAAGAGCAATGGCCAGACAGGTGATATATATTGAGTGGAAACCTCTTATCAGGAGCAGCTGTGTCTCTCTGGAGGTGAAATGGCAGCAGGAAACCCTTCCTGTGGAGGTGTAAAATGTTTGAGCTCAGATCTCTTCTCTGGGTTCCTAGGGGGTGATGCTGTGCTCAGATTAGGCTTGCTTGGATTAAAATTGGTTAAGATCTGAAATTTTTTTTCAGGAACAGGTCTCAAAATATTCCTTGTGCTTGGATTGCAGAACCAGGAAGGAAGTAAAGCCATCTGGAACCTTCTGCAGAAGAAAATAAAACAAAATCCCCAAGCAAACAGAACAATCCCCCTAGTATTACTTTGCCCACGTCAGAAAATGTTACTGACTGGGGCTCCTGGGCACAGTAATTAACGTACATGTTAGTTGCGTTGGCATGCCGGGGTTTGTACCTCTCTGCACCGACGACACGGGTGCCCCAGGGAAATACCCACCCTATATGTGTGCATACCTCTTTGTTTACTTACGTCTATAGTGCGTGTGTGAGCTGCGCCATGAGCTCCCTCACACGGGGGCGAGGGTGCCGGGGAGCGGTGTGTGCTGCCCAGCCGGGCCATGCTCCTCAGCGGGAATACCCGCGGTTCGGGACACTCATGTGGGAACACGGAGTGACCTGTCATGGGCATGTCACCTGTGGTGGCTCAGGAGCCACCCCGGAGGCTGGTGGCGGGTGGGAGCGGAGAGACATGAGGGCCCCTCACAGACCTGCCGGGCCGTGTGGTCCCGAGCGCAGCCTGCGGCAGGGACTCGTTCACCCCTGTCCTTGGACATGTCCTCACGCCCGTGAAGGTGTCACCTCCAGCAGAGCTGGCGGTGGCCGTGGGCACGGTGCCTCCTGCCGTGGAGCAAAGGGCAGCGTGTGCCAAGGGGAAGGAGTGAGGGAAGCGCCTCGTGCCGCGGGGAGGAAGGGGCTCCAACAGGAAGGGACAGGGACAGGGGCAGGAGGAGGTGGCACGCGTGGAGGAGAGACTAACCCTGCCAGGCACCTCGAGCAGCGCCAAAGCCTCGCCGGAGGTCACAGGAGCCTAATTCTGCTCCAGAGGCAGAGCGGCGCCGTAAAGGGGGTGCTGGCAAACCACTGCGGGAGGGTGCTAGCCTCGCGTCACCGCGGTTTGTTTCCAGGCACCTTTGGCTTTGGTGGGTTTTGCTGCACTCCCGACGTTGGCTTGGTGGCTCTGGCCGCGTCGTGAGGCTCTGGGTGGTGCCGCCTCCATGGGCCCTCCCGGCCTGGCCCCGGCCTTGCCGCCTCGGTGCTCCTGTGGCTTTTTGTGGCCTCGTCTCCTCTTAACTTAAACCTCCCTTGTTTAAAAAAACAACAGCGCAGAAAAGGTGTCTGTGCAGCAGAAAGGAAGGGGAATTTCGGTGTTTCACCCGGGGAGCGGGTGGCTCCTGGCGCGGGGAGACAGGTCCGGGTACGACCCGCGCCAGGGCCAGCTCCTGAAAGAGGCAGGCCAGGAGATCCCCTAGATCTGCGCAGCACGGCCAGGATCCCTCGTGCCCAGCAAGAGCAGCCGTTTCTCCCTCAAGAGCGAGAAATTCAGTCATGAATTTTATATCCCCTTGAGAGCAAAGCTTCTGCTTGGAACTGTATAGGGTTACACCGACCTTTGAGCAGCTTTTTGTGAGCTTTCTTGTAAAAAAGGAGGGCAAGATCTTAGACAGGAGGGCTTTGAAGGGACCATCTTCCATCCCAAACTCCGAAAACTACTCGATTACCCCAATGAATGATGTGATTAAAAACCTGCCTAGGGAATGTGACAGATTTTCACCTAAGACTTGATTTTCCTTCCAAGGAATCTCTGGCCAATCCCTGCTGGACAGCTCAGTTTTAAGTCAAAACTGTCAAATGAAAACCAACAGCCAAATATTTTAAACTATTGCTTTTTATTATAATTACACTGGAGCACAAATAAATAAGCACTAAATTATTGTAAAATATTGTCAATGCACTAAAGAAAGCAGAATTGGTCTTCAAACAACATCTTATTACTTCAGAAGTATCAAAGTACATTTAATTACATCTTACCTAAAAAAATCAAGTACAAAAATGAAAAGAAAATTAATATGTATTTATACTGTGTATATAGAAACGGCTAGTTATATATGATTACAGTTAGCCTCTAGCTACTCCTTACTCCTACACAATCTCAGGCACATACCTGACAATTTCTAATGAAATATGAAAAAAAGCAACATGACATTCAATTTTAAGATATTGGTAAATGCATTACATTGGAATGAACACAGAATGACTTCTCTTTATTTAAAAACCCTGTCATTTAAAAACATAGTGCCATTGTCCACTAAAAAAAAAACCAAACCAAAAAAAAACCAAAAACCCCATACCATTTTATACCATTTGCTTTAATTTGTCAAAAGGAGCAATAAAGTAGACATACATTGGCTAATATACGTAAACACATTTTTAGTGCAAGAATAACAAGACCTGTGACTTTACTGTGCTTTCTTGAAATCACAGTGCACTTTACACAAATTGCTACACTATAATGTTTAACTCCAGGAGTTTAAAGCAAAATAAGTGCATACCAAACAATTTCATATATACAGTCTTCGCAAGTGTGTGTATATATGTGATCTGTATGTATATACAGATTGCATATCGATACAGACTACAGCTTTAATGACCGTGTGTTACTAAGCACTGTCATTCACCCTGTGACACAGAAGCTGCTGAGACCATAAGTAGGTGGCGCAGAGAAGGTTTGAGCCGGGGGTGGATGGAGCTCCCGGCAGGACGCCCACCCGGCCGCGGCAGGACGCGGTGGCCGCGGGTCCCGCTGCCTCTCGGGGACCTCTGGGAAGGTCCGCCTGAGCCTCGCTGCCCTTCTCTGCAAAGCGGTTCCCGCGGGAGGAACGGGGCTCAGCTCGCGTTTCTAAAGTGCTTTGACGGTTAAGTGCTAAGTCGTCGCTTGCTTTCGCATGTCCTGTCGCACTTCAAAACAATAAGCCATTGTTTCCATGGGACGCAATGGGGATCTGGAAGCACATGGGCAGTTACGGCGAGGGGACAACATCGACAGTGTCAAGCAAGAGAAGCAACACAAGAAGTGGCTTTTAGGGCAGCCTAAATGTACACGACAAGAACGCTTCAATTCCCTGATAATTATTCCTATTACGCGTTGACGTGGGAAGGATACAATCCCGACAAGCGTCCCTGGACGCCTAGCCAGTCCCGCCAACACCCGCCCTGCCCCGAGAGCACCGGGAACACGGAGCAGCCCGGCCACCGCTCCACCGGCCACCCCTACGCGGGGCCACGCGGCAAGGAAGACAACGCAACGCGTTTCTGAGCAGGGAACCTGCCAGCCCAACAGGCTCCTCACGACCAACAAGTCGTCTTCTTTCCAGCAGATTGCGGAACTTTGCGAGATCTCTTGAGATTTTCTTCTGCCATTTTCTTTCTTAAAAAAAAAAAAAAAAGAATATGCAGAATATACAGTTGGTGTCTTTTGGATGTACCATGTGTTCAAAGATACCTTCACAGCCTCTGCCTTTTTTCTATTTCTTCTGTCAGTCGGGCTGTGAGGGCGCCTTTAAATCTATTTCATTCGCATTCCTACTCCAGCCACTGTATACTCACAACACACACAAATATTTAATATATGTGGGTATATACGTATGCACACATCTGTGGGTATATAGAGATACATGCATATATACATATATATGTGTGTATACATATGCATATATACATATACAATAATGCTAATATACACACACACATATAAACACACACTTTATCTTTTACAGAAATCTCAGTTTGGACATCAAAATATACATTAGTTATAAAATATTTAAAAACTTTATTCTTATTTCAGAGGCTGAAAAGAAACTGCTACTGATAAAGCATTACTCAAACTCAAACTTTAGCAATATAGATTACAAAAACCTTCTAAAATTTGTTATATTTGGTTTTTTTGATCAGCAATTATACCTGTGGCATTTCTGTAATATAATTTCAAAGAAAAGCCAATATGACAAGAAGTTGCAAACAACATACCTTTTCTTCTCAGTGAAAATAATAGTAAAACGATTGCTTAAAAGAGGGACTTCTGTGCTACCAAATTGTAGGCGCATAGATAGAAATTTAAATACACAAAATATATGCCATAGATTTTTTTTTTTCTACTCCATTGCAGTACAAGTTTCTCTCATTCTCAACAGACCCTTTTGGAAGATATTTCACTGCATGGATTTCACCCTCATAATCATCTGTTTCTCCCGTTAAAACCAGGAGGTCGTAAATCTTTGGTCGTGACATAATATCCTGTTAAAATGGGCGTGAGAGAGTAAAGGATTTTTAGCCAATTATAGAAGTTGCCAGGAAGAAGACCTGGCACCGTGGGGCAATGAGCTGTGCCGACCTCTGCTTCAGAAACACGTGAAATCCAGAGACGTTTCCCTATCGGCATTCCCGGGGTGCGAATTCCAGCCTTTCCCGCTAGCGCAGGTTGACGGGATGCAGCATGACGCGAGGAAGTGTTGCTGGGTTTCGGAACGACAAGCACGTGGGCATGCCACCTTTCTTTCGGAGCCAAAGACCAAGCGGACGGGAATGGTGGCTGCAGAGCCCCTGCCTCGGCCCGCCGGGGCCGGCGCCCCGCGGGGCCCCGCAGCGCTCACAGTGAACTGTGGTCTCCGCGAGCCCGCCGAGCTTGGCCAAGGAAGCCTTTCCCTTGCACGCTTTCCTGCCACATTATTATTGTTTTTCCCTTACCCAAACACTTACAGCAGGAGATTTTAATAACTCATCCGTACAAAAGCAAGGGCGGTTGAAGAGGAGCTTTACGAGCGCTTGCGCAGAACCCTTCCTACGTTAAATGCCACTTGGGCACCCGCGTTAAGCGCGTTGATTTGCGTTGCTTGTGGTCTTGTTATGAGCCACGAACTCACCCCAAAGCCACAGAGGGTGTCCACCGAGCACGACTCTAGAGAAGTACAGCCCTAGCACCAAGGCGTTTGGACGCCGCACTGCTAAACACAACGTATAACCACACGCTTTTGTACAGAGGCCACAGCTGGGCAGGGAAGAGAAATAAAATGGTGGTGGTGGGAGGGAAAACATTACAATACCACATAGAAAAGAGTTAATAAAACAGTATAACAGTAACATTATATAGTAAAATTCTTCATAAACTTCTGAATTTATAGATATATATATATATTTAAACAGTGTATTAGTTTGGGTGTTTTCAATATATTGGCAAAATATTTACATTTTGATATCTTCCGGATCCAAAAAAATCCTGGATAAATATGTATGCCTTAATCCAGCCGGGAATCTAAATCTCCCTCGTGACGGGCAGGTGAGCACTGCACCGGTGTGTTCCTTCCTAGGAAGTTCACACCTGCAGGGCAGTCCTGCCTTAGAGCCTGGGCCTATTAAGAAAGCAGGCTACCTGTGCACGGCGCAGCACAGTGGCGAGCGCGTCCTCCAGGCGCCTGTCAGATTGCAGTGTCCCAGAAAACAGTCTGTTGCTTGGAATAAGGAGGAGGGCTGTATTTCTTGGTCCCAGTGTTCTTTTTCCAGCTCGGCAGAATAGGCATGCTGTCCTGTTTGCAGAGTCCTTTTTCTGATTTCTGGCGAGCTTTTATTTCTTTGCAGAGGCAACGTTTCTTCTCAATCATATCCAGCATCGTATGGTCCCCTTGCAACCACTGCATACATGTCACCTATTAGAGGAAGAAAAAAAAAAAAAGGAAAAAAAGAAAGAGGTAGAGGGGGAGAAGACAAAAAGCATCCAAATAACTATTCAGCTTAGATCAAGTATGGTGATTCTTTGCAGGTTAACATTATTCATGTATTATTCTCATTCCTTTCATGAACAAAAACATCTCTATGCCAACAACAGAAACAAAGTCAATCTCTACTTCCAACTACTACTCAAAGCGTAGTCGTAAAAAGAGTAATAAAAAGTTCCTTTTAATTTCTCCAGAGCACTGAAAGCTAAAAAAGATAAATGTTTTCGACAAACTAGCACTATTTATTTCTGGTTGGATTTTAAGTGATGGAATAGATCTTAAAAAGGCACAAGGATCTTAACAATATCATCAAGCTGTGGAAATGAAAAAATCTATGCACTCAAAACTATGTTTTATGTTGCTTTCCAAACCCAGGCTGTCACATTAAAAGCATAGTGTTAACACTTCTGACTCTCAAGCTAAATATAACTTTATTTTTCAAACGATTTTATTAACTCCATGTGATTTACATGGATTAACCTATCCTGCTATATAACATTTCATTAATTTGAAGGCACCAAGGGTTTAAAGCTTCATGTTTTCACGCATGCAAAACATTTTTAAAATATGGTCCTGATCATATTTTGAAAAACAGAGGTTCACATATGTTTAATTTCAAGCATATATCATAGCGCCTCTGAAGTTGGAAAATGTGGTTTCATTTTTGAGTTCAGTGGGGTGCTCACATGGCTGAAAATGTGTTCCTTTAGGTGCTTTAGATTGGAACCAACATCATAAATAGTCAACTATCTTGAAAGGGCTCATTCTATACCAATATACCAACATACACATTGTATACCTGCAGATCCGCGCACTTCCTCTGAACACACACTTTGCTAATTTAAAGAGACTTCTAGCGGCTCATGGTATTTATTTTCCATGTTTGTCATCAGTACAGGATTTGAGTTAGTAAATCCATATCATACATTCGGAGGGTCTGTTCAAGAACCATTCTGATCTTGTCATGCGAGTGCACACGTGTGGCAATGCTCTGACAGCTCTCATGATTCATGAAGGAAATCCGTGTTTGTTGTTAACTTTAAGACTGAGCACATTAAATAATGCACAGGTCTTTCCTTCACAAATCTTAAAGCCCTAAATCTGTGAGCATACACCAAGCTCCTGCCAGGAGCTCCTGCTGTCTTCCCTGAAGCCAGCAGAGAATCTTTCATTCAACCCGGTGGTGTTTGGGGTCAGCTTGAAGTGTGTTTGACACGATAGAGCAAGTGTTCAGATTCATCGCAGGAAATGGAGCAAGAGGAATAAATGTGAACAAGAGTACCAGAAGACGTAACAACGTAAGATGTCCTCAAACACAACCAGAAACAGAACAGAAATACAGAATTAGGTGGGGTTTTTTTGTTTGTTTTGTTTTTCCCAAATCCCTGTGTAACAAAGTTTTTAATGTGTGACACAGGGTAGAAGAATTTCAGATAAAATTATCTTTCTTTATACTGAAATAAAACCATGCTTATCCTACCTTATAACCTGGATAGTACTTCAGGTAGAGCAGGTAATAACCACAACATAAGTTTTGTTCTTGAATACACTCAAAAAATTTAGATTTATGTAGGTAACTTATCTACAGCATATCCCCCTAAACGGCTGAGCTAAGTGTTTTCCATAAGACCATATCGTGCCTTATCATTGTACGGGAATATTTAGTTTTCACTGAGACGTGTCCCACGTGGATGCGGCGGGGCTTCCCTCTTTGGGGGTCTAGGTGATCCAGAGCTCATTGCTGACAACCGAGATGGTCCTTCCCACCCCTGGCTCCTCTTCCCAGGTCTCCAAACAGGAGCCCCTGGTTTCCCGCCGCTCTGTTAAGGGCGACGCGTTGCTGCTCCCACAGCAGTGTCTTTGTGCCCACGCGGTGCAGCCCGAGCGCGTGGGCTGCGCACCCCTCGCTACCCAAAACACTGCACGCCCACAGGCAGACCGCAGTGCTGCCCCAGCGCTGCTTTCGCTTGCGGGCTCTGGGAAGTCCCTTCTCTCTCACAACCCCCAGGTTATTCCACAGAGCACCGCTCACCCAAACCCTCCTGCTCGCCGCGCGCTGCACGCTGCACGCAGGGCGGGTTTCTTGGAGGGTATTAAGCCCTGTCACTGTGCTCTCCATTGCACTACACTGGCTACTCCCGCCAGCACAGCAGCTTCTATGGGCTGATCTCCTGCGTGGCGTTCAGGGGGACGTAAGCAGGATTCTGACGCTCTGCGGCCCGAAATACCAATTGCAACTTCCCGAAGATAGAAACGGTGCTGCAGAATGTATCAGCTACACAGACACTCTGCCATCCCCTGCAAACAGCAGCTAAAATAAACTTAAGCGTAGGCAGCTCCAATATCCTTTTTTATACAGCCACCATACCGCGCAGCAGGTCGTGAATCATTTATTATGGACAATCTATTTGAGTTTTTCCACTCTCTGGTACACGTATTTTCAAGACAAACTGTGATTATTTTAATGTTCTTTCTGTTTGCTGGCTAAGTTTTGCACATCAGTATCTCCTTAAATGTAGCATACACATGGCACATTCCTCTCCTATAATCACAGCCAGGTAATGGCATTGGCAGTATGAAGGGCCAGAACTGGTCTGTGCAATGTCATTTACTAAACTAGACCAACTTAACACATATAACGTTGAAAAGACTTGGGGGAAAAAACAGTTATGTTAATGTTTGATGTTTTTGCCAGTTCTAGTGTTAATGTGCAACAAAATAAAAATACACTGAGCAAGAATGCCTTCATCTTGAAGCTGAATTGGCAGGAAATTGCCTGCTTGCCATAATGGATTAGTGAACCTGATAGGACGATTTTCACGTCACCAATGCATAATCCCCAAGAGTCTGAGCTGAATTTGCAGCGTGTCCTACACAACCTTTGGGTGCCGGGGCTCGCAAGCCACCACAGCCCTCAACTCAGCTGCTTAATCATGTCAGCAGCCCCTGACTGCTCCCATGGGGCCTCCCTGCTGCCTGAAGCTGCTGTGTTTAACCATGTGGAATTAGCCCCGGTCCTTTCTGCTGTTGCTGAACTGCAGGAGATCTCACTTAGTTCCAGGACTAATTCTTTCCAGGTGCTCCTTCCTTTCTGGCGTCAGCCTCTTCTGCTCATGCATCAGGTTGCTAACATCACTGCCGTGTCATGCCAAGGGACTTGTTGAGTGTGAGACCCAAAAATTACAAGTTAATATAGAGTGAAAAGTAGATACTCTGGTGTCTAGAAACCTTATGGGAATGTAGAAGGTTGGATAAGTTCTCTTGCCTGAATGTGACTGAGTACAAAGGTAAATGAGGATGTCTCACAGATCAGTGACACACCTGGTAAACACACTAACCTTTTAACTTCTCATTTTTGTCAAACAAAAAACCTTAAAGCAATGTTTCTTCCAAAATGGAACATCAACAGCAAAAAGCAGAAACATCTTCTACTACACAAAGGAAAATTCTTCAATCTAGTTTTAGTCACCAGCTTTCTGGAAGGTCTTAGAAAAGGTCCATCTCTGTTGCCACCTCACTGTTACTATCACCCTAATTTTTCTGATCTCTCTCTCTACATATCTCTTTATCTATACAAATAGCACACTCGGGCCAGCACACTCGCCCGCTCCCTGCTACTTCAAAGTTTACCGAGAAAACCTCACAACCCAGTGAAAAGACAAAACTGGCTCTGTGCACTAGCCGATACTCGTGGTCTTGGGAAATGGCTGGGGTCTCCGTGTGCTGTTTCTGTGGCTAAAGCCGGGCCGGGGCTTTGCCGGGGACGCTGCACATCCTGCCGCTCCTGGCCAGGCAAGGCTGGAGCTGCTCGAACAATCTCAGGAGGAGACTGGATTCACCAGAGCACCCAAGATAGAGATACTGAATGCAAGAAAAATAGCTGTGAATGAAAACAACTCTTTTCCTTTCCTCAACTCATATGATCAGAATAAAGATAAAAAAATATTATGCAATAATACAATTATGCAGCTGCTAATGGATATTACTTCCTGAGCTTGTTAACCATGGTCATTAAGCGTGCAGATCGTATCTCTATGTCAGTGACTATTCAAAGAATGAGATAGGACTTCCTGATCCTTCAGAAACTGGACATCTAGCATAAGGAAGGGGACCCAAAGGGCTACAATACAGCGCACATACACTTTATGCAAGTATAGCTACTGTATAGGTATACTACTTGCAGTATAGCTATATAGGTGGGTATGCTACTGAAACACATATTGAAACACCTTTAAGCTATATACACACCGAACTATCGCAGATAGTTTTCCAAAAGCAAAAACATGAGAGCAGGGCAATGAAACCATGGAATGGAAAACTGAGTGCCAGGCCTGGGACTCCGTTTCTTAAGGGCCATAAATTTCACTATCTGTCTTTATATTAATGTATCTAATCATCACTCAGTCATGATAAGTGTTCTCTCTTGATAAAAAGACTTACATAACAAGTAAGTTCCACTCAAACGTTATTGCCACGATCCAAGCCCCGTGTAACTTGAAGTTCGCCCAGGACACAGGCACACAGCTGCCCTGCGCTCCCGCTTCTGCCCATGATGAGGAAGAGGAACGTGCAGGGAGGAGGGCTCGGCCCTCAGACCTGAGGCCCATCTCCCTCTCGGGTGATGCAGGGGCAGCCCCAGGGGTCTGTACTCCCAGCTGGGCACCCTATGGAGCTGGTGTATAAGTGTAGTCGGGATAAACTCATGCTAATTCCCTATCAGGAGAGGCACTTCAGGCAGCATTTCGCTGAAAGGTGCAATGTAATTTTCACAAGAGTATCCGTGAGAGTATGTGCTGCTAAAAATCCCATGGTGGGAAAAAAAGTCACATTTTTCTTTGATTTTTGAATTTCCTGGTGCTTGAACTGATCGCCCAATATTTCCTACTCCGGCCCCTTCCCCAAGTGGGTTTTTCTGTGAACGTGCAGTTGAACCTCCAGTGACTTACACAAGGTCTTTTCCACTGCTGCCCAGACAGGGGCTGCAGGCTGTGCTGTGCCTCACTCTGATGCTCTTCCTTTTGCCACCTTTGCTCCTAAGTTCTTGGTTTGCCTATTGCAAGTGCTGCTGATTCGTTTGAAGGGGCATTGGAAGGTCTGGGCAATAAGATACAATCATGATTCATGGTATATATATATTTTTTAATATGGTGGATTCACAGTTATGTTGATGAAATTGTTGAAATTGTTCATGTTATGGGACTGAGGAATAGGCTGTTCTCTTCTGGTCTTTCTGAGCATCTTCCCTCTCCTATCGATGGGCAGGAGGGCTCTTCTGACTCTTCATTTACAGGAAAGGTTCAGAAAACCCAACAATGTGCATGTGATCACAGATATCATGTACAAATATCCCTTTCTTCATGACAGCTGTGCAATTAAAATGAAAACCCAACAGCTGATGTGAGGCTGCAGTGAAGTGATCTTAAACCAACAAAAATTAAAATGAAATAAAAACATAGGCCATATCTAGAGGAAAATGGCCAGATAGGCCTCCCGCATCTGCGAGCGGAGCCCTGTGAGAGCAGTGCAATCCCTGAGCAGTGCTGCGCATCGCTGAGCAGAGCCAAGCATGCAGGTCTGTATCAGCAGGCCACGAGGTGGGGAAGCAAGGCTTCCTGAAGGGCACTTACCGTCCTCGGGGAGGAGGAGGTTCTCAGGCTCTCTCCCCACCGCTTGCCTGCTTAGAGGCAGGAGCTTCCGCACTGTCCTTCCCCCTGAACCTCTTCACGGCACCTCCTGTGATGCAGACGGTCCTGGCCACGTGGCCAAGGAAGATGTTTCCTCACGGGAGGTGGGAGACCCCGCTCCTAGGCGGGAGCCGCGTGCCACGGGCGCCAGCGGGCGAGTTACAGAGCGGCAGGTACTTGGCGAGCGGGCGGCTGGCACTGCTAGCTCGGCGCAGGGATCCTCTCAGCTCACGTTTGCGAAAGGGGAGTCGTCCAACGCAGGAGCTCAGCAAGAGCCAGGTTTCAAAAGGTCTGAGGAGGGAGATCCTCATGCATTTGAAGCTGATAAGAACTTGCCCTTTGACTTCATGGGTCCAAGAGTTTGACCACAGTTTATTCAAACAAATAGTAGGAAAAAAGCTCAAGCCTTTTAAAAAGCCTTCTGAAGAGACCTTGGAAAAGTACATTGGGCAGGTTTTCTCTTGCTAGTCATTAGCTCTAAGTAACGCACTGCAGCTGAATACTCTTAATTCCAGTGGCAGGGAGAGCTAGAAAGTGAGGGCAAATCTACAGGCTACACCTGCAGTCATTTCGTTCTCTGTGACAGAGATACTCTGGAATAACACCGACATAAAAGACAGCATAATTTGGCCCAAATTAAGTTAAATAACTGTTAAATTCAAAGCAAGAGTCAGTTGTTAATGCAAAGGTGACTACAGGTGCTCAGGGCCACGCGGAGCGTGCGATGCGAGCTGTGGCCGCCACGGTGCGGGTGCGAGCGGCAGGTCCCCCTCCGGGACGGCGCTCCCGGTGCGGCCGCAGCCACGGCAAGCGGTGCCTGTGCGTTCACACAGAGGTGCCACAGCCACGAGGGGACACCGGGTGCTGGGCGCTACCGCACCCGGCCACAGAGGCTTTTAAGAGACATAGGTGACCTCTCTGTTTTCCCTTGGTTAGTATAGTACCTCAATGGAAAGAGGCATTCGTAAAACAGCACCAGAGGCCCGTATTAAGCATATGTTTTATAGACTTTGATGGCAGCATTAGTACCCTTCTGATTGGCATATATAATATACTGGAAGGGTGTCGAAACACACAACTTTCTACCTCCTTGGGACTGTTTCCTCTGTGTTTCTAATGCAACACAAGCCACTACAGGGCAATTTTCTATTCCTGCCCATAGAGCAAATTCTCTAATGTTACCGGCACGGATTCGTACACAAAGGTTTGCCAGTTAAACCTGCGTTACTTTGGCTGCTGCAGGAACAACGTAGGTGTTGTGATCACGTTGTTAGTTGTCAGTATCTTGGTGCTAGAATCTAGGTGCCAACTGCTCTGAGCTCCTCGGGACAGGATTCCCCCAGTGCACCAGCCTTAATTTTAACTAACTAGTTCACTGGGAAGCAATCCTTTTTAGTCTTATACTGTACATCTAATGCTGAAAATTCACTGACATTTGCTATTTCAATGTAAAAACTGCATACGCATCACATTTTACTGCTATTTCCTATTTTGACTCAGACATTGCTGTTTCATGATTTAATTTCCATTATGTTAAATTTCTGAACTTCTGGAAACATGTTTCCCTACAAATTGCTTTCTTCTATTACAGTAAAAACAATAACCAGAGTGCCTATAAAAACTGTTTTACTACTTAATGCAGATCCTGTAGTTAAATGATGCAATATCCAAAGTGCTGGACATCTTTCCCCAGTGCAAGCCTCACTACAGGGGTGACTGACTGCACTGTGTTATTGCTCCCCTACTTCGAATTAAGTGACAAGAATCCTCAGAATTTCAAGAATTCCAGAAGATTCAAGCTTGTGAAAAATCAATAGTTATTCAAAAATTAAATGAGCAAATTGTTTTGTAAACCATTAGCATCTCTGCTCCCAGCCCTTCCCAGCTTAATTATTCCTTGTTTCCAGTCACTGGGTACCACTGTTACTTTATACAGCACCAGCACTGCACATAGGACTGCACCTCAAAATTTCCACTTGTTCTCAGGCTTTTGCTGGCTCTTCTCTACTGCATGTTTCAGGCAGGTGCTCATGAACTACTTTGTCTTAAAATACTATAAATTTTGAGGCAATGACTATAATGACGCCTCTAGCAAGCCCTGCCTGTGAGTCAGTACCTCCATCCATGGAATAAAACAGCTGTGATGAGTGTTTCTTAATCTAAATCATGGTAATTGTATTCTAAATCTCCTGTGCAGATGAACAGCCTGTCCCCCTTCCATCCCCGCTTCGAGGAGATATGGAGATATGGAGATATGGAGCAGTGAGACCTGCTGAGGTTGAGGATCCTCTGCTTCTTAGGATCCAACTGCTGTGGACAACAAAAGCTCAGACTAGCAGGGAGCTGAGGGCAGCGGGACACAAACTCTACATCATTGCTTCTTGTGACCCACCCGCAGCACAAAGGACCAGGAAAGTGAATGTGGAGGAATGAAAGCTGGTGCAAACTAGGCCAGGACTCTGGGAGAACTACGAGAAAGCGGACACTGGGGCCAGAAATGTGACATGTGGAGATACCACAAGGAGGTTCATTCCAAATTAACAGAACTCATAGATGAGCTTTAGCATTCTTCCTGTTTGATGTCAGGACTAGGACCTCCACTGTCATCTGTGGGAGGAAGTTTGTCCTTAGAAGCAACAACCACCTCCTCCAAGGACCAGAAGGCTTGCATTTCGTGCTCAGACATGGCACCAGCAAAGAGCACGAAAATTAGTTTATAACAACACCACTACGTTCCTTCACTAACATAATGCATTCCTACATCTGCAGGTGAAAATCTAGCTAACCTTTACAACTGGGATGGCTAAAGAAAATATCTACCTTTTTTTTTCCCCTGCAAAGCCTCTCTTTAAGTGCTTTTAATTTTTTCTAATATTTTGTAATGTTTTCAATAAAATAATCAGAAGAATCATTTAGATATTAAAATGACCAGAACAATATACGAAGGGAGAATGCCTCAGAACCGAAAGGACCATTGCCTACAATTTCTCTTTCCTATTAGGTGATCTAAACACAAAACTACCTCAGCCACAGATTATGAAGCTGTTTTATAGGGAAGAAATTTTGAAAAACGATCTTACATTTCTCATTTTTCAATTGTGAAATTGAGTCAATGGTCATTTGCTTATATTGAATGCCCTTTCTCCAATATTGCATGGATTCTACAGGAGGAGAGAGACAACACATTTAGGAACGGGTGACTGAAAAACAACGCTGTTCAGAGAGGACTGCAGTCTTCTAGGTAAAGCCAATTTGCAACGTCCTTGGTGAATACATACACAATACTAGGACCGTACTGAGAGCTTCTAAAGGATCCTGAATTCTGTAGAATACAAGAGTCCTCCTTGGCATGCGATCTCCTCTAACTTCACCCTGCTTCATTTAATCAGGAACTGCTAAACAGCACAATACCCAAAACTCACAGAGATTTATTGACAAATAGAATAGCTGAAACACAGGCAAAAACTACGGCTGGGATCCACAAGCTTTAGGAAATGGGATTCAGTGACTACAGTGGTTACCTGCATCTTATTTCTGCTTTTCTGTTTTTCTATCACCACACAAAAGACGCTCACCAATACAACGTGTGATGCTGATTTGGCATTAATGCAGCTGAGCCACAAACACCAGCGTGCTGGGCCGGGCTTTGCTTGAGGGTCCCCACGCGTGGGTGACCAGGCAGCTCTCCCTCCATGCAGCCTGCACTGGGGTGCAATTTGAGCTCAGGCTTCCAGAGCTGAGATTTAAGTATCTATCTTAAAAGGAAGGGCTGCGTGCGGCTAAATATGACGCGACAGTGACAAACCATTCAACTTCATATTAACCTATTCGCACATGCTACCTGTAACAAAAGTGGAAAAAATGGCTAAGCGACAAAGAAAAGCTGTTTTTCTCTGTCATGATTGTGTAGATGCAGACATCAAACAAGAGACATCATCTGATTGTTAATAATAGTAATGTATTTTCTCCTCTTTGCTACTTTCTGTTTTGACCCTAGTGTAACTTATACAATAGTGATTATAAACCCCAAACACTAAATGCCCTTTTCGAGAGTGTTAAAAGGATCTAGGCCTTAAGGACCCAACCCAATAGTACATTTGTGTTAATTACCACTGACTTGAAAAGGCTTAAGTCCAGGCCACTGGCTCATAAACACCAAGCTTGATTAATGGAAAGTACCCTTTCCCCAGCCTATTTTTTGTTGAGAAAAAACAGTCCTTGGGCCTTTCCTTTGTAGATTCTGAGTGAAATAGGAATTTGTTGTCCTGTGTGAGGCCGGAATTTAACCCTGTAAGTTTAAAGAAAACAATGAAAAGGATTTTCAATTATGTGATTTTATTTGGGGTGAAGATTTCTCATAACAGTGGCTGAGTCATGCTAAAAATTCCTTACTATTTTCTGTATAAAAATTTGTCTTCTTCTAACATTTTTCCTATTTTCCTATTTTCATATTGCTGCTTACTATGCACAGTGACTCTTCTGGCTGGACAAGATGATAGGATCATAATATTAACATTGAAAGGAAGCAAATTCCCCGCTCTTCCAAATAATGAGGTCTCACACGGAAACACATATGATTATAAAAGAAGCTCCAGTTCAGCGAAGAACATAAACATTCTCAATTGGAAATATATATTAAAAGTCCTCTTGATTTAGAGGGACATTTTGATGTTAGAAGATAAGCCTGTGCTTTGCTGGGTCAAGGGTTGGTAACTGAGCCTACCTACTTGTGTCCTGATTGACTTTCCAAAGGGCTACCAAATGGTTGTTAGCTATTTTAATAAATGCCTAATCAATCATTATATATTTGCTGTGTCCTACAAAGAGGCAACCTGAAACCATAACTGAGTAATCCAATGGCTGTAAGATCCTTATAAAACAGACTCATAAAGTATGATATTTTCATGAGTTTCTAAGGCTCAGCTGCCCTGGAGACACTGATCTTTCCGGCCCGAAGGAGGCTTTTGTATTCATATGGGCAAGACTTTATGGACATGGGTCATCCCTCAGATTTATTGAAGTCCCTCTGGGAGCACAGGTGGTGTTTGAAGGAGGACAACCCGACTGACCGAGGCCACATCTAAACCTACAAATAGTTGACCGACATGAGACAGGAGGAAGCCAAAGGGCAGAGCACAGCTATTATCAAACACTGTTCAAGCGCGGAAAGCACTCAAGAGAAACACAAATATCTTCAGATTTGGGGCTATCAAAATAATTTTTTTGAAGAACAGGAAAAGTTAAAACAACTAAAAATAATCACCTTCTAAGGTTTTCATTTAAAATACATGACATTTTTATTTTCATTGTTTAACAAGACAAAATGAGAATAAAAGTAAGTTATCAAAAGTGGGTGCTGGCATTCATACTTTCTTTATAATTGGCATACACATAATGTATATGAATAGCCACACATTTCTAGTGAAAAGACTATGAACAAACACACGTACATATACATAGATATATAAACATACTATACATACATACATGAGTGAATATACATATTTATGTGCATACAGTATACAGACAAGATACTATACAGGTACAGTAAGTGCAATATACTGTATAAGGCTATACAAACATCGAGAGATTCGGGTGAAATGATGCCAACCACGAGAACAAAGCTTGAATGACTGGTGATTTAACACAGATGGTGGGAGAAAACCTTGCTGCTCCGTGTCGTGTTTTATGCATCAGGCACACACGGTTCCAACAGAAAACATGGTACAATACATTCAGTTCATATATAAAAAGGTAAGACAAGTGGGAGTGCATGGAGGTAACTGGAATGCGTATGAGCAGACAAACGAGGTTGTTCTACCTAGTGCTTGTGTTCATTTACAGAGGATGCCTATATATAAACCCATGCTTTCATGAACTCATGCCGTTTTTTATTTCTACTTTTTCCTTTAAGAATATTAGAAAAATCTTGCCCTGAGTTAAACATAAATACACACAGAAAAGGAAGGGAAAGAAAAGGAAATTGCATGCCTTTTTTTTCTTTTTCTTTTTTTCTTTGAAACCAAGGCACAATGTCTTCAGTAGTGGTTGCAACACCATTTGAAACCAACTTCGTGGTTGTTATTGTTCTGGTATTGCTTCCTTCTTAATGTGACTAAACTAATTGTTTGCACACAAAAGTCTCAGAACAAGTCTTGAAGTGAATTTACAAGTTTTTGAAGAGAGTAAGTAAATTATTTGAGAAATGTCTTAAAGGGAGAGTCCCTCAAGAGGAAGGGATGCCATCAAACTGAATTCCTTTATAGGCAAATTACTGATGTTAGGCTGAAATTACTAATATCTCTCTTCAATATAAATTACTTTGTATTTGTTTCATTTTATTTTAACCTGCTACTTACTTTTTTGGGGTAGGACCACGTACAAAGCTGTAACAGCAGCTAAAGGGAGCTAACAATTGTGGTTAATGCTGCTTGCTGGTGGCAGTGGTCCTGGGCACCCAGCATCCCACCTGATGCTGCAGGGAGCAACTTGTGTCTGTCCCCTCGCTGAGGCCATGGGACACAAAGCCCATGTCCGTGGGACGAGGACCCAGCTGGGAAGCACCGGATGGGACTCGTACACAGACCATGCAGTCCAGCCCAGATTGCAGAAGCGTGTGAGCGGTGGCACCGCTGGCACCGCAGCACAGCCACCGTCTCCGGCTGCTCCTCCGAGGGGCTGCGTGGCACCTCTGGGGTGCAACACCTGTCACGGGCAGACCATGCCCAACTGCATGGGCATGCGGTGAGCCCCGTCCCAAGCCAGCTCGGGAACACCAGCAGCAGGGCCCCCTTCTCCGTTAATCTCCCTCCCTGGTTTCTGCACTGTTTTCTTTCCTTGTTCTTGACAGGAGCATTACGTGTGCCCGCAGGAGGAGGTGCCAGGGGACCCACTTCCCTTCCCTTCCAGCCAAGCGTGCACAAGGGCTCGGTCTGCCCCTCTTGTTTGCCTTCCCGCTGGCCTGTGCCGGCCTCGGCACCAAGAGGCAGGGCTGCCGGAGGAGCTGCCTCTCCGGCAGGGAGCACGGCCAGGAATGCCGCACCGCCCGGGGCTCTTCCCTTGCCCTGCAAAGGGGAGCTCTTTCCCAAAGTGCTGACACGCACTGCCCTGCTCTGCCACACCAGGCACGCAACACGAGAGCCCTCCCAAAGGCTTTTCACGCCCGTGCACTTCCTTGTGAAAGGGTAATGTTTGCTCCTAGATCTGAGAAATGACTATGTAGAGATGGTCAAAAGCTTCTTGAGAGGAATGGCGAAGCCTCACAAACATTGCATTTCCTTCTCTGTCAAAATATTACTGTATTTGCAATTTCAGCCATCTCCATGAGGGCACAACCATCCTCTGCACTCTTCCATCAAGCTTACAGAACTCATTGGAAAAGAAGAGGTGAGCAGATGAGCGGGATATCCTTCCTTCTACTCTTCATTACACTTAAAGAGGGGCAGTCAAGCTCATTCCTGAGGGATGACGAAAGGAGTAAAGCAAGAATACATGCCTAGTTTCCAGAAATGGCAAGATCTGATCACTCCGTTGCCTACACCTGCTATTTGCTTTCAATGGAATCACTGACCTGCTTTCACTGCTCCCCAACCACACGTGCCCATGGGGCCAAAGTCTAGCTCTTCTTAGCACGTGTCCTACACGGCCCCCAGGAGCAGCGTCACCTCTGGAGACGGGCATCATTGCTGTGATCCCATAGGGCTCACAGCTCTTTGCTCCTGCACGCACAGCCAAGGCGGTGCCCGGTGCTACCGAGTGCTGCAGCAATGAGAGCCATCAAAACCGAGCCCGGGCTGTGGTTGGCACCCACCATGGCTGCAGGGCGAGCTCAGAGCCCCTGCACCCGGCGCTGTCCACGCCATGGCTCGGGCACGGCTCCTCTCCGCGCACGCTCCCATGCTCCTCCATCAGGGCCCTGGCAAGGCAAGCGCCGGCAGTGCGCTGCCCTGCTTCTGCTGCATGGCCAGACCAGCTGAACGCTGAGGAGAAAGCTGGGGACAGCAACAGCAGGGCTGCGTGCCAACACAGGAGAGCTTCGACACACTTACTGCTTGTGCCAGTCAGGCAGTAATGCCTTGGAGGTGAGGGATGATGGATGGGGAAATTCCATCCACTTCACGGGCTGCATTTTCTTTCTTTCCAATTTTTTAAGTGTTCTCTGTTTGCAGTTCGTATATTTAGAAACAATTTGCACTGCTTTGGACCTATGTGCTGGTTACGTAAGCCCGGATTCAAGCTGAAACACCACATAATGCAATGTGGAGCCTTCCCTAAAGCATTAAAATTCTTGCCGTTGCTCTCATCCAAAATGTTGACAGCATTTTTAGCTGGACTGACGACAGCAGCATTTTGCTTTTATGGGTGCAAAATATTCGTCCTTGCAGGAAAAGAAGAAAAAGAGCTAGGTAAAGTAATCCAATTGCTCCCTCTCGTGGACCCGGAGTTCTGCTGCACCTAGTGAAGGTCTAAAAGCACTCTAAAAATCTGGCGGCTCATGTTCTCCAGGAGGTTTCAGGAGTGCAAGCTTCTTAGTTTTAAAGACCTTTAGTTTTAAGCAAGTGTTTGTGACACATCTCACCTCTGTTAAGCCCCTGTGCTTTTCTGCAGGTGGAGGCAATCGGAGCCATGACTTAGCTCTCGCTGGCTTGTGGGCATTCAGCCTGAACAGGAGGACGAAGTCCCGTGCCTCTGCCCTTGACCCTTTCCCTCTCTTTTGTCTCCCCGTACTTCAGTAGGCTCACATTGACATTGAATCTACATGGATTTTACAATCATTTTACCAGTTTGATGAGAATTGAATTGTTCCCTTAATATGGGGCCTCTGGCTTGCACATAACTAAACCCGATCCCATAGCCCATTTGCAAAACCAGCCCCACCTAAATCCAGGTCAAGTCTGCATTGATTTGTTCTGTCCCACACAGATGTCAAGGACTTCTCTGCCAGACACGAGAGGGGTGTTTACATCATTTTTAACACTCTTTTAAATAAAATGTTTCCTTGGTTTAGGCATTCAAATGTGTTTCACTATGTTAATAGTGTACAAATTTAACTAAAATCTCTGCCACAGATAAAGTACTTCATACTCTAAATAGGTTTTGCAGTTTCTAACTTCACACTAAATCAAAGCTTTCGTAATTCCTGACAGTCACTTACTTACCAACCTCCTCCCATCTACAACAGTTTACTCCCCCTTTTGTTATACTGAGCTTATAAACCCTTGGGGTAGGGATGGTCTTCATTCTATGCATACTGCCCATCAAGACAAGAACCTTTTATTACAAAACATGACTCTCAGACTA
Source organism: Eudromia elegans (assembly GCA_003342815.1). Classification (NCBI taxonomy): domain Eukaryota; kingdom Metazoa; phylum Chordata; class Aves; order Tinamiformes; family Tinamidae; genus Eudromia; species Eudromia elegans. The sequence goes on along the minus strand of PTEX01000002.1, from coordinate 3,121,272 downwards.
CTACAAACATTACTGTGGCAGGTTCAACAGGCCAACATGAAGTAGTTTTTGGATCCAGTGACTATCAAAAGCCTCATTAATGGGGATGGTTAAACAGGAGTGGTTAAAGCTCTTCAAGGGAGTAGTTTTACAGACAAAAATAGAAGCTACCATCCAAAGCAATAAATGGTGTATAGAAAATCCAGACCAAAACCCCATGGGGCTTCTGATTACAGAGCAAGAGGTTAAAAGACTGTTTCCCACAGTGTGAGCATACATTTAAGTGATGAAAAGAGATCAAGTATCAAAGAGGGAACAACCATGATCTTGGCTCTAGGACGGTAGAGACCTCGGAGGCACAGCATGTGCTGAAGGAGAAGACTTCTGCAACTTGACAGAAGGTCATGATCATCACTACCATCCCATGAATTGTCCCACCTTTTCCTATTCTGTGTCTAAAATAAACAGTGGACTTTGAAAGCATTTGGAAATGAGAGGAAAAACAGCTGAGAAGGAGTCACACTACAGTGGCAGTAGTTAGATTCTCCTTCTGAATTGGGGTTTGGGATTTCTTCATCTTGAGATCTTTAGCCTCCAGCCAAAGGGGCTCTTTTTTCCCCTCTGACTCAGGAGGGGAACTGGACTGATGTTGCTCCTCTCATCGCACCCCCTTATGCTCTATTAGACCACAAAATCAGAATCATTAAGTGTTGATACCAGCTTCCGCCTGTTGTCCTGAGAGGAAGGCACCCAGCATGGACTTGCTGTAGCGAGTGATCGCACTGGTGAGGCCATGAGGCAGATAGTAGCTCTCTTACTAGCACACATTTCCTTTCCTATTACCATTTCCAAAGTATTCCGACAGGATGAAAGAAGACTTCAGAGCTCTCCACCTACCTGCAATTATGGTATTTCTTTCATGTAATGGAAGTTAAAAAAAGGCTGCTGTGATCAGATAGGGAACAGCATGGTCTTGATTTATACACGCTCATTTTTCAGCAGCAGAATTCATTAACCGGGGCAGGCAGGAGCCCAGCCCTGCTAAGAGGCCTGACAACAGAAGGAGCTTACAGGCTGCACTGGAACTTTCCTACAATATTGTGGGGGAAAACTGGCACTTTGTGCTGAGAGTAACCGGAGAGCACAGATGCACAGTTTATGTTCACGGAGTGATGCAGAGCCCACGTGCTTTCTGACGCACGATCCCCCACTCAAGTATGATAACGTCAATCCATCAGGAGAGTATTTTGTCTAGATGCCTACAGCCACGCCAGTAACAACATACCCTCCCTGCATTCATGGATTACATGGTGAGCATAATGCTTGCAAGGCCTGCAAGGACTGCAGCACGCTTCGTACACACACCTGAGGCCAGGGGCACTAAGAACTGGCCTTGTGATTCTTCATTCACCCAGTACAGAATTATTGGTGCACTTAGGCATGAGACAAATGCTTAGCAGAGCTGCTGAGGAGCACTCTGCACCCTTCAGAATTGAACCTAAAATTTGTATTGAGTTCTGTGAGTTTCCTTCAGGGAGTTTATTCTGTGCTTAAATTGCAGGGTATTAATCTCCGATTACATGTGGAGAGCGGCTGACAAGATACCTAAGCTTTTTGTTTGTTGGTGTATTTTCCTCTTAGCATTCTTTTACTTAGAACTGGAGGAATTAAAATATGTGTGTAGCTTACTGCAAAAATAAAGAATAGTTGCCTCTAGGGTAAGGTCTCACGTCAGTCTTGACGCCAGATTTCCTTTCCATGTTAAAATGTGCATGTTTAGCAGCTAAACACCAAGGCTCAGCCAAATGCCCACCCCTGGGCCGCACCGTGCTGCTCAGGACCCCTGAACCTGCCCGCCCTGCCTTGGTACCTGTCGCTGAAGAAATAAGGCTTTTCCCAGCTCTTTGCAGCTTTCAAAAGGCAAAGTGCATCTTCGTCCAGGATTTCTCTGGTGCAGACCCACCAGATCAAGGGGACATTTCCTCACATTCCCAATGAAGAGAATCTTTCAAAGACCTCTTCCAGTTGCACACTTGAAGTAGAAGCTGCTTCCTGCTTTACTGTGTACTTTAATACACACAAAGCAGAAAACGATGCTAGAAAACTCCTGCTCTGGGGACTTTGCAGAATTTCTTAGATTTCTGCTTACTTAAAATAGTTTCTTTAGTGGGTTCAAACACCAAATACAGGTGCCAGGCTGCACTTCCCACAGCAGCACAAGCTCCTGCCCTCCCCTAGGCTCTGCTAGTTACCCTGACCAAGACATATGGCATTTCAAGACAACTACAAATAGGATCTACTGAGCTTCTTCATAACACTCAGCACCTGCAGAGTGAGTGTGAATACGTTTAAATTTATACTGCACAGCAAAGGAAATGTGGAGGACTGTTTTCTCCTGACAGGAAAAGTTCAAGAGTATCTAACACGCACAGATCAGGAACGATCCCCACCGGCTTTGGGCATCCAGCGCAAGTGGCTAAATCAGGAGCACTGACTTCCAAATCAGCCAGGGTAACAGCCCTGCAGCTCTACAGGGTGGCTGCAGTTTTGGATAGACTGCTTCACCTCTGAGGCACCTCTCCATATAGTCCACAAACTACATCGTAACTCTCATCTAGACACCCCGGTGACAGGCAAGACAAGCCCAGGCTAAAGAATACACTCGGCCTTTTTCAAAGAGCCTGTTTTATTCTTTAGGTGCCAAAAGATGAATTTAAGGACCCAAATTATATTTAAATCTCTAGTCATCAAAGATACATACCCAAATTAATTACTGATGATTCACTTGGTGCAAACCAACAAATAAGTAGTCAAGCTCATCCTGTGGACAGCCCTTCCCCTTCACTATACTGCATTGAGATAGTCATAAAACCAGTGACAATTTTCTCAGTTGTGGAAGGTAACAGCTAGTCTGTCCATCACCCAGGCCTGTCTATATTACTTGCCTTCTATCTTGCACTCGCTGATGTGGTGCTACAAGGGAAGAAAAATGTGGTCTCAACTTGCTATATGAGTGTACAGGCTCAGCGAAGCAACCGTATAACAGATACCAGGAAAGTAATGAACAGAGCTATATTTTTTGAAGAAAAAGTTCTGCGTTGCTTCTGATACATTTTATAGCTTTCTCCTCATTCCTGTTATAAATGCAAGCTGACGTTCCCTAATTCATTGCTGTCTGTGTATTTTTATTCTCTTGCCTGAGTTATTCCTTCTAATCTCACCGTTGCTTCTGGATTCTACTTTGATCGTCACTGTAAACTTTAAATCTTTTTTCTTGCCTAAACTGGAGACAGATATCGCAGCCCAGTCCTCCCCACAAGACACCAGGCCTTCCGAGGCACGCAAACCTTCAGAGACGAGGGAAGCAGCCCTCGAGGAGACACAGCAAGGAACAATCCCGGGGAAAAGCACCTAGGGAACTGCCAGCACAACAAGAGGCTGCGCTTCTGCAGATAAGGTGGAAAGCTTTGAGGAAATACGCCCTAAAAGAGGTGGTGCTTTGCAGAAAAGCTGAAATAGCGCATTGCAACTATCAGGAGTTTCATTTTTAAAGGGTGTATTTTCCTTGGGACTAGGGATCTTCTTTATAAGCATGCACTGATGTACTGTTGTGATCATACAGCTTAACATAGCTGTCTGCAGCTTTCTGAAAACAAACATTATTTTGCGAAATTCATTTGCACTAAAAAACCCAAAGCTTGTTACATTAGTTCCTTTTTTTGTTTGCCTGTTTTTTCTTAACTGAACTCAATAGGGTTTTTTGTGTATTAAAGACTGTTCAGCAGAACCCTGGCCAACCTAGAGATGGTATCTTATGTACAGCAAAAATATGCATGTGAAATGCTCTTCTAAGCCAGCAGAGGGACTTGCAGGATGCAGACTGCTTGAAGCGTTTGATCCTTTTCCAGTTCTAAGATAAATTTTGTTTACCCCTCCGTTTAATTTCTGTCAGTTCATGCTTAATCCAAGGTTACTTTTCAACGAGTTCTTTCAAAATGCCCTCACCATTTACCACAAGTGCCCTCTTTCTGGGTCAGGCTGCCTTCAATTCCTGGCGACCCTACATTCGATCATGTATACATGTTCTCCACCAGAGATCAGCCACGTAATTCCCCTCCAATAGTAAGCAAAAAAAATCCGTTCTCTTTTTAATTTAGAAGTGATTACCGTAACGCTCAGCACCTACTCATCATAAAAATATCACAAATATCAGCTAGTTAATCCTCATAAATCCTTCACCAATAAACAAATATGAAAATAAGGCAAGAGGAGTTAAATGTCAATAGTTATACAATTAGGCAATATTTGATCTGGATTGAAATATAGATTTCCTTAGTTCAGACTTATTTTTCACTATTAAACATATCTCACCACTTACACAAATCTTTGTTTATTAAAAATGATTGGCCTCGGAGAACCCAGTTGCAAGTCTGAGATCTTCACAAAGAGCTTAAATGTTTTGAAAAAAACACAGTAATCTGCCCTTTCCCTGATGTATTTATCTGTCTCATATCCCTCCGCGAAAGCAATTTGTGTCCATGTCACAGAAAAAGTGTCCTTTTAGTCTTTTGTAAATCTAACTTTATGGATTTTGATGCCACTAAGGAAACCAGTATCAATATTCTATAACAGCCACAGCACACAAAAATAAATAGGCTCTATGCCACAATCCATGAGACTCAGAATGGGTTAACATCCCAGCCATCTCCAAGCACATTTTACCTGCCACAGGTTATTTGCACGTTAAGATAGAGAGAATCGTTAGGTGTATAAAGAAAAGAATCTGAGTATCGTCTGTATCTGCCACAGAGGCAACGAGACTTTGCCAATCGACTGGAAGCAAGTCCGCATTTATGAAAATTAACATCGTCGTAATAAATGACAACACATCGACAATAATAGACGGACAACTTAAAGGGAAGACTTCCGTGGAGGAAAAGCTTTCACCACGCTTTGTTGTTTTCCATGAAGCCATGTCCCTACCACACATTATTGAACTAACAAGAGCACCCTCTCCAGTCACTTGAGAACTCCCCTTATCGTCTTTGTTCCTTTCTTCTGTGCTAAGTGAGGTGGATTTTTCCTTCACAGCTTCAGTGAACCCTGGCTGCAGCTTCTAAGAGGCTCATTATCTCTCCTATCACACCAGTTTCTGCTTTCAAGGCTGATTGTTTATTTCTTAATAGAATCCGAGAGACTAAAACCCCTTCAAAACACCCAAGGTGCCTTTGCCACGGAGTAACAAGCAAAGCATCATGCCTGCTGCAGGCCTTATTTAATCAAAAAATCATATATTACATGAACATTGGGACACTCGGAAGTACAATTGCCCTAATTTCTTTCTTAGATGAAGGAACACTTGACACGATATTAAAATGGGCTGTCATTTTGAGTCACGATTATGGGTTTGATTTTCTTATGCAAAATATGTTTTAGTAATGTGCACGTTTCTTTTAGGCATTGTTTCCAGCAGGACTCAGAAACAGTGGAAGAGCTTCCAGTTGGCATGGTGAAGAATTCCAACATATATGGACTAGGCTATCCAAATACAACCTCCCCAGCAAGCAGTCAGATCCTGAGTTGCATAAATTGGCATTCCTCTTCTAGCCTCTGCTTTGCCAAGAACATCTTGAAGAAACTCACCAAGCTACAATAAGATTAACCATGGGATTATTCGCACAGGAGTCCTAGGGAGCTTTCCCTTGAAATGGCACCGAAATTCAGTGGGATTATATGGACAGACTCCCTGAAAGGCAATCAAAAAATCACCTTCTAAGGGTGTTTGTGTGCATGGGAATGTGTATGGGTGAATGTGTATATACATATATGTATGTACACATCTATACATATATGCTCATGGCTCTGTGTACCTGTACAGCCGCACACATCCACGCAGTGATGTGCAGGCCCATACGTGTACACGCAAACAGTACGATGCTCTGAGCTTGATAGAAGGCATTCCCATCATGCTGGAGTGAAAGCTTTTCTCTCAATTGCTACTCTCAGCAGTTAGTTCTGTCAAACTAATAATACACATCTGCACGGCAAGATGATACAATTTCAGTATTAGCATACAAAATAAAGGTAAGTATAGGTTTCCCATGTCTTTATCTTTTGAATTTTCTCTCTATTGGAGAAACTTGCCAAACTCAAATACTTACATTTCTTTCTATATGGCGTTTTTGTTCTTGATAGAAACAAAACAAAACAAGACAAACATATCTCTGTTTAAGATACAGGAGATTTTACCTCTTCCGTTTGTTTTTTGGCTCCTAACAATATACAATAACACAACTACAGCAGACTATTTAATAGACCTGCAAGCATTACATGGCCTATGGCTGAAGAGAGTCCAGCTGCCTCAACTAAACAAAATAACTTGCTGTAAGAGCAATTTTCAGGTCAGTGATAAATCACAGTGTAATACAATCATGCACCAAGCTTAAAACAAACGTAAGACTGGCACAAATATTATAGTACAACTGGGCAGAAGTCAAAGGTATGTACAAGTCATTTGCAAACATCGATGCAAGTGCTTTAGACAAAACATTTAAAAGAAATCTACATTGAAACATAGATAAATTTATCAAAGTTTGATAAATTTTAACGACAGTAAAAAAGTACACAGAACATGAAAAAATAAAAAAACGCAGTCAATTCATACAGTACAGTTTTACTACATTTATATTACAGAATGAAGACTGAAAAGGATATAAGAAATTAAGAGCAAAGAAAATTCTCCTGACTGTGGTCAGGGGAATTTCATTGCCAATGAGAGATGCGCACAAACAAATGCACGCACACGCACAGAAAATAAAGCCAAAAAAAAAAAAAGAAAAGGAATCAATTACTACAACAAATGGCAGACACAGAGGTGGGGAACGTTTGGCTTGTTGCAGCACATGAAGTCATTCACGATTGGCTAACGATGGTACCTGGCTCGGCTGGAGGTCACCGGCTTGCCTGAGCGGAGTCACGGAGGGAGGAGGCACACCTGAAGTGGACGCAGAGCGACCTAATCTGCAGCTTGACTTAGGCTCTGGGGAGGGAGAAGGAAAACAGCCAACAGGAGGAGGGTTAGTGATGCCATAACGTGGACCTTGAGAGAGCCCTGGATCCCTTTGAAACTGAGAGCCCGGGCTAGGTTTCTAGGCGAAACCTCTTGTTTCTTGGGCTGCATGGATAAAAGAAGCTGGGGTTGGAAGAATGGGGACAGAACCCATCCCACATCCCAGCCTTTTCCTTCCCTGCTGGTATCTCGCATATCAAGGAAGACTTTCTTGCTCCTCCCCAGTGCTCCCTTCTACCCTCCTTTAAATATGGTGTGAAAAAGGGAGTTACAGAGGTTTGTGGCTTCATTTCTCAACCCAGAGCTGAGGGAAGAGGAGGCAGTTGCCCAAATGGTGATTGTGCACAAAAAAGAGAGAAAATGAAGGAAATACATAAAAGCAGCAGGATAGTGTGGTGCTGGAGATTTGGAAGATCACTAGAACATCTGATATTACTGGCACTGGATTGAGAAAAGAAGAAAGGAGAGAAATACAGACTTCAGCAGTGGCAAATTCTAAAGATAGTTCCCCCCAAATAAAAGTGGAGGTAGGTTTGAACTGTGAACACGACTGTGAACACCACAGTGACCACGCAGCCCAGCAATCATGAAATAAGGTTGGTGGGTCTGGGCTGTAGTAACAGAAGTGCTGCCCTACAGTGCGTGGCACCCAACAACTGCCCTCAAAGAAACCTTCTCCTGAGCAAAGGATCTACCCGTTTCTGCCTGAGAAAAACACTTGTCCTACAACAATTCCTGTTTATGATCGAGGAAACCTCTCTTCTCAACTCAAGACTTTTGGCTTGAATGAATGTGTTCATCCTGGATATCTTCTATGCCATTTCCTATCAACCTTGCACTCATCTTTTCATTTAGTGTGTAAATGCTGAGATCAGGAACTATCACATCACACAGCTGAGATGATAAAGTATTAACCTGAATAACAACTAATAATATCATGCCTCCTTAATGACACTTTGAAAGAATATCTCCTATTCAGCCCCTTCTTTTCAGGAAGAGGGGAAAGACACATGCCTCCTGCAATCCTGGTTTAGAAATTTTGCCTTTGAAGCACATATTTTCTCAAGTACCTTTTCTGCCTCTGAAATGAACTTTCTCATGCCTCACTAACAGAGCTGCTTCGGTTCTATTTGCTTCATGCAAATCCCTCTCCCTCATGGGATCTCTCGTAGCCATCGGCCATCCCATTGCTCGAGAGGAGTGAGCACCAGTGACCCTTCCTGAAGGTCACCTCGTATCTGATGGAGACTACAAGATGTTGGGCACATTATGTCCTCACCAGCAGCATGCTGGAGGACGTTCCTTCCACCTTGCTGATGCTGCTTCTTTATCACCTAAACTGCTTATTTGCCTAAGACATTTCAGAATTCATTTGAATGCGCGGAAGAGTTGCTTCACTTAGGCTGGAGCACTCAGACCAATGAAAGTGTCTATACAGGTGACTATTCATCAGCTAACTATTAATAGGTTGGATAAAATCCAGATGGCTAAGCAGAAAAAAATATTTATGCTTTTCAATGAATATATTATTCAATTTACTCACCCCTAGTCAGTCTGCAAACATGACATGAATCAACATGGCAATAAGCATAAACAAAAAAATCCCTCCCATAACCCTGCACTTTGTACATAATCTGTTGCTCTGATTTTTTTTTTTGGACTTGGGCAGTTATTCTGAAGTTTTGATTAGACTTGTTTTTGTTCTGATTTCACAGAGTGTGTGCCAGACTTCTGATTGTTTCCTTCAGTAATAGAAAATGGATCTTGCGCCTGTTCCCTCCTGAAAATTTATTGTGGTTTCATGAGGACAAAAATTGTGGAAATTTTTGGTTTTTTCTCCTACTGTTAAGTAGAAACACAGTGTTTTTGCTGTGACAAGCAAAATTCAGCACCCAGCACGTCAAAAACTCTAAGGGTGTTGTCTGCCTTTGCCTCGGAGTTGTTTTCCTTGCTTTGAGAAAGCACAGTGTCATAATTTCCACTTTGGATATATGTGCAACAACAAGAGATTACCATTTCCTTGCCAAAGACAGTCCTTTCATCTAGCATCAAAGAAATAAAATCTATCACACTCAGATGAAGTATTAGCTCCTTCTTTATCTCCATGTAATAGATTTTACGGTATTAAGAAAACTATTGCAATATCCATGGTGATCTTTACCAAGAGAGAGGTTCCACATAAGGCTCCATCTAGCTTTTTAAAAGTTTGAGATTGCATTATGCATTAAAAGGGGAAATACTCTTCTTTTTAATATCCATTCCACGGGTTTCAGTGGAAGTATTTTTTCAACAGAATAAATACTCCATTCTCCTACAATTGTGCTGGGAATAACAGCTTCCTACTGCCCGCTACCATGGGAAAAAAAAAGGAGTGCCTAAATGGTCTGTCGCATGTTGCATGTCATGATGATGCCCAATTCGTTGCTCTGTATTCTGCCTCATGTTGTTCTTCCTGTAAACTTTGTTCAGTGTACTGAAGCTAACTGGATTTTGAGTACAATGCTCCCTTGAATTGGAACTACTGCTTTTGGCTCTCTAAAAAGAAGAGAAACGAGGGATGGTTTCCAGTGAAAGTATCATGTGGACCTTACTGAGACAGCTCAGCACTGACATGGGAAATGAGCAGTCCTGAGCCTTCTTCTCGAGGTCCCCTCTGTGGAGGGATGTGCGGCGCAGCGCAGGGGAGTCTGCCAGGCAGCCTGGAGAGCACACAGAGCACACAGGCTGTGTAAATATTTGCCCTCTCAGGAGGATCCGTTTGCTTAAGGTCAGTGACAACACAAGCTTAGATCCACACAATCAGGCAGGAGAGTACCACATTTGCACTGTGCTTTGCTTTGCTGCGTGTGCTCTGGTTCTTAATAAAAATTGCCAAGGAGAGGGCACCAAGGGCTCCCCTCCAAAATCAAAACCTGCTCTGAATCCACCACCAGGAGCTTTTTGACATTGCTGTAAACCACTCAAACACCAGCCAGGACTAACTTGCTGCTTACTGCTGAGCTACCGAGCTCACAGGCATATGCCTAAGTGCTTTGCTGGCCAAGGGCCAGGGCCTGCAGAGCACGCGAGTAGCCCTTAGAAGCACCCATTGCAATCGATGGGCATCACGAGGCTGGAATTGAGCAGAGTGCCTGGGTAGCAGCAGGGCTGCTCTGCAGACTCCACCTGGATGCGTCAAGCACGAGTATGCTCAAAAGATTCAGTTGCTGCATTTAACTGCTGGAATGTTTGGAGTCTTGTTTTGCAGAGCTTCAAATGACAAATCCCTCACTCTGTGTCGTGTTCTGAAAAACTCGTGGCTCACTAGGGCCTGGCCCACCTCCAGGAGCCAGGTCCGGGTGCAGAGAGATGCTAGCAGGGGGTGGCCAGCAGGGACCCATCCCTGGTGATGGGACTGAGCAGTGCAAGGCTCCCAGCAGTCCTGGTGGCCACGGCGCAGCCACCAGCCCCTGCGGTTACCTGGAAAACGTGGTCACCCAAAACGGGGCTCGCTGCCAACAGGATCACACGAGGGTATTGAGGAACAGCCCCAAAGGACAGCATTAGGGGTGACCACCTCAGGAGAAAATGCCCAACACAGGAATACAGACTTGCCATTTACAAGTAAGATTGCCTAAAATTGGTGCCTAATTATGCACTTAAATACCCACATAAATGACCTGTCTTTCAAAAGTGTCATCAAATGCTGTCTTCTTAAGTGTAGATATACCAGGATGATTGGTTGCAGGTTTTTTTTTAGTGGGGGGGTGTCTGTGACTTTCTCTTAAAGCAGAATGCTGAGATGAGATACAATTTTTTGGAGATATTTTTCATTAGTTTCATACCATTGTGATATGGTTTCCTATATTCTCCAGAAATATAACAGCTCCTCATGATTTTTATTTTTGGATCTTGACTGCAAGATTTCTTTTATTCATCCAAGGGAGACTTCATTCTGCCTATCCTAATCTTAATTCAAAAAAATACTCTGCCTGTCACTTACATTGGAGAAGCTTCTTATCCTGTCACAGTCTCTTCTTTGCACATGAAAAGAGAAATATTGCTTATTTGCTACAGCTGCCAAGAAGCACGTTTTGAATTAAACAAGGCAATGTGACAGGCTATGGAGTAATCACATGCAAAAAAATGAAAAAGGAAGAAGAAAACAAGCATAGTGGGAAAATGAATCACACCTATTATCTTCACATTGGCCTAGCCGTATTGGTCTCCCCAAAAAGATGACTAAGCTGTAACAAAGCTTGAAAATACAATATCTTAAGGTGGAAGGAAGCATGTGCTAATACTTTGCCAATTACATTATTTTTGGACTTCACCTGCAGAAGCTGCTCAGTTAATTGATGTTAGACTGAACTATTTTCAAAAAGGAAGCACCGAAAACTGTGTAACTCAGTGCAGCAGATATCAAAAAGGCCAAAAGCCCAGCAAGACTCAAAAACCAACCAGATAAAAAGATGCATTAGATGGGGTATATTTTAAATTAAGGTTTGTTCTAAACTGCTGCGTTTCAGGTCCATGATAACACCTTAGGCAACAAAGTAAGGAATAAACAAACCCTACTGGCAATGCTTGCTCTTTTTCTTTCCTTTTCTTTTTCTTAAACTTTCTTCTTATTATTTTCTTCTGAAGCTCTGCCACAGGACGCTGTCGGTCTTAGGGTTCGGCCTGGGCAGGAACACCTGGTGACGTGTCTCAGCTGGAGTGAGCGGCTGCTCTTTGCCACTAATCCCTGCTCGTGCCCACGAGGGCACCTTGTGCCCCGTCCTCCACATGCATCGCTGTTTTCCCACCCAGCTGCCACTTTGCTCCTCATTCCTCCTGCAGCTCCACTGCAGTTCTAACCACTAATTCCAGCAAAGGAAGGGCAGTTGCTTCCTCACCAATTATCTGCTAGGTTTGCAACTGGAATGCTAAACGGGTCGGCTGAGTGACAAGCTGACGGTGATTTAAAAATAGGACACAACAGCTAAGCAGAGGATATGAAATATTTAAAAGGCAGTGCAATGCTTGTCACTAGCAGCAGGTGGCAATGCAAAATGCTTCATGGTTGCACTTAAAAGAAAAAAAAAAAGCAGCATTCCAGAAAATACTCCTCAAAGCTCCTGGCATGAAGCTATCCCAGCCTTCTGTTTCCCAGAGCTCCTTTGGCTTTTTGCTACAATTGCAGCGAGTTTCTTAACAGCCAGCCAGCCTGCCCCAAAACAGTGACATCACTTTCTGCAAGAAACAATGGATGACAAGAGACAGAAAGGGGCCTTGATGAACTGCATGGCAGGTAAGAGGTCAGTCAGTCACTAGCGATAGGGATGTCCTTGTGCATCTATCCAGCCAGGCTCACTCGGAAAAAAAAAAAAAAAGAAAAAAAGAAAGAAAAAGAAGCTGAAGGTCTTGCCTGGAGACAGCCCGTTCTCCCTCTGATCATCCTTTCAGGTGTGGAGACCTGGAGAACCCCCCACAAAATCACCAGTCTCACTCACATTGTCAGTCGGTCCTCTCAGCAGAATTGACCATTCATTACACATGAGAAAAGTCCCTCCGGATCCTGCCCATGTTACAGCAGAACAACTCCACGCTGTTTCTTCAAGTTGTCCTAACAGCAGCCTAACAAATGCCTGGACCCAGTGCAAACTAGGAGGTAGGCTGCAAACTGTGGTGGTTCAAGGGCTTGCCCACATAACACAGGCTGTTTTCTCTCTTAACTATGATGCTGGAAGGAGAACAACAAATCACTATAATGGGGATTGCCCTGCCCCAATTTCATTTGGCCCTGTGGCAAATCTAAGTTGTGAATTGCTAGCAAAGCACCACTCTATCTCCTTGACTCCAGAAAGCAGTTCTATCCATACATATTAAATCTCTGTTGCTGCATTCTGTTACAACTCTGATTTATTTGCACAGAATGAACTGCCATAGCTCATGTGCAAGTTCGCTGCTGAGAACTGTCTGTAGTGTTTTGAATGCAATGCCCCACAATTAAAGGCAAAACATGTTGCTCAGGCAACTGCTAGAGACACAGGGAAAAATATTTGGAGCAGATGAGAGGCAGTATTCATCAAATGAAATGTCATAAAAACTGTGTGGAAAGAAAAATCATAATCAGCTCAGAGATTTTCATCATAAAAAGGAGTCTAAATTCAGTCCATAAAATATTTCCGTAATTTTTCTTTCCATATGAGTCTTTGAAAGTCCTAGCTGTGTAAGACAAAGACACAGTCAACTAAATCAAGGCATGATTCAACAACTATTACAGTCTCCTGATGCCAAAGAAACAATATGGCCAACATGTTTTGTCTCTTTTTGGAGATCGACCAAGCCCTTAAAATAAAACTTATGCAGAGACGTTGGGCAGAAGAGATGTATTTTGCTAGGAACTCGCTCCACACTCATTTCCCTTCCATTCTGTCCAGTTCTGTTAATTTGGCAGAACTGAGGGGGTGGGTATGCACCTCGGCTTTATCATCTGATGTCCTGTTATTCTGATTTGCTACATTTGAACCCTCTTTTATTGGTGTCAGTATAGATAACTAGAGCATTAAGAACAAGGTCTCTTTAGTGTAGGTTTTTAAAACAGCTTTAGGCTTCTATCTGCCAAATTCCTACCTACAAAAATACATTATGAGAACTCCCAAGTAAACAAAAGGAATTAACACCCAAATAACCTGTAGCTAAAGGCATGAAATTTGCAGTCACTTTTGCTGCCCAGGGAGGACTGGCTGAGGCAAAAGACTCCAAAATAAAAGATTGAAGGATATACTAGCAAAGTTTGTTCAAACAGAGTTTCTGGTGTCATTTCAAGCATTGCAAGAAAAGAGAGAGATCCATTAACATTTCGAGGCGTAATTTTTTCACAATCAAACCAGTAAGGCAGGAAGTTTATCTTTTAAGTGACCTGTCAAATCTCGAGAAGTGACACTGTACTGATTATCCCCGAGCTATACATATCACAGCTGTATATTCCTGGGTCAGGCGTGTTTGGCTTAGTTATCCTATAAAACAGGTTGCATCACATTGATGTGTGTGTGATGCAACACAGTGATTTACAATGATTCTCTATTCCCTATAAATGATGTTTTAAACAGATATACATGAATTTGGGACTTTAGAAATCTGCAGCCACTTTTCCACTGGCCTGCATGTAAGCACAAAGAATCGTGGCTGCCTGTGTCCTCTCCCTGAGCCTATCACTAAGACGGTCTTGTTGCTGCACGGTGTCATTTTCCCAGTGCATGTGACATCTGAGTTTCTGAATGTCTCTCTGAGGTGCAACTGGGCACACAGACTCTTTGCCATAGTGTCCCCCCTCAATGTCAGGCAGAATTCTTTACTTCTGTTAAAGCAGCTACATGGCATTTTTACATTACTTACCATGACCCCAAGCCTCTCCAAACACAGAGCATGAGGAGACAGCTTAATACTGCAGGAACTTAAAGGGGAGATTCCGTGAGCTATTTGGGAGTCTAAATAATATAGATATTTACTTCTACCTATATATCTTTAGGGATGCTCCAGCTCACAAGGAGATTGATGAGATATTCCTTGCTCTGTACTTGGTTGTACCTGAGCTGTTGCATCCGGCCAACATGGTTGGACTGACAGAGGATCTTCCCAGCCTGCTGGATACAACTGGCGGTCCCGGTGTGCCATCCCATTCCTGAGCTTTGACTGGCTCCCTGGAGGAAGCTGTCCCGTGATGGCCTCCCCTCTCCTTGTTTTCCAGCTTTGGTAGTGGTTCAGTGCTGTGACTTCTGATCTTCAGCTCATCCAGCGGTTCTACAGAATACACAAGACCACATTTCATTACAGTCTGCCTCTAATTGCCTGTATCATATAGCAATCTGTCATTCAAGATTCCATATAAACTGATGATAAAACCTTCTACAGGCAACTTATATCATAATCTTACCTTCTGTTCCTAAAATCTGTACTGAATGTTGGTTTCAACACACTTTTGAATGACCAAAACCAGAAAATATTTTGGGCTGGTACTTTCTTGTTACAACTTTTACTGGCTATGAAATTATTCTTTCTGAAAATTATACCCTATCAAATTATGCTTTTACTAATAATTTTGGAAAAGATTTTGATTATTTTCAGGTGTCATTTCTTTGGAAATAAGTTCTTCTCCAGGTACTTTCTAAGGAAGCTCTCTCCTAAAGCCATACTGTGCAGGTAATAGATTTGTACTTGCCATGAGCACTAATAAAACGTACGCGATCCATAAAAATGCCCAGTGTCAGTATTTCTGGTGTGCCCAGCACCATGACCTAGAGGATAAAATTTCACTTGGTGGAAAAATCCTTGAAGTCAGAAAATGACGTGCAACACCATGAGTCAATATAAGCAGGAGAAATTTCAAGAAACCAGGTGAATGATTTTTCAAGAGAAGCAGCGATGCCTCCTTTCTTCATGGCTGCTGGTTTTCTGCTCCTTTCTGACACTCTCATTTCATTTCTTGCAGGTTGAGCAACACCCCAAACAAACAATCTATTCCTGAGCTTTTCCATCTGTTGTTGTGAAAAATCCACAAGAAAAGCCATATACCGAAGGCACCTTAAGAAATTACTTTACATCATAACAGCTAATTACCATTCACACTCTCAGTTTAGTCATCCAGGTTTATAAACGGTCTGTTTTGACTTCAACATGTATCAACAGCCTGGGGATTTACATCTCACACAGACGGACGACCTTCCCTTGAGCAAGTCCCATCTTTCTGCAGCTGCAAGAGACGCTCCCCAGATGTGGCAGGGCCACGGGGAGGCTGGAGGTGAGAGCAGCTCCCCAGGGACCTGCCAGGACGGTGGTGGCCGGCGCATGCAGAACTCCTAGAGACACAACTGCAACACCGGCCTCAGCAAGAGTCTCCTCTCCTCGCTAATCCCCTAGGCAAGAACTGGGTCAGCAAGAGCTGCTGCTCAAATGATGCAGCCCCGGAGCAAGAGCCACCTTCCTGCCACTTCCATCCGTATGTGGCCGAAAAACCCACCTGTGGTTCCCCCTTGCTGCAGCAAACAGTGGTACAGGTGGTATTAGCTCTCTAAAGGGCATGCAAGAGACCTTGTCTATGGGCAACAATGACAAAAAATGGCATTTTGGGTTCTTTGACATTGTAGTCAGTAGATGAACTTGTTTGTAAGAAGCAAAGTAATCATTTGGAACATGCAGAGCAATATGCAATGATTAATGTATTACATGAATTACTATTAGTTAATAGTAATAATAAAATTTAATAAGAACATCATACACCAAACTCTAAGGTTTTTTTTTTGTTATTCGCAGCAATAAGTTTCCAACTGAAACCTATATAACAATCCCAGCTGAGCAAGCTGTATAAATAGAGCTCAGCAAACATTTTGTGTGACAAGGACCCTTAAAAATCAAACCGCTTCCTTGAACTTTTAGGGCACTTACCTGCTTTAATGTTTGCAAAAAGATACTGCAGTGAAAACCCAAACTGCTTGTTTTTCTTATTTGGTAACCCCAGCGGGACACAAGGTCGAGTAACCGTCTGCATCCGCACAGCTCCACGTCCGCCTTTCAGAGGCCTTTGCTCTGAAATGTCTGCAGCAGCTCTGGCTGCGACTGCGAACAGAGGCTTGCTCATACAAAGAGCCTTGCAAAGAAACACAGAGGCCAAGTTAAAAAAGATGCTCTCTACCTTATCTTTCTCCTGGGCATTGATATATCAGGAAACACTGTCACTATGCTTCTTCCACATGACAGTTATGAGCGAGTAAATTTCAAGTGTTTGCTCAAACCAGAAGCACGCACTTCTTTTACATACTAGATATTTGGAAAAGGGAAGAGATGGGCAAGGTTTCAGAGTTTTTTAGTGATACATATGACTGCCCCTCACTACAGGCTTGCCTGGACTTCAGTCCTTCAATCTTCCAGCAAAACCAGCAGAAACAGAAAAGGGCTTTAAACAACCCAGAGCCCGGCCCCATGAACGGCCGATCAGCTTAACGCATCATTCAATAGGATTAATTGGCTGTGTCATTTGGCTGCTCCTGGTGGTGCTGTGACTACCTGAGCGAGAAGTGTCCCCAAGTGCATCCCACGGAGACGATCGCAGGCCCCTCGACCCTGCTCACGCGCAGGCAGCCCTTATTGGGCTCTGCTCAGTGCAGAACAGGAAGGAGTTATCCCCTTCAGGCTGCCTAACAGAGAGGCGTCTGGACTTGCTGCTTGATAAAAATGATTTGCGCATTCTGGGTTTTATTATCAGCAGAATCAAAATGCAGCAGTTCTCCGCAAACAGCTGGAAACAATGGAAATATTCAGACTAAATAAAAACTCGGCTTCTAGAGCGTTTCTTTATAAGGTGTAGAAAATCACTTTTCAGCTGGCTGTCTAGACTTTGCAAATTTGCATTCCACTATCCTTTCTTGGTGATTTTGTGTTCCGAGTTTATCTAAAAAGTAATATATCCTAAAAATGAAAAGCAGATTGAAGCAGATTATAATGTCACGCAACCCATCACAGCACCCAAATCACTGTTATTTGATGATCATTATCAGTAATGCTGACGCGCAGTCAGAAAAACAGGTTAGCATTTTGTACAGTTTTTTTGTGACATTACTTTCTTGCTCACATCAGAATACCTAAACAATGAAAAAAAGTCATTTTGATATCTCATTTTTTCCAAATAGTTTGGAAATAATTCTCAAATTTGACTTAAAAATCACCATGCTGGTTCTTTAAAAGGCTTCTCCCTGCTCCCCTGCCAGGCCCTGGGGAGCCTTTCGGGGGTGGCACAGACCCTTGGACACTGTTCTTGTCCTGCCAACCACCGCATGCTGCGAAGGCAGCGGCACAAGCAGCTGCCCTGTCCTCACCCAGCACGTCCACCGGGCACATGCAAGGTCTGGGCACAAAGCAGGACCCGCACGTTGCTCCTGCCCAGGGCCGCCCGTGAGGTGGGGACCTTTTCACTGACTGCAAACCAAATTGAGACGTTCTTAGCAAGGGGAACCCTGTAGAATGGCTGAGATTTAAAAGGCCCCTTTATCCACACTGATCCCATACTGAAAAGATGAACTCTAACCAGTCGCATGTATTTTGCTGAGAGGTACCAGGAGTTTCCGCACAACTCATTGCCTGGCAGGTGCAATGACGCAGCTGGGACCTGAGATACCTCATGCTGCTAAAACCCCTAGCTCGGAGTTAGAGGAGGTGCAGGGCTGGGCTGGGACTCTGCTGAATGGCACCGTGGCCGCAGGCAAACCTTCCTGCAGCCAAGCCCTGCGTTTCGAGAGCTGACAGTGTTATGGAAAGCATCTTTATTGTTCAATAATTCGTAAACCAAAATTGTACACAGAAATGTAAATTGCAAGAAATAATTCACGGCATTAAATATTTATGGGTACATAAATATCCATAAATATGTAGTTGGTTAAGTTTCCCATAAAGGCATTCAAATGTTTCAAATTCTTCCAGGTGTCATCTTATTGCAATATTCAGAAACATGCTTTTTCCTCATTAATTTCACCTAAATCCCAGGCTTTTCTGTTTCAAGAAAAACACGGTAGCTAAAATCTCTTAAGAGAGAACATATTTTCTAAATAATTGGCATGTAGAATTTCCCCCTTTATGAAAGGTCCTTTACTGGCTGCACATCCTAGACAGTCGCATGTGAGCTGTGGTACTGGAAGACTTGTAAATGCTAAAGAGGGCAGGAAACCTAGTTAACCTGTAACTCAGAGCAAAGTGAACTGAAAAATATAACTAAAGAACACATTTTACCCAAAAAACCTGTTATTCAAATGAATATATATTCTGTGACCAGTCTGCCACTGGGTTCCTAAGCCTGAATTAATTTCAGGTCCTTGATGCTTCTTATTGTAATGCTAAGTGGTAAACAGCACAATTTTTATCATTATTTGGGGGGTTTTGGGCAAGAGAGAAAAGCAATTGTCTGCGGGAACTGCAAACGGGGCTGTTCTGCGGCATCGAGCTCAGCTGTGAGCTGAAATGTGGAAGCTAATCAGCCATGCATTATTCATTTATTCTTTCTCTGTGTGTTTGTTATAAACCTAAATAAATAATACATCACTCCAGGCAAAACTTTCCTACTTTGGGAAGTAAATGGTGCTACTTATAGGGGCTAAAATTAAGCCTATGCATAGACACACAATGGTACAGTATGGGTTTGCCTGCCGCATCCACCCCGGACCCGCTGACCAGGGTCCCCAGAGCACCCAGAGAGCAGCCCCGAGTCCTCCAGGATCACGGTGCACCTCTGTGCACACCAGGGACACTTTATTTACCTTTATTGCACATTTCCGAAGTAAAGCTGCTTTTCAATGGCACTCTTGATCTGTGGTTGTTCGGCAGCTATGAAAGCACCTTGAGCCCTCCCAAAAAAACAGGCTATTAACACAGCATGCAAGAAACACGGATAACGCTCTATGCCCAAGACTTTTTTGCCAAAAAAGCAAGAATGTATTATATTGTCAATGAAAGTCATTTCCTCATCTCTATTAACTATGGTGGTTTGTCTATTCTGACTTCATCTCATTGCTAATTAAGCAGAAGTTTGCTTTGCATATCAATTTTTAATACTCCTTTTTTACAGTTAAGTGCGAGTTGCAGCAGCCAGCTTGTTCAATTAACAGCAGCACTGACCTAGTTCCATGCAAAATCAATAGAAAGCCTGAAAGAGTCTCACGAAGCATCCAACATTTAAGGAGACCCGGCTGAAATGCTTCTCGGGTTCGTCGGCACACATTTCTCTGAGCGAGCAGGGCAGCTCTGCTTCGTTTGCCAGTGAGATCCAGTGCCCGGCCCCTAGAAGGCTGCAAAGCCCAGGTCTGCCCGCTGCTGAGTGCCCAGCGGGGGCAAGGAGATGCCCCCGAGCTCCCGGTTTGGCTGCTCGCTGTGGCTTTCCCAAAGCCACATGTGGGCAATCCTGGCTAGAACAAAAACCAGCCGGGAAGAGGCAGAGCCCACACAGCAGTGAACTGCAGGCTAAGGGGAAGAAGAAATGGATTTATAACAAAAGATCATACCAAGCTTTAGAATAAAGATTAGAGAAAAATTCAGCTTACACACGAACCAGAAATCTGAGAAAGTAGGGCAGCTTTCTGAGGAGAGACAAAGAGATTCTCTTATGCTGAGAGAACAGATCATTCCAGAAACTGCACCAGGAATTTCTGAGGAACTATTAGGGGAGCAAGTGATATCTGACGAAAATTACGAATCTTAGAATCTGTCTGAAAAAAATTTTTTTTAAGCTTCAATTAATTGAATCTTGCAACATCAGACAAAGTTTTAAAAGTCCTGCCTTGTAAGACATACATTTAACGTTGTTTGACATCCTAGTGTAAGAGGAGAAACACCCTTATGTATTGATGACCAAAAAACCCACCTTTTTTTTTTTTAAAAAAAAAAAACCACCATAAAGAATGCCATTTGATTTAAGATGGTTAGGCCGTGATTCCTGTTACAGTCGTGAGGGCAATATAACATTTCCTTTTCCACAGGGACCCTCGTCGTTCCGCACGGATCTCCTGCAGAGCCGCGCTCGACGTGCCAAGCACGCCTATGCTGCTTCAGCCCAGCCCGCAGCCTGCTCCTGCCTCTAAAAAGGCAACATCTGGAGCATTTGCAAAGCGTTTTCCTGGCGTGTTGCTGAAGTGATTAGAAAGCAGCGTCCTGGGATTCTCACCATTAAATCAAATAGCATTCCTGGAAAGGATGCCCTTTCGGCATCCTGTTAAGAGGTTTACTTAATAACTATTTACCTCAGACTAGTCCTGATTAAATAATTAAGCAGAACACTTTATTTTCTGACATTCACTGCACATTTCTCTTTTGACTCTCCTTTCAGAGCCGGCTCTGCTGGCAATAGGTGACTCACACGCAGGCCCAGTGCAAGCCTCTGTGCTCCAAACCCCTTCCTCAGGCAAAGCCCTCAGCCCAACAAGTCACAGGGAATTTTGCGAGTGACTTGAGCAGAGCAAGGATTTTCCTTCCAGCAGTTACTATTCTGGGCTAGGCAGCCAGGCTCATTACGGGGAATTTGTTGCGGCAGATGCGGGTGAGTTCGGAACGTCTCTGCCGCACAGCGAGTGCCCGCGGTGTCCTGCCGCGCGCCCACGCGGCCCTCGGGGCAAACAGCTCAGCACGAGCACCTGCATTCGCACCTGTGGACAGAGCTCTTCACATCCAGGTGCCTTTTCCCACCAAAAGAGGAGCTAAGGCAACCCAGCTGCTACCACCACCCCCGTGGCAAAGCAGAGCTTAGCTGGAGCCCGCTCTTGGTGTCCATCGTGCCCATGCGCTCTGCTCACTGCCCAGCACGGCTATCATGCAGGAGGGACACACGAGCCAAGGCCCAAACACCAGGTGCTTGAGAAAAACATTACGGAACGGAGCTCCTGACCTTATGCTCAAGAGCTTCACTTTGCAAATGCCAATCTCGCCTAGACGCACGGGCTCTATTAAACTTGACAACGTTTTTGCTGTCAGGTTTTTCACTGAAAAATAGCCTTTGAACCACACTGGCAGTTTGGATGCTGTTTGTTTTTTATTGCTTGACCACTTCTGTCTTTTTCTAAAGCCCAGGTCCTCCTGCAGATTTAGCAGTAAATTAAAATTTATCCTTTGTCAGAAAAATGCAGCCTGCGTAATGTGTACTGGCTATAAAAACTGGTGACAGAAACACCATTTTCATGCACCCAGGAAAAAAGAAGTTGGACTAAACATAAATTTCTTACATGTTTTTGCTATATTTTAACTGCTTACAATGCCATTTTTACTAATGCTTTTCTTTTAATTGACTCCTTTAACAAATGAGAAAATCTACTTTTCTTTATTAGAATAAATGCCCCATTTGCGTTTTTTTCTTCTACCAAACAAATAGAAGAAAATGAACTCTGCAATTGTCCAGAAAATGGTCCTGCCTCATTTGTGATCCCAGCTTCACAAAGCCAGACACAAACCCATGGACGTTGCAGCATGACCGGAGCTGCAGCTGCTTCTGCTGCCCAGGGCCAGCTATAGACCCTGCATACGGGTAGCATCGCCCAGGCAGTCAAACTGGTATCGATTGCCCGGAGAAAAGGCACCTTCTGAGTCATGAATCTAAGTCACACATGCAGATAAAGTCATTCCTACCTCTGGCTAATCTGAACATGCGGCTTCTCTCAGGCAAGCGGTGCCAAAAACAATAGTTCTCCTCACTCGCTCTCAAGCGGAGCCAGATGATGGGCTAATTGCATGTTACTGTTTCCACCAGAATATAACTGTTAGGAATGGATAATTCTGTTCGGAAAAGTCAAGGTAACCTGAGTGCAAATTAATCTATTTTTTACACACATTATCTTGATGATTCTTTCCACTGTAAAATTTCCTGCACTTCTCACCTCACCTACACCTCAGATGTTTATAGTACCCTGCAGTTTTATGGCTCAGTATTTGAGCCAGAATTATGTTTATAGCCCAAGTAAAGCTATTTCTGACTGTTTCATTTCTGTCATCATCAACGGATACCCCAGAGGCCTAGGGAAAGCTTAAGAACAGCATAAGTATATCCACCTTCTCTCCGTGAAGAGTTTGATGTAAGTTTTTTATCAGAATATTACGGGCACTGTAGACAACACACTGACAAAAATGTGCAGAATATCATGCGGTCCCAGGTACTATTTTGTCATAGTCTCCATGTTATTCACTGCTACATTCTGGGTGTATAAGCGCCCGGCTTTGCAGAGCAGGTCTGTGAGGGATGACATACAAATACAAGGAGAGAAGCCCTTTTGCCATAATTTATAATGGGATCCACTG
This sequence comes from Eudromia elegans, assembly GCA_003342815.1. Lineage (NCBI taxonomy): Eukaryota > Metazoa > Chordata > Aves > Tinamiformes > Tinamidae > Eudromia > Eudromia elegans. The sequence goes on along the minus strand of PTEX01000002.1, from coordinate 3,098,441 downwards.
AAGTGCGCCTTATCTCATATTTCAAGGACCTTTGGATTGGGTCTTTAATGACAGGCTTAAGAACTGAGCTCACCCTGTCAGGAAGCAAATCAGACATGCCAGAAAACCTATGTTTTTAAAAATGGATACATAAGCCACTTAGCTTAAGAAATTGTCAGTCTTTGTAACCCAGATCAGCACGGTAAAGACATTTTAAGCAACGTCAAGAAGCGAACTAGTAGTCACAAGCACTGGGGGATTTGAGAACAACTTGTTCTTACCTTCATTCCCTTTGCCCCCGAAGTCCCCACCACAGTCCCTCAAAATCATAGAGCTTGTACAGCTAAGTTGTAAGCGCAGAGAGGAGTTTCATTAAACTACATCTCCCGGAAAGATGCAATGACAGCAGCTCAAGAGATCAGGAAACTGGGTTTTAGATCCTAAGCCAGCAGGGAAGATTGATTTAACAATGATCTTGAGCGATTCCTCCAGCTGTAATGCAGATATTTCAAACTTTTTTTGCAGCTATTTCCTATTTCTGAGCACCCAACTATCATGAATATTTCTGAATGAGTCATGAATTGTCTAGTCCCATCTGGAACAAAAAGACATTTCTCTGGTTCACCATTCTGTGCTGTGCAATGATCTGGTCACACAGGACAAATTTATTGCCTGGAAGCCAGAAACCCAGATGGTTTACTCTAAATGGGAGTAGCTCTCCTTATTTGAATAAAGAGAGCTGATTTACAGCTGCTGAGGATTTGGCCTAGAGGTTAAGATACTTCTGTGGCTTAGAAAGCGTTGTTCAGGGGGAAAAAAATCAATGACACTCAAAACTCCAAACCTATTATCCTTATCCACGTCCGTAAGTGCAGCAAGTGTGTCTTCACCTATTGGTGACACTTACTAAATACACAGTAAAGGAGATGCCAGCAACTGAATCCAAGGTTTTCTTTCCCCCACTATTGTTAATATATTCCAGAATATATACACTTTCCTTGTACTTTGAACCTAAAGAAAAGGTGTTTTTCAGCCTTTTACCTGGAACTTTCACTTGAAATTTGACTGATGAAAAGAAAATATTGTTACTGTCTCCATTTATTTTTTCTTACTCTTTACATGTTGATTTCTTCTTCGTAAAAAGAAATGTTGCTTAAATTGCTAACCAAAAATTGTATCAAGCAGCCAAGTAACATAAACTGAAGGAATAAATAAATCCATATACATCAATCAAAACCAGCAGCTGTTTCCAAAAAAACCTGAGCAATTATTTATGAAATTATGTCTTCTTCAATGACTCTGTATCCCGTAGCAATCCCAAGAGAACCTGATTTTTTGATGAGCCTAAATTGCTGAATTGGAAGAGAAGACAATGTCACGGTACCAATTAGCAAAACCACCAGGTATTACCACAAAATGCCTGTTTTTTATTTTACTGTGGGTGTATAACACAGGCATTCCCTCGTCTCCAAGGTGGAGGGGACATCCTCCTCCTTTTATTGACTTGAACTATTAAACGCCTTTAGAATGAGCATACGCATACGTGAACGAAAGCAGCAAGAAAAACAGTGACACCGTATGCATTTCAAACAAGAAATAGGCGCCCACTGAAATATCTTTTCCAAACAGGAATTCTCAACCCTGGCATTTTCCTTGGTATAGTGTAAGGGCTGAGTTGTCTGCACGCAGTGCAAAGTCAGACGGTGATCTGGCAGCTGAGGCGGTGGATCAGCACCCAGAGACCTGCAGTCCACCCTTGAGCTGCCACCTGTGCTGCAACACGTGCGACTGCGCTCAATTTACTTGTTGTGGGTTTTTTTGTTGTTATTTACTGAGACTGCTCATGGGAGGACCCATATCAGCTTCTACAAGAGGCTCCAGTTGTCCGGACTGGCTGATGTGTAGTGAAATATTTAGTCTGTTGCTCACTTGTTTGCACGGGGACATTCAAGGTTTGTTCATGGACACCTCCAAGAAATATGGCTGAAGACTCAAGACTACTCAACTACAAAAAGAATCTTGTTTTCTTGGTTCCTTCCTGGTCATATCTATGCTCACACTTCAGTCATTCTCAGTCCAAGATAAAACCTTAATAAAAAACATTATTCCCATCCTCCACTCACAGCAGCAGGCCCATGTGAAGGGCCCGCTCAAGAAGGGCACGGTCTTGGACAGTTGACACCAGCAGGCCAGCTGGCTTTTATAAGAGCATGGCTTTTATGTCGGTAGATAAATCCAGCTCCTGCCCTGAATATGAACTTTCAAGGGAGCACCTGAAGAAAGTACTTCTGAGGCTGCAATGCCCAACTTGCTTCTGTCTTAAAATGGCAACTGTAATAGAGTCTTCTTGAGGTTTGAGCTAAATGCAACTGACCTGTGGTAGGAACCATGTCCTGTCAGTGGTGAAGGAGTGTCATCCTCTCCAAAGCTCATGTTCTCTTACCCTCCAGGCCTTTTTCTCTGACATTTCTCCCTGCTACTCATCTACGCCTCCTCTTTCAGGTCTGCCTTCAGGACTGTCAAAAGAGAAGTGACTACTGTGATCACACACATATCTCCTAGTGAAACAGCTGTTTCACCTAGGGTAGAGAAGCTGGTATACCTCTGGCTTACACCAGTAGTCAAGAATAGCTTAAACTGCTTAGTATGATTTTGGTTGAACTGCAGCTATCTCACTAGACTGAAAAGGGCATTCGCGTTGCATGCAAGCAGTTGTTCTGATGCAGGAAAGGGCTGCAGAATTAGGTTTTCACCCTTTTTTACAAAACCATATAAAAGGTGTCAGCCTAAAGACTGGGAACAATTCAAGTTTCCAAGATTCAGCCTCTGATTCCGACTCTCAGCTATGCAATAGCCAAGAAATAGTGATATGTAAAACAATAGTTATGATATTCTTTATAGTCAACCTATTCTTGCAGGTAAGGTTTTCCTCTTCAGAATACCAGAGCTTAAGCATGTATCCAAATTTCAGGAAGGTAATAATGTTCAGCTATGCACAGCTCAATGACACACTAAATCCACCTTCCTTGGTTCAAACCTGATAGGGAGCCACAGCTGCCAACTCCCTGCAAAGCACCAGGATTAACAAAAGCATCACTGTTGCCATTATCCCTCCTTGATTCCTCATGGGAGGAGCTCAGTTGCCCGGATCTAGAATTGCCTATTTTTTAACAAGTTAAACCACTTCTCCTCCTCGTTCACAGCCGATTTGACAGGTAATAATAAAACATTTTTGGCTCCTAATGCGGTGGACACCAGCTAGGAACTGGGAATTTCATTATTACCCCATTCTTCAAGCACTTCCACTGCACTGCACTAGGAGCACATGGCAAACCTGCTCCCCGTTGGTGACTAGGGCAGAAGAGTGAAGTTCTCATGGGCGACGCTGCGGGAAGCAGCAGCAACCTGGTGCTCATCTCACACCCCATGCACAGGCTCTGAACAGGCAGCAGAGGTGCCACGAGGCTGTGCAGTTCATCAGCACGAACATTTGCTCAATATCAGCAAAAACCTACCCAAAGTTATGAGGAAAATGGAGCCTCAGGAAATGGAAACAACCACTACACAAACAGGAGCAGCTGGTCCTGGCAAGGGCTTACAGATCCTCTTAACTCACCAAAAATGTGCTGTCCTGAAAGGATATGGTTGAGATAGACCCCAAATGCTCCATTGAGTTTTGCTTTTTTCTGTATTTTAAGGAGGTATTACATGTTTCTGGGGCATGGAGTAGTTAGAGATGGCAAAAACAAGAAATTCTGCAGGCTGTTCCCTGCCTCCGTGCGACTGCCTCAGTCTTCATGACAGATATGGGGAACAGAGATGCTCAGTATGAGTGCAAGGGAAAGCAGATGAGTCATTCAGCATAACTGCAGTGGGTTTCCATTGGCATTAGAAAAGTACATTTAACACAAGCAAGGAAGCCAGATGATACTGGTATCTTTGGAAAGCTTCTCTATAATGTCAGAGAGCAGTTATATGTTTTCACAGGGGGTCTTCCAGGCTGCATGTTTCCACATACAAAAGTAGGAAGGTTCACATCATCCTTTTTTTCCACTCTTTCACTCTGTTTTCCATGCTTATATTTTTCTACAGGGTTCTGTAGGAGTTTTCACCATCTTTCTGCCTTTCTTCATGACCATCTTGCCTAACTTTTTCATTTCCGATTTGGCCTCACAATTTATTTTCCTTTGTTCTTTTCTCCCCACCTTCATAAATGTGCCCTAATGTGTATTTAAGATGCTAACAACACTCAAGAGGATTTTTAGAAGAAGAGAGCAGCGTAAGTGCCTATGAAATCTGGCTGCACACATCGCAGCTGCAGCCAGTGGATGCTGAGCGCACTCAATAACATTGTGGGGGCTTCGTCTCTTCAGAAAATGTGGCCCTGAGGTGACAGTCTCCTTAGGATCACTGAATTAGCCTAATTTCCCCCTAATGCAATTTCAGTGAACTCTATAAAAGGAATTGCATAGAGAGAGAAAAGGAAAAAAATGGAAGAAGAGTGAAGAGCAATATGGAAGGATTATAAGGGCAACTTTACTTGTATATTAAATTCGTTGACTAGAAATAAGGTTTGTGCAATCAATCCTACACAGAAAATAAATCACCCCAAAGTCTCACAAATAAAAACTCAGTGGACAAATTCTGACTTTAGATCCAGGTTATAATTTCCACAAAGAGAGTTAGTAACAAGAGAGATGAGAGATAATTTTCTCCGTAATTGATGCAATATTTTGCAAATACATTCAGCTGAATCTAAAATCCAGCATTGTGTCATTTTTCAACTAACATATGGCAATGAGAGCTTCAGCAAGTCACAGAGGACTGAATCTTTGAGGAATCATTCAGCAACTTACTTCAGATGTGCTCAGAGTAATTTTATATTTTAGGAGTCTGTATTCATTAGTTTGCTAGCATGATTTCATGGGAGGGACATAACTTTTGTGGATTTTGTTTATTACTCTCTAAATCTTGCAAATCTTTTGCATGCTTGGACTAAATTACACTGAAGTGATAGATATAAAAACACTGCCTTCCCAGTTGGTCCTATGCTATGCATATGGTCTCCAGTAGCTTAAAAGAAACCCCTAGAACTGTGATTGCCTTAAGCCTCGAGTAAGATTTGTAAAATCAAGATTTTTTCAGTCCATTCTCCACTGTCTTTAATCTGTATTTTCAAACCCCCAACCTGTAGGATTTTTATGGTGGATCATAAAGATCCAATTGCAAGACATTCAGTGCTTGCTCTACGCACGTTTTCAACACATCTTACAGTGATTTCTACCTCTGTAAAGTCTGAGCACAAACCCGGTTCTTGCCCAGTGCAGTAATCCTACAGGATTAAGCCACACTGTAAATACCAGACAAATTACAATCAGATTAGATAGCAGCCGGTTCATTTACCCAACACAGCTGCATTCTGGGGTCTTTTCACCGCTGTCCTCTCTTCATGATATGGTAGATTTGTCCTTAAAGTGATTGAACACATTTTCTATTTCATGTATCTCCTGTCTTACCATTTACAACCAATAACATGCCATTTTCCACTTCTTAAAGTGCAGATTGCTCCTTGAGAAGCCAGTTGGGAAGCTCTTCTTTGTACAGAGCTACAGGCCAAAACTGACTCCATATTTATCTCTGAAGAGTCCCTTCATAGCTTTCAGTCTGTCCCAGGCAATTGGGACACAGAGAAGATCTTTTTGGATTTACCTAGGGGACAGCAGCACACAGACTTCTGCCATTTCCCAGGACTTGAACTAATGACACATTTGCCTTGGGAATTTCCCTGGGTTCCACAGCTAGTCTTTTTGCCTACCTCAGTGAGCACAAAGCCCATCAAATTTATGAAGCCTGCCTGATAGTCCTGGGGTAGCATGGCAATTTCTGCTCACTTCTCAACAAGCAGGATGTTTAATAATGTCTGCACTTCACCAAAATCTCTCTACCACTTTACTATAATTATTTGTAAATGTCACATCACATCCTTTGTAATTGTTCCCAATTACAAGAATCATCTTGCCTTTTAGACACAAACTTGCTTCCATCCAGCACGCAAACATGATGTTATTGGGGTTTTTTGTTACTGCAATCACTTATGTAAAACCCTACTGAATCACAGAGGTAAAGCAAACCACTAAGATATTAAAGACAGATAAAGTGCAGCCTTTCCTGCAGAGACTCATATTCTGAGTATCCTGCTAGTTCCATTCTCACCTTCACTTTTGATTTGGGAGTCATTGTTCCTGATTTACACAGAGATACAAGAAAATCAAAGTGCAAAGTAAGGGTGACTGTATAAAATACTACTAAAAGAGAGCAAAACCAAAAGCAAGGTGATTCTGCTGCATCAGGTTACTTGCAAAGACTGATGCCAAAGGCCAGGACTGAAACACCACCTGGTCTGCAAAGCCTCTCTAAGCCTCTGGCTGGCAGCTAGTTAGCCTGGAGCAGCCGGGATCTGCCTACAAGCTCAGCCTAGGAAAGCCCTGGCTTATTGCCAGTCCTCTCCCAATCCCCTGGCAGTGCTATTCGGCCTGTGCCCTTCTCTTGCAGAAGCCTCCAGGTCTGACTCACATCAACAGAGCTCACAAGCAGCCAAGGACACAAGGGAACTAAGCAGAAGAGAGAGGCAGAAGTGGGTTTAGAAGTCTGAAAGTGTAAATGGCAGACAACTTCCAGAATTATGGTTTTCCCCCACAATCACCTGTGCACAAGCCAGGACAAGGTGAGTGGACAGATCTGTACAGGAGATCAGGGACTTTGAGAGCCAACCTCAACTCACAGGGAAGATGACAGTAAAGGAGAAGCAGAGCAGAAGGCAGGCAGTGGAGCAGCCCTCGGAGCAGCACAGCTCCCGACTCAGAAGCCCACTTTGCCGGCTGGCACAGCATTGCTAGCGAGCTTCTCCCCGCTCACAGGCTTGCACAGACCTGGTCAGCAGCAGCCAAGCAGCCTGGGGCACAGCCCGGGCAGGCTGGTGGTGCCTTGCGGGTAGCAAGCGAGCTGCTGAAGCAGCCTGCCGAGCAGAGGCGTGCGGAGGCCACCTGTGTGCCGCTGGTACCATGGGCACGCCGCGATCGGCCTCTTCTCATTCGAGCTCAGGAACCGCCAGTGCAAGGTGGACCAACGTGAGACAGCAAGGGCAGCCCTGGCTTTATGCAGACCTGAAGCCGGGACCTGAAAGCCCATGAAAACCCAGCTGCTGGGATGCTGTGAGCTCCTGAGCGTGCCTGGTAGTGACATGGTAGCCTTGAACCACTGCTGCGAGTAACTCAATGGAGCGGGGCAAACAATGCAATGCAATATAGATATTTAAAAACTTTAAAAACATCAATATGAAAATCAAAGCATTTTTAACAATAATCATTTTTCTTCTAATTACAACAAAACTATATATGGAATTTAGATTGCTGAGATATGCATTTTTACAACAATTTGATTTAATAGAATATACCAAAATGTATCCTGATGCTAGGAAGGAAGGAGAAAAGCTGTACCAAAACTTACTTTCTGCAGGTTCCTTAGATCTTCGGCCACTGGAGGACTTCCTCAAGAGACTTCGTCCTGAGGTGAAGAGGCTGGTTAGTTCCTCCAGAGGACTGGTGGGTGTCCGAGAACGTGAACTGCTCTGAGATGATGACCCGTAGGTATTGACCGAGGCATTTACCATCTTTCCTCCTTCTTGCAATGTGTTTCTGGCTGTAGAATGAGGCACTGATGGAGAGCTTCTTGAGAGACTTCCTGAATGTACAGAATCATAAGGTGGAGGTCGTTTGAGGCTTAAGGGGGTAAGAGACCTACCCATACTGACAGGAGAAGGTGAGGCAGAGTGACTTTTAGGATAACCATGTGGAGACTGTGTTCTGTATAAGGTGGAAGGATGAGGAGGTGAGGAGCTGTGCCCAGGGGTGGTAGTTCCATGAGACACCGTCTGGTCTTTCTCCAGTTTTTGATGGCCTGGTGTGTGAGGTGGCAGCGACGATGGAGAAGCTCCAGCTTGTTGTTTGATGTAAGACACGTTTTCTAAAACAGGAAGTTTTGTGACCTCTAGCGGAGTTAGAGGAGACTCGTCGGAATTCGGGGAACACTGCACCGGGGCTGGTGGGAACACCAGCAGTGGAGGTCTGTGAGAAAGCAGATTTGGAAATGGTGGGGGTATATCACAAAGCAAGCCCTTGGGGGTAGATGGCACTGAAGACTTGGTGAAATCTAGGTCAGGCACTGTGGGAGTAGCACACTGAGAAGAACAAGTGTGATGGTCATATTCGCATTGACATTTTGAATCTTGGCCTACATCATCAAATATAGGGTATTTCATCTCCTCATAGACTGCCTCACTTTGGTCATCCTCATCTTTTTTGAAGTCTCTGAGTATATTTCCAACCATTTCAATATAAACAGGCTCTTCTTCCTCTGTGTCTGGAGCAGGACTGCTGACCTGCGATAAAGAGGCATCCCTAGTGAGTGTTGTCTTCATGGGGCCGTGCTTTTTGATATACGTTTCATCAAAAGATGTGCTTAGTTGAGTGTTTGGATTTCGTTTCGGCTTAGGAGGTGGAATCTTCTTTGTATACTCATCACTGTGAGGTCTTGGTTTGGCTGACACTAAAAAAGAACCAAATACAAATATTCATCATAGGTATTTAACAAGCTTTTTCAGACATAAGATTTCTGTTCCAACATCATAACTCTGAGACTAGCCTACTGTTGATTTTCTCCAAAAATACAACAGCAAAACACTATTAAAATATCACCCTGTTCAAAACACCCCCAATCTTCTCCCAGAGTGCTTACATGCTGCAAAGCTAAGCAGCTAGTGAGCACTTCCTTTCTTCTGAGAAAACTGTTCTCTCCCAAACTCTGTGGATAGGCATCTTTTCATTTTAAACATTAGCCTTTTGAAATACCCATGGGGGTTTAAAAAACCTGGAGAATCACCAAAGACATAAAACTAAGCATCAGAATGAAATCCTTATGGCTGCAAGAGAACAGTTAAGATCCTGGACATTCATAGTAGAGTGACAGTGATGTAAATCCGCAATAACACAGTGATGAATTAAAACCTTTTTATTTATAGTAATTTCTTGCATAAAGCAACAATTCTTTCAACACTGAGAAAGGAAACTTTTACATAAAGATCCAGCAACATTATAATAAGTCCAGGATTTACTGGATGTAAATACTGTAAAATTTACTACTGGAATAACCCTAATAATTTAACTTTCCATTCCATAAATTAACAAGGCTTCTGTGAATTCAAGGGGGAAGAGAATATTTTACGTATTCAGATCCTTCCCAAATAAATTACATCTAGAAAGAACAGAGCATTTTGTCTTTGAAATTACAAATCGAAATATTACGATGAAATTCAATTGAAATGAGAGGTCAGGGGTTTCTTAGAAATTATCTATTATGAATAAATAAGGAACTCATGGAAATTGCATGCCATTCTCTTTGCATAAATAGTTAATATGCCATTAAGTGTTGGGGTTAATAAAATACCTCATTAAATGTTTGAGTGAAGTCACTTTTTATTCCTAAATAGACAGAAACATTCAGAAAAATATCACCAAGTATAGTAAACCTAGTGTGTATTCCTACAGGACAAACAGTTCTTGTGGTGAAAGCCTTGATGCTTCATTGACATGTTCCACAGCCCTAAAAAAACCAGCCCTAGACCACAGGTGAGCCGAAGGTGCCAACGTCCCAGCTGAGAATTCACTGCTGAGGGTCTGCACTGCACACTCAGCACTGCACACTCAGCACTCCGAGACACTTCCAGATACCTTTTCCTGATCTATCAGAAAATCTCTGGGAAATCTCTATCTTTAAACCCAACAAGGCTGGTGCTTTTTCACTTAAAAAAACCTTAATCCGAAGGTAGGAGCTAAGCACTTCTTGGCAAATGGACAGGCAGTATCAGGCAACCCACACAGGACCCACCACCCTGGGTAGGCAGTGTAGCCCTTAGAGCACGTCCTGGCCACTGTCGGAGGAGGACTCAGACACAGTGTCACCACTTTGTCCCACTTCTGCTTGATCCGTTAGATAGACTTGACAAACTCAGTGCTTCATCCTTACAACATATAGTAACAAAGGCAGAGGTGGAACAAGACTAGTTTTCTTTTGGAACAAGGAGACTTTGGTGGGTGCCTGAGAGGTATAGGAAGCAATGAGACCACCCTTTGTCCACTGCATCTGTTTAAGTTTAACATATAACTGTAACAAACTGAAGAGAACAATAAACCTAGCTGCAATTCAAAGGAACGAAGACCAGCCCTGTGCTTTCATGGTGCCTCTAATTAATGCGTTCCTTTTGCAGCAAGCTGGGGACGTGCAGAAGCTGCCTCAGATAAGCACGTGTGTTAGCTTGACAGTTTTGCACTATGTGGATATAGCCTAATGTACTTTAAATCTGTCTAATTAACCCAAATTAATTTTCTTGAATATCTGAAGATAGACTTATGGGAATGAGGTATAGGCTACCAGAATCATTTGAGCTCTGTAGAAAATATTCTTCCTGATGTCTATGACAACACTGCCAGATTCTTCTTGCTCTGCTTCCCACTAAAACCCTATTTCCTTTCTCTGCATTATGTTGTTTGTGCATTATGTTCACACAAATGCTACTGGCATAAACTTTCTCTCAATCTTCTCACTGTATCTTTATTAACCTGATTTATACCCTAGGATGAGCAGTCTTATTCAGACTGGCATCATTAGGTTGTAGCCACGCTAATTGAGATTGGCACAAAGTCCTGGATCATTTCTGAACATTTTACACAGGACCTGAACTGTCCTTTATACTGGCTCCAACAACACATACAGAGGCTATCCATTCATGTACTTTGCAGCCTTTGGAACTGCATATTTTGCTCATAAGGGCTCCTCATTAGGGCAGTGTTGTGCTCCTCGTGCACCATGCCTTAATGCCTAATCTAAGGTATAAATATTTCTCATTCCTCAGTCTTCCTTAGACCACTGTTCCTTGCTCTCTCCTCTGTTACCTAAGTTACTAAGTTCCTCTCCATGTTACCTAAGTCCCACTGTTCCTCCTTTTCTCTTTGCCTGGAGAGAGCTCAATGACAGTCAAAGCTATCGGAGAGCTGCTGCTGTGTTGGGGGCCTCTCACGGCCGGTATATCTTCACCTACTGAGAGTCAGAAGTGCTTAAGAGCATCATATTTCAAACAAAGTGCTAGAAACACCCCGTTTTGCCTCTTTGCCACTTCCAGTTTACAATTTTCATCTAAACCCATGAGGTTCTGCCATGTGATCTAGATTTTGCCTGAAATGTTGGGTTTTGCATATGCAACATTCAAAAGTTATTACATTATAGACAAAGAAATGAGAAATGTCACGGAATAAAAGAATGACAATCTGTCACAGACTCTTGTAAAATGTTTTTGCATGGGTTGAAATTAACTGCCACAGTGACACACACAGGGCATTCTCATCTGCCCGAGCGTGATATGTAGCATTAGCCTAAAATATTGTGGTGACATTATCAACAAAAAGGTCAACTGACCCCATCCTCTCTTATCATACACAGGCTAAAACATGACAAGGTGAAAGATTTGCTTTCCTTTCTCTATTCAAAACATTTCTTCCTCTGCCACAGTTCATTTTATTAAAACATGTATTTCCAGGGGGAGAATGGCAAGATGTTATTTAGGTATTTTTTCTGCCTTGGTAAACTAGAAAGCTTTGCATATTTTATAAGCATTTCATTATATTGATACCTACTATACACTATTCAAAGCAGAAACATTTGGTGCTAGAAGACTTCCCTGGGAAAAAAAAAAAAGACATACAAGCAAATAGTTAGGGAAAATAGCAAAGGAATCTTTTATCACGACTGGGAGCACAGAAACTGCTCAGCACCCACCAGGAACCCCCTCGAGAAGCAGTAGGGGTGTTTATGAGGCAAGCAGAATTAGCATTTAAGGAAGTTATGATGCAGGAGGCCTATCGCGCTTATATAAAAAAGGTTTCTGCTCTGAACACGTCCCCTTAGCAAGGCAGGCGCTCGATGGAAGGAGCACATGTTTGTGAGCTGTCGCTCTAGCACAGAATAATGCAGAAGACGACAGGAATCCGGAGCTGAACAGAGCTGGGCGAAGCTAGTGAAAGGAGCAGGGAGTATTTGCACAGTCTCTCCGGTACCAGCATGAGGAAGGAATAAATGTGCACGGATGCAGAAACCCTGGCAAGATGCCCTGACCAATAAAAGGAGATTATCTGGCAAACTCCTGAGAGGAACAGGCAAGATTGCTTCGAGTACTTGAGAAAAAGCACTCAGCGCTGCTGGGAACACAAACTCCCAGGAATCTGCCATGAGACTTTGCCGCTCTCACTTCATGGCACAAGGGCCTCAACCCCAAACTAGCTTGGTGCATCTAAGCCAGGGGTGAGGTAGGTGCGTGTATAGCCCAGGCATGACGAGCATCGCGGTGCCGAGGGCAGCTCGGTGCTCCTGGATGAACAGGAAAGGCAGCACAGGACACCCGACCTGCACTCGACTAAGTTGACCCTCCTTTGACAGGAACTCTCTGCACTTCAAAACATTCTGCCACCAAGCAATCACCACCTCTAATAAACTGCAAATAAACCATTTCATAAAGGGAGCAACAGCTCCAGTTCTGATCTAGAAACAAGCAGCACAGTGCTCAAAATACCTTATGGAAGCCCTCCTGAATAAGCAGAATATGACATTTTTGAAATTAGGTATTTGTAGCACAAAGGTTACACGCAGCTTTCAGACATGCCCACATTATCTGCCTTTCGTAGTTAATTTTGGAAATATAGAACATTTCTTGTCATCCAATCCTCTTGAAGTCTTTTTTTCTCTTTAAGGAGTGAATTATGAAAATATCCTATGGCATTGCCTTTTATTATTTTCTCACTCTATGAGGCGTCGATGAAAACATTTAAAAAAATAAAATGAGTTTACCATTTTCTATTGTGCTTTAGCTATTTACCAGCTTTTGCAGTTCAGAGACCAAGCTGATTTATTGTACTGTTCCATGCAAAAGAACAAAATACATGCAAATTCAAAAACTCCTGCCTTTCAATTTTTACAAGATGCCACTATTTCTACAAGATGCCACATCAAATATATTTTAACGTTCTTTCTGAATGATGGAATGATTTGGGGTCTCATACAAATTTTAAAATATCTTTAAAATGCTACTTTAAAAGCAAGAAGGAAATAATCATGCTGCGTTTTGAGGGGTACCTCTATCAAAAAGAGCCTCCAGGAGTGAAGGGAAAAAAAATCTTTAACAAAACCCCAAAATTGCTTTGAAACTGAATCAAAGATGCACAGACTCTGATTTACAACACACAGAATTTAAAGGAGAAACCACAGCTCTAAGGCAGCACAGTATCTATGTATATTTGTGTAAGGTCAAGAATCTAAGCAAGCCCACTAGCTTTAATAAAATGAGTTCCCTGTTCAAAGTTGCACATCATCTTAAGTGCATTGGTGCTCCAAGTGCTTATATGGCTCCGGTTTCATTATCTCTGCAGATGAAGTTGGCATATTCTTAGCGAGACTGAATTAAAAAAGGCACAGGCCTCTGAACTGTGCAAAACACCAGTACTCGGGAGACCCGAGCTTAATTCTTATCTCTGTCATGGACCAGAGATCCTCAGGTGTCGTTTCAACCCTTAATGCCACTCTTATTTTAACCTTCTACCTTTTGCCTTAGAGTCACTTTAGACTCTGAAGTCTTTCAAGGCAAGAAACTTATTTTTTGGTTTATGGCACTCCTTGCATAGTGGTTCCTATAATAATCGGCAAGTGACAGCAAAAACAACAGCAATTTTATTGAGTACTTGCTGTGTTGAATGTGCATCTTTTCTGCTCCAAGAAATTTTTGATAGCAAGTGTTCTTACACTGTGAACAGCAATAAGCAAACATATGCCAAAAAGAAGTGCATCTTAGCAAATGAGGATAAAATCATCATCACTGGTTATGGTAACAGCACAGACCACATCCTCCACAGAACATACTGAAAACAGTGTTGTCCTCATGCACAAGAGTCCTTTTCCCTGCAGGTTACCTTTCTCTTTTCTAAGACATGCTAGGAAAAAAAAAAAAAGAAAAACACAGAGAGAAAGACCATGGAAGCAAAAAGGAACCATCAGCTTCATCCTAAAAGCTTTGCAAGGTTAGAATTACCTGGTTTCAGTACCGTGATTTAATGCAGTGCATACTTTCCCCTTCTTGAATCTATTGCCTCTTACTGGAAATTGTTTGGGCATTTAAAGAGGACTGAACTATACTCAACATGAAAGGAGTAAAAGGCTGTCATAAAGTAATACTGACACTACTCAGATGTCTCAAGGCTATGATTAAGGAGGCTTCCTCAAAAGGATTCAGGTCCTTTTATTTTGGCTACAGCTCTTTGGGCTTTTACGATGATTGATTTCTGCACTAATTCAAAGTGCTGGAAACCTAGTGGCTTTGGTCGTGATATTCCAGAATGACACACCAGCATTAGGAGGACAGAATGGGGCCTGCAGTTAAATCCAGGTCTGCATTTAAGCCCACATAAAACTAGTGCAGGCACTGTGGCCTGAAGACACTTGGCCAGCTTGAGCCCAGAGCTCTGGGCCTGGGCCCCACAGCTGAACCCTCAACTCCAGCCCCGAGGCTCCCTACGCTCCTATATGGCAAGGCAGCCATTTCAGACCAGGATCCACAAGAGCCAACTTACTGCAACAGCCTCTGGCGAGCAGAAGGCATGAAGGAGTGTTCTTCTTTGGCCTCGCTTGGGCAGGAACACATCCCTTCGTTCATGATTCCCAGGTTTAGACCTCCCCTGGAGTTGGTTCTTCAACATTTTCCTTCAAGAACTGAGCAAGAACGAGCTCCTTCCTTCCAAACGTGAGCAGAGGTGGAAGGAAACCCATTTTACCTCAAGCTTTGCAGTCAGAGGCTCTCGGCAGAGCACCAGGGGATGTGGAGTCACGTTGCGAGGATTTTCCAGGGCAGATCCAATGCCACTGGGGTGTCTCCAAAGCGCCGGCAATCGCGAGCATCAGCACTGCCCAAGGAGCCCGGGATGCAGCAGTCCCTGCCCAGAATTCTGTGCATGGAGGGAGCCCTTCCATAGGCAGCCAAGGCCCCAAGCAGGCTGATTTCCAGGCTTTCTCCTTCACTTTTCTGGGCGTTCACCTGACACGCTCAGCTCCATTTATTAACCTTTCGCACTGTGAAAAGGCTACAAAAAGCTTTCAGAAGATTATAAAGTGACTAATTCTCCTTCTGAAAGCCTGGTCTCATGCCTTCATAAATTCTGAACCTCCCATACTACTTCTTTTAAAGAATGAATGATTGATTTTCCCAGATAACATTGAATAGGGGGGGGGGGAAAAAAAAAAGGGTGTTTAAGAAATAATTGCAAAATATCTATGACCAAGGCTTTCTGTGCTATTCATTGAAGCAGAGTTCTGAAAGGGCAGAGAAAGCAAAATTTTAGCTAAGGAAAAAAGGAAAAGTCAATTTGAATCATCTCCATTTCCAAAAATAATAAAAACAAAGAACTGAGTTCAGATGGAGGCAAATACAACAAGTCTCACAGTAACTTCTTTCAGGTTGCAGTGATTTTGGAGTAAGCATTTACAAAAATGCCCTTGAATTTGAGTAAGACTGGGATCTATTCTGTTACATGGGTGTAAATTCCTAGCAGCTCCAGTGCAAGCAGGCCCCGAAGAGGGAGATGCAGGAGGATTACTGGGGAAGTGGGAATCTGCATGAAGGACCTTTACACGGCCCATATAGGTAAGCAGTATTGTTGCTGAAGCATTAGCTTGCTCTGTGTCACACAGCCCGGAGCCTGGTCGTGTGAAACGGACGCTCTCTCCCTCTGAGCGATCTCTAGTTGCAGATAAGGCAACGGCCTTTTAAACTAATCAATATTAAGCATTGTGAGATGAATTATATGAAGAGTGCACAAATAAAACCACCAAACCTTGCTTGTAGAGGGAATAATTTACAAAATGTTTGTGCTTGTTCGTCAGTGGCTGTAGGGCTCGGTTGCAGAAAGCTGCAGAGAGCTGGAGCACTGCAGAGGCGCACACGCTCACAGCAGAGCATGGGAAAACACCCACCGATCAACAACAGGAGTGAAGCACTTCAGCCTTAGAGCCACTCTTGTAGTATCTTGATGTCACCTTGAGATGAAACCCAAGCAGTGTTTGCTGTTCTATTGTAAAGCGACTGTTACGGCTCTGTTCTCACAGCCACCCACCCACCAAGAGCCTGGTTTCCCATGGAGAAGCATGGGTGAAACCAGCATCGCTGCCACCCTGCGCTCCGCTCCACAAGCACATCTCCATCTCCACCACCCGCGGCCTTGCGCTCCAACTCTCGTGCAGGAGCTGGCCTGGCTCTGCGCTCTGGTTTGGGCAAGGGTAACAGCACTGCTCCCGACCCATGGGGAAAAGAGATCCCCCTCTGTCCAGCAAGTGATGCTGCTCCATGTGCCGTAAACACGAAGACCTGCTGACGTTATCAAACATAAATCTTCTCCGTTTTGGGGTGTAGTGAGCACCAGTGATATAAGGAAACTCCTGAGAGCCTCAACCATAGCGGCTTATTCCTACATTATTGCTGCCCAAGGGGCACTGAAGGCCTTTGGCCACACACATGTAAACACATACATATTCCAGTGTGAATGCAAATCTTGGCTTCACAAACACTACATTAATATTGCCTGCTTGTTACCATAGGTGGGGGGATGATGTGGGAAAGCATCCCTCGCTGGGCTTTCATGAACTTCTTGGAGAAGCTTTGGCACTGAGGCTCTTAGTCTGCTCACACAGACACACACAAAGCAACAGGTCTCTTCAGGAGTTCCTGCTGCTGGGTGATTTCCAAATACAACACTTACCCCCAAATATTACGGTCTGAAAGGAATCAGAGGGAAAAGGGAGGAGGAGCAGGAAGAGATCAAGCTAAAGGAAGAAGCAGGAGACTTAATTAAGTAGGAAGTTGAGCTAACTACTTCGTATCTGTAGAAAAAATATTGGCTATTTGCTCACTTGACTGTGTTGTGCTTCAGACCACAAATATCGTGTCTAGAACACTCACAGTGACTACCAGAAAGACTTGAACAATTTCTCCAGAGAGTGGGACTGCTCATTTTTCAGATCCACAATTCTGCCCATCTTCAGCTCACAGACACAATAACTAGGTCAAACCCATTACTTGCTTACATAAGGAGCAATCTGTTTGCCGAGCTTCTAAAATAATTGCAGCCCATTAGCTCGAGCTGCCAGACCTACCGAGGAGCTATTGTGCGTGACGCCGGCCTCTCGGGGACCGCCAGATGCGATGGATCGTGCGCGGCCTCCCCGGCCGGCAGCCCTCCGCAGCGCGCCCACCTACGACGCGGCCCTGGCGAGCGCCATCGTGCCCATCGTGCTCTGCAGACTTGGCTCCCCTGCACCCCGGGGCTGCAGGAGGCGGGCGCCGCGCACCCGAGCTCGCGTCTCAGCCCATGGCAGCGTGCCGAGGGCGGTGGGGAAGCTGAGGAGCGCGGCCCAAGGGCAGGTCACTGCCAGGAGGATGTGGGGTGACCCATGCCAGCCCTGTCTGTGGGTTGTCACGGAGCATCCTCTGGGGTAAACGCCACCCCAGCTGCAGCGGACGGTGCTCAGGGGCCCGGGGCAGCGCCGCGTCCCAAAGTTGAGCAGCCTGGAAGCACTCAAGGCATCAGCTTTAGGAAAGAGCTTTAGGAAAAGAGCCTACTCATTTTGCCGTCGCCTCTGCAGGGCGGCTCGTGTCTCCTCCTCAGCTCTGAACACAGCGCTGACAAAACCACAGGTGAGCCGCGTGCTACTGGCTGTGCCCATACCGAGCACGTGCATGGCCAGTGGCTCTGCTTCACCCCAGATGATGCTCAGCGATGGGGCTGTGCCGCCCGCACCGGGCGCTGTGCGTACACCCAGGACTGCCCCTGCGCAGCAGCATCTGCATGGAGCCCTGCATGGCTCCACACACGTGTCTGGAGGATCCGCTCCTCCTGCAGGAGCCAAGCTTGACCTCATTGTGTCACCTTGGAAGCCCAGGGAAGATGGGAGACAGCCAGGGGCAGGGAGGAGGAACAAAGGGAGCGCTGCTGTACGCCCTCCTCCCTGCCTCGCTCACCACCACCAAGACCATAACGGCAGCCCTGAGTGTTCAGCCTTGCTCATGAACCTCATCCGCGCCACCACCTTTGCTTTACGAAGGAGGAATCCGGGACACAGAGGGACAAGTGAAAGGCTCGAGGTTGTCCGAGTCAGTCGTGGAGCTATTAAGAGTCCTGTCTCCATACTTAACTCCAGGAGATGCTTGCTGTTATTTGCAGCAGTAGCAGGGTCATGTACTACCTGCTCACACATATTTGCAGGACTGGGGTTCTACTGAAATTAGTCACTGCAGATGTTTACTTACAGGAGCTACAAAAAACACTTCAGAAGAAAAAAGAAAAAAAAGAAAGAGACACAAAACTCAGAGCAATGGAGTATCTTGAACTTCCATGCATTTCCTTTTGAAAATTCATACTTAAAAAAATTGAAGTGACCAGACATATTGAGCTCTTGAAGGCACATCCATGTGCTTTCACATTGGTGCTTAGTGCATGTGTTTTTGTTTTCATTTCTTTTAAATCAATGGGCTAACTTAGCATTTTATTCACCAAAATACAAGCATTAAAAGACTTCCACTGTCAGAGCAAAAACCTAATCCCATTAAAACTCTCCCGATTGGGGAGACAATTAAATCAGTTGCAGACTTAGGGCACCAGCACAGCATGCCTAAGGCAAGATTTATAGCAATACCATCTCTCTCTATTCCAGCTAGAGCAAATGTACACGGAGAGCCTGCTCCCTGCACAGCCATACCTGCAGGGCTGGATGCCAGAAATCTTCTTCATGCCACAAAGCCCTGTCAGGATCAGCAAGGCACTGGTTATACTGCTCCCAACACAGAGCTGGGTCTTCCAGCCTGTGCATACTCACAGAGTCCTGAGCTTGCAGGACTCATTTTCTTCTGCTATTAAATAAATGAGAAACTGTAATTATTTGGGTTTTCCTCACGTGCAGGCTGGTTATGAATGTGAAGGCAGAATATGACTCGTGATTACCTCAAATATTTGATGGAAGCCAAGGCAAATCACCACTGGTTCCGTCTCCTGACTTCAGGGGCACTGTGCTCCGGCTTCTTGCTTCCCAGCCTCAAACCAGCTGACAGACATGAGTGATGCTGGACTTTGGAGGACACTCTACCTGTTTAAGATGCCAGTAGCTCAAAGTTGCGGCCACTAAAACTAGCACCAATATTTATGCATGCTTCTTTTCTTTCCCTCTTATTTTCCTTATTCTTTTGTTTCCTGCTTATGAAAAGCCCAGGCAGGTACACTGTGACCTCCAGGCAAGTTGATGGCACTGCAAAAAGGAAGCTGTGCTCTGCTGAGCTGTCACTGCCGTGCACGTTATCCCTACACAGCACTGTTTGCACACACACGAACCGAGAAGCATGGAGTGCCAAACAGAGTTGTAGCATGTCAAGCATATGTTGCGTGATATTACCCAGCATTAAGCCAAGTGGAAGAGATGAAAGCAGCGAACTGGTGCACCAACCAAGACGATCACATTCAGACAGTCATTAGAAAGAAATTACCAACGAAACAGAGAAGGGATGCTGCTGAGCACCGCATGCTCCCAGGGAGGCCAACACAAGCGCGGGTGCGTGGCCCCCCGGTACCACTCTCTTAGCAGGAGATGCTTCATGGGCTCCGTCACGCTTCTCCGCCCAATTTATTACTGTCTTATTTTTTGTTTATGTGAGAAAGAAAGTAAGATGGAGAGGTGGGAATCCTGAGTATTCGCTGTGGAGGGCAGCTGCTTACTGCTCCTTCTTGTAATGCCTGACACTCTTCTATTTTCACAGACCAGATGTAAGAGTAAACGGGGTCTTTAGGATTTTGATCTCATCCCTAAAACCCTTAGTCATTTGTCTGCAATGTCTTTAACAGACAATGAGCAAAGACTATATGGAAAACAGAAGTGCGGTAAGAGAATTCCAAGATTGTTATTTTTGTAGTACCACTACCATTTCTTTTTGCCTAACATATTCTGATGGGCTGTCAAAACAAAGCAAAAGAATTACCTGGATGTCTCCTCCCCTAGGTATTTTTTTTACGATTTTAGAGGTCATTCGGTGAGGCAAAATAATGAAGGTTTCACAGCATTTCAGCTCACAGGTGGAAATGTTGTGACAAGGACCATTATAGCTCACTGAGGTGTAAATAAAATAAAGAAATACAGTCACAAATATAATGACTTTTAGCTTTGTGTAGCTATCTCCAAGGTTTGACATGCACTGATTTCATGACAATGAATGGATTTATTGGAACTGTAAACGTCCAGGTACACAAGGGCAATCGAGATTGCAAATTACCCATGCAGCGGACATGAGGACCAGCACAGGAGCTTGCTACAGACACTCTCTCGCTGTTGTCTTCCCGGCACAGGTTATTGATTCAGACGCCTCTGGAGCACAGCTGAAGTACTCCCAGGGCTGGGTTAGCTCTAAAAGCAGCCTAGTGACTTTTAGATGATACTTTTAGACCATGCTAGTGTAATTTCTCCTAGATCCAAGCTGGTTTCATGACCAATTGTCTCAGGTTTCCTTGCCTTGTTGGAATGTCCAGGGACAACAGGGAGCCTATAGAGTGAGCTGATCTCAAGGAGGGCGAGGAAAACGTCTGCTACTCAGGAAGTCTGCTTTATGCTCTATAGTGCTTCAAGGTCCTAGATGGCCTGTTAATTTGGGGCTCCATGGTATGGATTCCTGCAGGCAGCTTGGGCCAGCTTTGTAAACTCTCCTAAGACCTGAAGCATTGAAGAACATGGTGCAGAGAAGCCCATGTGGCTCTGCAGGGATTGCATGAGCTTGGCCAGGCTTTGCAGATGCAGCTTAGGGCAGGCAGACCCCTTCTGGGCTGTCACACTCAGGCTGGTGAATCAGCGCAGCATTCCCTGGGCTCGTATTAGCCACGGTTTTCCATTAACAGGAACATCACAGCTTCCATTACCCGCAACAGCCGAGAGGTGCCCATACTGTAGGGTGGCTGTTTGTCTAATTCCGTGCTCTTTTTGGAGGCACAGCCTTTCTCTGAGCAAAAGAGCAATCTGAAGCTGTGAAATATATAAAGCAACTTTGTTAAATTAGAAAGATAAGAAAATTAAGTACTCAGGATAGAGCAGTCCTACACAGCTAAAGTACCAACTGGCAGGTCTTGGGCACAAGGCAATTCCCAAGTTGGTAAGCAGATCATCATGTCTTTTCACACTGCATGGTCTATTTTCTGTTCAGTGCTTGCAACTGCCATTATCATTAATGAGCATGGATATGTGCCTTGAGGGGAAGAACATCCTCCCTCCGCAGCCTCAAAACTTGTTTATGGATCCCTCCAAAATTCACTCTGTGTTCACTCTTCTGTACGGAAAGCTATTATAGCAGCTCAATGAACTGCTGCTTTCCTTCTTCCTTCCCCCTTGCCTTCCTTTATCTGAGGGACCAGTAAGAGAGATCTCAATAGATGAAGGACCCTAAGCAACCCAGCCATGGGGTCCTCAATGCAATCCCCAGCTTCCTGCAGCCGCCTTGCATGAGCAGATGCCCTGCTGGGCCTGCAGCACCTCTGCAGCAAAATCAGGCCATGTGGCTCCGAGATGCACTAAACAGATGCAAAGAAATGCTGTTTTCTAGCGGGCACTGCACATCTGCAGTGCTGCTGAAGGCTCTGTGCCCGTCTCGGTGCCACACAGACAGCCCTGGTGTCTGAGAGCAAAACCTGGCCCCAGCTAGCAGGGAGCCCATGGCTCTGCCTGCCGCAGGCAGACGGGTAAAGATGCACGGATAACATCTGCTCTAAGGAAGCCTACGACGTGCTTAATGCAGAGGATATTATTTCAAAGTTTATTTTGAATGAATTATTGGCTATTTTAGGAAATAAAAGAAAATTCCAGCTATGGAAAAACAAGGAAAGCTCCAAATCCCTTTAATCCAAATCCTGTTTAGCAAGAGTAACAAAAGCTCAAGTTTACAGCGTGCAGCGACCGCAGGGCTGCCAGGAAGGCGGCCTGAGGGGTAGGCCCGCTCCAGCTCCCACTGCCTCCTTCCATGCAGAGCGAAGGAAGTGCCTCCGGACAGATGCTCCCAGAGAGGCACCCTGGGCTCGCATGGCCGGGCGCAATCCCATGAACCAGGGACTGCTCCAGGCTCTGACCTGCACCCGTCACCCAGCATTAATACTTCCTATCTCTGTAGGAAGGGGCACTGGAAGCACATTAACTAAATTCCTGCCTTTTCTCATTAAAGAGCCTCTCAGGATCTAGAAGAGAAACGCTTTCTGTGTTGAAATAAAACCATCCTT
Organism: Eudromia elegans; assembly: GCA_003342815.1. Classification (NCBI taxonomy): domain Eukaryota; kingdom Metazoa; phylum Chordata; class Aves; order Tinamiformes; family Tinamidae; genus Eudromia; species Eudromia elegans. The sequence continues at coordinate 3,076,026 of PTEX01000002.1, read as the reverse complement.
CTAGTTCACTTCCCACTTCCGAGCGTGACGCAGGGGCACAGTGACATTTGTTTGCTGTTCCTGCCGGCGCTTGAAAACGCTCCCCAAAGACAGGCTGTGTTTCTAAAAACAGCCTTCAGCGGGGCCACACGAGAGGTGGCTGCAAAGGTAGGGAAGGAATAAATGAAGTCCAAGGGGAGACCCAAGCAACTGTGGGAAACCCCACAGGTTTGAAGCCAGGGGAATCTGGAATTTGGGGAATTCTAGGAAACCTCTACTAGCATCGTTACACACGCGGAGAAACATCCAGGTAATATTTCACGGAAATTATCAACTGGGTCTCCACAAGCCTTTTTGAAAGCCTGGTAGCATTTACCTTCAGTCCTGTCCGGCAGTTTCCCGCTCTTACTTGTTGTTCCAATATTGACTGTTTCAGACGAGGTGCTCAATTTGGTGTTGGGGTCTCGCTTAGGTTTTGGTGGTGGCTGCTTACGAGAGCTGCTACTTTCATCATCGGTTCCTCCGACAGAATGAAGAGACTGGGATCTCACGGTAAAGCCACTGGAGCAAGGATGTGGCAGTCTGTCCTGAGGAGCAGGCATCGTCATAAATCCCATGCGGAAATGTTTCCCCACGTAGCTGCCTTCATTTCCTCTTACTACTTCTCCACCTATGCTGTAAGAGAAGACATGCACACAAGTAAATGATCCACCTCTGCTTCGATAGCACCAATAAGTAGGTCTTGGTTTCATCTGCAACTTGCTGGAATTGGGATATACAGTAGCCATCATCTGTAATAGCTTAGTGTAGACATACATGACACTTGGTGAGATTTTTTGCTGGAACAGTAGATGACTGTAGAAACACAGGAAGAGAGGTAATCTGTTGCATGCAGACAAATGGCTACACACTCAAAATATTACAAAGAGAAGCTGAGAAAATGGTTTCACTCAAGCTGCATAGCACTGTGACTAGAAATGGCGAACAGAGCAAATCTGAAACATCAGAAGGCAGGATTGAAATTTTAGGAAAATGAGATTACTGGTAGGGCAAAGAACTTAGCTTTAGAAATGCAACATCATGTATTGATCTGCACTCCCCCGCACTCATCGCTGACTGCAGACATGCACGTATCTTAGGAGATAAGGCTCTTGGGCTACCATCAATCACTCCTCTTCAGACTAAATCATGGTAAGGGAGAAACACTTCAAAAATTACTTGGATACAGGAAACTGAACATCAGCATCTCATCACATCCACACGAATCTGCAACATGAGCAGCATCACCCTCGTAAGACACAAGTGCAAGAGATGAGAGAACAATGAGCTGTGGGACACCAGAAGGAAATACCCTCCATGCACTCAAGAACACAGATGTGGAAGGAGGAAAGCTCAGCAGAAACAAGTGCTGTCCGTGGGGTGCTGCACCGGCAGGAGGGAGCACTCAGCATTACCTCTGTGCTGCTCCAGTGGCAGCTCTGAAATGCACATTTGGCTGCTGCTCATGCCCTAAACCTACAGCACGTTTCAATTTGGGCAACTCGGTCACCACACGCGGCAACTCGGCTACACACGCAGGTCAACAAGGGCTCTGTTCACAAGGGCGTTTGAAATGGTATTGCTGTGGGCAAGTAGAAACGTCACTGTGAGAACTGTAAAGTCCCATAAATCCCTAATTGCCTCCTGCTTCCCCTTCACATAGAAGGAAGCAGGGTCAGTCTGCTCTGTAAGCTGCCTATCTGATGTTGTTCTGGGCTGGTGCAATTTATTTGGTGCTGAACACATCTCCTCCTCTAAAAGACAAGAACATTTCTCAATGGTTCATTTGAAGAGCGAGTAAGGTCACTGCATTCCCTGATACTGCCCCCAGGAGACAGTAAATCTTCATCTTTTTTGCAAGGTACACGCACGCTCTGTCTCCTCACCCCATGGATTGGTGCTGTGCGACACAGAGCTTCATGCATGATGAAGCACAATCTCTGCGAGCCACTGAGGTCTTGCCAAATGATTCACAACCGAGCAGGTCTCGCTGAACATGTCCCACCTTGCAGAGAGCGCTGACACCCACCTGCACACATATACACACACAGTCACACACACGTGTGCACACGCCGGCCCAGGTCTGTAACCAACCTATTACCGAATTCTAATTGGCATCAATTCCAGAGGGATTTACAGCCAGAAAGATCAAAAGGTGGAACTCATTAATTTGAAGATTAAAAACCTGTAGCTAATTTAAATGATTAACTATGCCTCTACTAATCTTTCATAAATTGTTCTGAAAATAATATAATCCTCTGATGCTAGAGTACAAAGAAGTGCCTGTCACATTATTTAAAGAAGATTACTATCCAAATATGGTGAAAATACAGGTGGGGAATCTGCTTCCTTCCCTAAGCCCATTGTACAGTAAGACACGTATAGAAAACAAAGTGTCAGTTCTCCATGTGCTTGATATGTTATAATTCCTACCAGGTTGCTCTACTTCCTCAGTGTGTTTGCTTTCCCCCTCTCTGTGGACGTGTTTAGGCAGCTTCTGCCCTGGATACAGTTACACAAGCTGCCCTGAGGTGATGGGTTTGACCCTTTGCTATGAGTACATAGAACTGCATTCACATGAAACGTGTTCTTACTGAGCTGTTGCATCTTATATTTCATAAATACTAAAATATCTAAATGAAAGAACAGCGTTTAAAAGCACTAATTCATTAAACCATTGAGTTATATTTTTTCCTCATTTCCTCCTCCATTACTGTTTTTTTTTTTTTTCATTCTTTGTTGAATTTCTTTCAATATCGGAGGTGAAAACCCCCCCTTCCTCACCTGTACACTACAGTTGCTCCAAAGCAAGCCACCTATCAGCCATCCAGAGGGAGTAGCTGACCTAGATGGGAGCAGACCTTGCTCTTCCACTTCACAGATGAAGCAGATCTGGCCTTGTTCTTTTATGTCTTCTGGTCAGCTACTCGACAAAACCACAAGGACACCAGTTCCTCCTTTTCCAGCATGCCTGAGAGTCCATGTATCTCTGTAGGGTGTAGGAGCTGATCTTCAGCTGATGGTTGTGCACCGCCAACTCCAGGATGATGAAGACTAGCTCCTGAACCTGGGTCCTGGACCCAGGCCAGCATTCAGGATCAGGTTTATGTTTGCTACTCCTGCTCCCAACGGGAGCCTCAGACAAGGGTGCGCAGCTCTGCGCTGCTCGTGGTCCTTTGAGGAACCAGGCAGAATTCAAGGGTTTACTGAGGAGGATGCTCCTCCTGCTCGTGACTACAGGAGTTGGCCGGAACCAGTTTATGTCCCACTACAGCACAACAGCCTCAGAAAAGACTTATAGGCACCTTGCTGCATAAAGGACTATATAGAGCGCTAGGGGAAATAATTGTGTAGATGATCTCACTCCATTATTTCTGACAGCAAAGAGCTTGCACTCTTCATTGTGCTGATAATGAGCTCTATCTCATTTCAAAACTGTATTATATGAGTTGCTGTAAGTATTACACAGTTTATTAATATATATGGAAATACAGATTTGGATTATTCCTCTGGGAAGTTTCAATTTGAACTTGGCTAGGTTCAACTGCTTCTCTGACAAGGAATTATATACAGCAGTCAAGTAACCGTTAAAAATGCAACAGACATTTGCCTACCAAAAAAGACGTGAATTATATAACAATAAAATTAATCATACAATCACTCATGGTACACACTTAAAGCAAGGCTGACTAGGTACTAAAGAAATATGTTAGCATCTGGCTAGGTACAGTGACCTAGGTTGCAGTAAATGGAAAAAAAGGAGTACAGGGAAGTGTCCTCCAGACACCCCTAAGGGAACGTGTTCTGAAGCAGCCTTGCCTTGAAAAACACATTCCTTGGCTTTTCCAAAGTTTACCTAGAATCCCCTTTAAGGCCACTAAGTGCTGGATTATATACATGGAGCACTGGAAAGTAGCTAGCTTTCCAACCACCTCCTGCCTCTACACAGAGCTGGAGATCAATCACTACAACAAATCCAAAATCTGCCTTTAATTAGTGATAGTGCATTGCAACTTTCACTTCTGAAATACCAACAGCTCCAGATGATGCCTCCAACGAGTCTGGTTCAACCTCTGGTAGAAGCTGAACTGTCCCCTGAGACTTCCGAGGCCAGACCTGGGCTGGCACAAAGCTGCCCAGACCTGCCGCACACACGTGCCCTGCCAGCCTGGGCTCGCTGAGCCCAGTGACACTTGCTGTGACATGCCCAGACTTCCCGTACAGGATTTCAGAAAAGCCTCTGCACCTCATTGAGACTCCACTTCCAAGTTAGTGGGAAGGACAAAGTACTCTGCTGGCCACGAGGCACCTCGGAAGGCCCCTTTGGATGCCCGAGCCGTGGTGGGTGCCAGGTTGGGCTGCGAAGCCACCTGGCCCCTCTGCAGGGCCGAGCGCCCCCACAAGGGCAGCTACTCACGGCGATTTGCAGCGAGGAGGGAGACTCCGCCACGGAGGCCACTGTGACCACCAGCCCGGGGGGCTCGGCAGGTGTCCCAGGGAAACGAGGAGACCCACAAATTACCACTGCACATGGGGGTGCAAGGCACTTGCCTGCGGAGAGGGAGGAGGCAGCGCAAACCTGCCACTGGTGTCCTCACTTGACATCCATCTAGACCCTCAGGGAAGCCATCTGTCCCAGAAAGGGGAGAGGAATCATAAAAATGAACTTGGATGACGTAGGGAGATGTACAAGTCCCTCACAAAAATGACTAATCAGCACCATAAATCTGAAAGGAATGGAAATATTTGACACAAAGACTGTATATGAGCTGGCTATGGATGCTGTTTTGACTGAACAAACAGCAATTCATCCCTTTATGTATCAAGTCTTTTCTGGGTAAGAACTGGGTAAGAAAACAGCTACTGCTATTTTACCTCTTGTTTTTGTTTTTTGGGTTTTTTTTAACCACTTGCTTACTCCTTTGCCAATGGACCTCCAGCTCCTCTGCTCATATCTCACGTTCTGAGCATAAAGGGCTGAAATGGCTTTGAAATGTCTATTCCCCATCAGAATAAATTATACACATATATACCAAGGATGACACATTTTACTTTGTATCTCAGAAGCACTTTCAAGATTAGCATAAATTATATTTGTAAATTAGAGGTTGGATGCCAAAAAAAAAAACCAGAAGATATACTATTTTTATCCTCCAAACATGATTTCAGCAGACCATGAAATGTAATATTGAAGACAGAAGGGCAGTAGCACAATCACAGATTCAGGAATTGCAATGCAAGTAGTTTTATATAAAGCTACCCCATACTTATTAGAGAAATTAAATATACAAACAAGTCACATACATTTCCTTTCTATTTTTGTTTTAAAAATCCTACTCCAGAAGCCTCATTCCATGTTCCTAAGCAATGCCCATAACTGATTTTTCTCTGCTCCACTTTCCTGAATGGCTGCAAACGACTCATGATCACCTTGCATTGCGATGTGGAGGATAATACAAATGAGCGCGTGGAGGCTGAGTGCACATGCATCACTTACAGGGGTCGACCTCAGAGCCAGCCCGAGCGCCTGGAGGAACACCTGGAGAGAGCAGGCGATGTGGCCGTGGCCCTCGGGCACCTTCCCTCTGCTGTGTGCCCAAATGGAGCCCCTGCCCACAACAGGCACTTGCTTTATAAAACTAACTGATTCCTGCTGAGGGCCAAAGGACTATGGAAATTCACGTGCACTGGAAAACTGATGACAAAATCAAAAGTAACCAAGACTGTCCACAACAGGGGATGGCAAACAAGCCAAACACTCTCCTTTCCAATGATGCATTACTATGGCCCAGAGCCCCTGTTTTTACAAAACAGAAGATGGGAAGTCATAGCAAGAGATGAGATTCTCAAAAAATACTGTAGAAGAAACACTGCCAAATAATACTATGCATGCTGCTTTCACAGATTTAATAGTATCAAGTCAGCCGGAAAGGAGCAGGCTAAGGACCCTTCTGACCCAAGAGCACCCAGGAAAACTGCATTCCAGCTCCTGCTTCTCACATCCTGCAACCTTCAGTGAGCGGCACCCCAGGGAGGGAGGGACGACCAGGCACGAGTGGGCGGCGCTCTGCTTTTGTATGGCTGCGGATATTTTTAATTTTGCATGGGAGACGCGCAGCTAAAAGCCAGTAAGTGAAAGCCCACATGCTCCAAGTCACCTAGAATTAGTTACCAGCCCTATGCAAGGTTTAGACGGAGTGCAAACGCATGTTCACGGTAACGGAGCGGGGCTTTGCATCCTGTTGAAAGCAGGTGGAGCCAGAACAAGGCTGTGCTTTTGTCACATGCAGCGGAAAGCCACATGGGGAAGGCTCCATTGCGCCTGAGCAACGGTGGCTGACTAGTTATTTAAATGCAATGTGAATAAATTAACATGCAAAATTATTTTTGTGCATTTTAGTAATAAAATGCTCTCTGGACTAGTGTAGCAGGTTTAATGGAAGCGATGCTTCTAAAAAGTGAAAACACTTTCGTGGGCCATAGCCTGGGAAAAGCTTAAACAGACAAATGAAAGAAACATTGCTGATGCTCCATGTCCACTGGTTTGTAAACCAAGTGCCTAGGAGTGTCTGCCCCTCGTGGCTTTTGAAAGGCAGGTTTCATTTCAGGCGTTGACCATGACTACGTTGTGATTTACCTGGACAATAGCTCTGCATGAGCAGCTCTATTTGTGCCTTGCAAAATGAGCTCCACATCTAGGCACGTTTTTTCATGCCACTTTCCCCGTTGTTGCTGTCAGTCCAAGCAGACCCTTGGCGGGTGCACCGCCTTGAGGCAGCTGCTGTCAACTTACTGGCACTGGTGCCCCCAAGGACTTCAGCTTTTGGAAGCTGAGCCAAAAGCAAATCAGTCCAAGATGGTCTCACAATGAAATCTGTAAACCAGAGCAGCCTGCACTCGCACGCTTTGGGTCTCCTCTGTGCATATTTTTGGATGAAGCAGCCTTTCAAGTGCTAAAGAAAAGCCAAGAGAATAGAGCTTCCAATATGCTCCATCGCCCTCTTTAAAATGCAGTAAGCAAAGAAGCAATGGGCTCCAGAAAGGGTGACCTGACCTGGGCTTCACCTGCCCTTCTGCACATCTGCCCTGGAAATGTTGTTGTTTTTTTTTTTTTTTTTCAGATGCCACCTGAAATGGCACCTGGTGAAGCCACAGCCAAGTGCTGAAAGGAAAAGCGAAACACAGCCCAAGGCACTAGAGAAAAAGCTTGGGAAAACACAACAACGTTTTGGCAGATGTTTGTGAGTAATGTAGGGTAAAGTTCTTAATCCATCCTCAGATACTAACAGGCAGTTTGTACTTCACATATGTATGCGGTAAAATCTTTAGGATGGCTTTGATGCAAGCCCCAGAATAATCTCTGGAGGGCTCATGAAAGACTAATATGAGGTAAAGAAAGCATCTCCCAAGGAGAGAACATTCCCTGCTGCGAAGGTAACAAGCTGCTTTCTCTAGAGGAGTTTTTCCAAACCACCATCTATAATTCTGGAATTGCCAACAAAAATAAAGGGAAACGCTAACCTTCTGTAATATGAGTTCTCAAGGCATATGCTTATTAATGCGCGCTTATTGCCCTTCAAGCTGAAGAGAGGAACAATTAGATCCCTTTTTAGAAGCAGTATTACGACGCATGTAGATGTATAACTTTGATTTACACAGTATGACAGGCAATCAATGTGCGTCAGAGAAAGCCTGCCTCAGCAGAGAGACGTGCTAACTGCATTTGAATTTTCTGGTTTAGGGCTGAACAGATGAGAGTTCCCTTCACATTCCGAACACAATGGGAACGGGAAACGACACGATTTCCAGCCTAGGAGAAGATGTACTGCTTCCAGTTATATGAAAATGAACAGCACTAATTTTTATCCCTCACTTTCAATAGCTGTGCATACCACAGAGAGGAAAGCCAGACACATCCCAAAGTCTTTATCTGAGTTTTCCACTTGCACCCACCACAAACAGCACAGGAATGAGCGCAAGAAGTCAACCTCTCTCCGACACATTTCATTCACATAACACACACGGTGAAGAGAAAACCTATAGACTTTTTTTTTAAAAAAACCCAAACAATCAAACAAAGCAGAAGTAGAGCCAGAAGTGAAAGGCAGAGTTCCTTTGGCAATACTGGGATGCAAGGAGAGCAGTAAAGGCAAGCATCCCCAAAATTTGCTCTACACACACATGCTCTCGCTCCTCTCTCAACCCAGAGCTATTAACGTATCCGAAGCAGAAAGCACCAGTCTCAGCAAGAGCCATTTCCTAATGAACGCCCTCTAATACAGACTGGGATAATTCCACCGCAGCTTCTCAGCAATAAGAAGCATTGCTGGTCGGCCTCACTTTGGTGCGTTTTCTATTTTTTGGCTAGCTTCAGTCCTGAACGAGTTTTATTGTTATTCTGGTCCTTGCCAAGGCTGTCTGGTGCCTCTCATTAGAACCTCAGCGGCAGAAAATGTTTTGCACAAAACTAATTCTGGTGCCTTTCAACTTATTTTCAGGCTGAGTGAGTCCATAAGATCTGATGATTATTAAGGTGAGCTTGCGGTGATGTGTTCGATAGCCTCTGAATCTTGTTGTATTAAGGCAAAGGAAAATTCATCTATACAGTTTTAACATTATGCTTGGAAGGCTGAACAAAAAGATGGCAATTTTAAATGCTCAAAGCAGCTTGCCTCAAGGGGGGTTTAAGGTCAATGTGCAAATGTAGGGACTTCCTTTATCCATACCCAAAAGAGGGCTAGAAGGGCAGCAACCTCTTCTTTCTTTGCTTGTTTTGTTTTTGCCTTTTTTTTTTTTATGATGACTCTTACACAATGGAAACACATTTACCAAAGTAACTGCATAATTTTTGACGGGACACATACTAGAAATGCGGATGCTCTTAGCTAAATGCTTAGAATTAAGTTGTTGAGGAGCTCAGTGAATAGAAAAGTAACTTAGAGTAAGCTCAAGCAAAACACAGTTTGTAAATGCAAGTTCAGGGACAAGTTCCCTACTGAGTTAAGTTGTGAAATTCTTATTGCAGTGCAGTTAGTAGTGTAAAATATTCGCAACCTTAAGCAAAATACAAGAGCCGGAACCTGAAAGGCCTTCGAGCATTTAAGAGCTCCAGACTATCCAAAACAGAACATTTTACTTGTCTTTGAATTTTTTTCATCCTACCACTTTAAAGTTATACACTAACCTCTTCTGACCAAATTTGTGTTTGGGTACTCTACATATAACCACAGACCTGACAGAGAAACGTGCACTGAGCGAGATGTGTCTGGCAAGTGCAGGGAAGCATCAAGGCAGTGGGAGTAGAGAAAAATAGAAGTTATTTTGCCTTTCAGAAAGGAATTACACAGGAGAGATGGGAATAAAGGGAAAAATCCTGCATGGAGTGCGCTAAGAGGCTTCACGGATGGGAGGAGTATTTGCTGCACTGCAGATAGGTCTACCCATATAAACCTGAATTCATTAATACTAAATATTTACACTCAGCTTGTAACTGGTCCAAGAAAGCAATTATGGTACATCATGTCTGACTGGGAGTATTAATCCATTAAAACTTGGATCCCTCTCACAGTACAGCATGTCAATGCATGGTTAACAATAACCTCCCTGGCACAGTGCATCTGAATGCAGGCAGCCCCATATTCTCTGCTAGAGCAATGCAAAAATCTGTGTTTATGGTTACACATCTCCTACACTGAGAGTCCTTTAACTGCAAGAATGCTGCGTTCAGAACCATAAATATAACTTCAATAGTCTGTTAAAGTGCAGCATAGTTTATCTGTTCGACCCAGAGGGAGCTCCTGGAGTGCTCTTTGGTTGCGATGCAGCATCACAGCAGCACGAAACACACCCAAGGTCTTTGAAAACAGAGAAGAGCCAGCAGCACCAGTGCTGCTACCCTCTTGATGGAAGGCGAGGAGAAGCCATTCGGAACGGCCGTCCTCATCCCACTCCAGGCCATCAAAACTCTTCAGGGAATGAGTGGACAACAGTAGCACCTCGGCTGGCCCAGAGGAGAGGAGCTGCCCAGAGTTACACCTCAGGATGTGACCATCGTCTTCAGCTCTCTTCCCCTCTTCCACAAACTGCAGCCCTCGGATGCTAACCATTTGTCCTTTAAAAAAATCATATTGTCCCCAAAAGACATTGTGCACAGAAGGGCTTCTGCACAGGGCTCCTGTAACACACTGGCTTGGGACTCTTGTAAGCTGAGATAGTGACAGTTCTGAAATTACCAGTAGCTACTTTAAAAATATGTGGTCTAAAAAGCAGTCCCAGCATACTGCAAGGAAACTGTAATACAAGCAGATGAAGATTTTAAGAGAAGCGGTTGTCCAGTTTGGCACTGGGAATACATTACCACAACAACAAGATTTAAACAAATCATGAATGTCTCCTAATTCCATTTACTCTTCTTCTTTAATAATCCTGCTCGGCAAAATATGGTGAATTGGTAAAACATTAGCTGCCAAGACAAATGGTAAAAGATACAGTATTAAATCAGCCATTTCCAGAGCCCAGATCTAAAGTTCAAAGACACTAATCCTTTCATCAGGATTCAAACTGGCACTATTCCACACAAGAGGATGTTTCCTCTAGGGACTGGATATAAAACACATCTGTTGAAGACAACAAACTCTTTTCTAGTCTCAATATATTTACTGGGTAAATAACCAAAAGCCTCCATGTGTCTTCTGAGCATCTCTAGAACCACCTAAGCAATCACACCTACTGTAATGCAGTTACTGACTGGGTAGTGCTCTCAGGTCAAGCCTGGAGGTAGGATTTTGTACTTTATTTCACTGATGGAAAAGGAGCATGCACCATGTTTGAGCTATGTCAAATACTCAAATCTACTTGTGTCAGCATAGGCCTACCTTTGTACACGACCTGATGAATTCACAACCTTGAATTCCCAAACAAACCCAAAGCTTGAATGCAGATCTGCTGACATGGCTCATCCTACTCTCACATACAGCAAAGAGTTTTCAAAAACAAAAATTTCCTCCTTCCATTCTGATACAGAAAAGATCTGGTGATTTAGGTCAACTATCTATAAAAGGTCTACCTCTTCCAGCTAGGATAATTTCCCTGAAATTTTACTGCTTTGTTTATACTCAAGGCTGAGCCTGAGAACTTAGATCCATGCTTGGATCAAATTTTAAGGTGCTGTTTTGGACAGTCACACACTCTACATGTCATTGTGCATATAAATCAATAAAGAAGTCTTATGTATTTCTCTGCTTAAATCCTATGCACCACGATGTTTACAAGATGGTCAAAGTCAAACAAACCATTACTTTCTGTGGAAGGAATAAAAGTCTGATCATTAATTTTGAAGCTGTATTTCCCCCTAAAGACAGAGGACAGGAGTGTGGTATTACTGTTGGGAACAAAAGAGGTGGAAGTCTTTCAATGATCTAAAGAGAAACCTCAGTGCCAGCTTACTCAGATAAAGGAAGGCCCAAGGAAGCCTTAGATGAAATGCTAGAAGTAACAACTACATTTATTTCACTTTCCCTGATACTTTAATTATGTTTAACTGTGTTTCATGATAAAGAAAATCAGCTTTGTCAGCTTGTAATAAATGAAGAAACTCACACTGTAGATTCCTATAAGTACAAGCAGAGCAACTTTCAAGGTCAGGTCTTTTCTACTAGTGGGTATTTCTGCCTGTTAAAATATATGAAATAAGGTTCAGGTGTATCAGTCTGAAAAGTAATTAATTCCTCCATACGTACGTGCCAAGCTGTAGTGGAATGTTTCCAGATAATGACGTTTAAAATATGTATTTTCTATAGTTTTAAGATATACCAAGGCTTGATAAGCTGTCTTTTAGCAAGTGCCCTTTTCTAAGGAAGAAATTGCCTTCTAGAAGCACTACATAAAATGCTGCTCAATTGCAGAAACCATCAAGTATCTGTTTTTCCAGAGCTTTATGAAGTATCTTTTTCATACAAGGCATACAAAGTATAATTAGCACAACATCATGCCCCAATAAAACTCACTGTCAGAGGACATGATGTAAAAAATTTCAAAATCCACAGCCCATATAACCCATATAACCTTTTCTTTCCATTGAGCAGTTTCAGCTCAGAGAAGAGAAGAATCCTCAAAACATGATGCCAGAAACTGTTTGCTCTTTTTCCAAGCCAAATAATCCATCTCACTTCAGTTTCCACTTGCCTTGCTGCCTAGGTGGAGTAACTTTGTTGACAAAGTGTCATAATATTTCTCCAAGGTACTGAAAAATACCTTCTAAATGTGTTTAAGACGGATTAAGGCACAATAAACCAGTCCACTATCTTGGAAAATTTATAAGTAGCTAAAATCTGACTAAATATTGATTTAACTGCTAGAACAAAAATTCTTTTGGGCAACCTTAATAAAGAATTTAAAACACTTACTAAACATTCTTGATCTACTGAGTAAATATGACTGTGAAGAATTCATTTCAACCTCCAAAGAATCACTTTGCATATTTTATAATTTTCCAGGGAAAATTTTCAAAAGTTCAGTAGTTTATTACATATTTATCATTGAACTATACCTAGGGAACCAATTCAAACTCATACCATGTGAGAATGAATTAAGACTGCCATTCTTTTCCATGTCTGTACTGCATTTGTCCTGCATCTAAGGGTCTTGCTCCAATAACGGAGAATTTTATGTCTGAGGTGCACGAACTAGGATTTTAATTCCTAAACTGGGGCTGAATTCGGGCTTCCACTAAAGATGTCCCTTGTTGATGCCACTCGAGATACAGAGTTACCAGGGAAGGCTTTCCTGATGGATGGAAAGAAAAGAGGGAGTACTTATACTCCTGGTGCCTCTGGCTAAGCAGGAAAAAGCAAGTGGTGCCTTTGGAGTAGCACTGCTGGCACTTGCAGCTCAGCTAAGAACTTGCAAGGCAGATCCAGGCCCCTGGGTTCTTTCATCTAGCTCCTGCCCTGGGTATAAAGGCTCCCGTGATATTGCACATATAGAACCTCTTAAACCGCCTCTGATTTTAGGTCACTCTGAAGATCTGCTGGGCCAGGGAAGGGCAGAAATGGGTACCCTGGCTTGAAGCATTCGTGTTCCTGCCAGCCTGAGCAGCTCAGCAGAAAGATCACTGTAGAAGAGTGTGATCCAAGTACAAAACCATTTATTCTGCTTCTGTAGCACACCTCTAGGTAGGATTCAGCAATACTGATTTAAAAACAGCTCAATAGGAGAAATAAACCGTCCTTAAGAATTGTGCACCCTCTTGCAATTCTCACAAAAAGTATTACTATTGTAGGGTCTTCCCATTGACTCCAAGCCAAAGTAGGGCAGTAGTCTCCCTGCTCTCCCTCTCCTCCTCACCCTATTCCTTCAAGGCAAAGAGCTTCTGGTGAAGTGACCATCTCTTCCTGCCTGCTCACAGAGCAAAAATAGCAAGAAGTAACCTACCTGTCCTGCAGAGCCCAGCATCCACACGTGAACTGCAGTTCCTACTAGTCAGACTGCATTGCATGGGGACAGGAAGGGGCTATTCAGCTGTCACCAGCAGGGAAGTGAAGAAGGCAGCTGGCAGTGAGAGCTGCTTCAGCCTGTGAGAATAAGTCACCGCTCTCGCCTTGCTTTGGGAGAAATGAACCCCCTTCCAGGCTGCTCAATGCAAGAACCTGGAAAACTAGCCAGGAAAAGCCATGTCAGTGAGGCAGGCCACGCAAAGAGAGAATTTACCTGGAAGGAATGGCAAAGGGGCCTGCTCAGTCAGCAACTATGATTTGCAAGGGAAACTGCACTGAAGAAGTTGGGAAGTGAGCAGGGAATGGGGTTTAGAGCAGCCCAAGGAATGCAGGAAAGTGCTGAAGGGGCAAAACCTCTTGTTGTGAGAAGAAGAGCTAGTGGGATCCTGGCACTTCCATACTTGTTAAAGTAGAAACTTCATTTTGTTTTAGAGGAAGAATAAGGAATTAGTTTTGCATCTATGAGCAGCCACTGAATTTCCTGCACTCAGCAAAACATCTTTAGAGCCTATCCTGAGGTCCACACATAGCCAAGCCACTTTATGGGATTGTCCCCGGGGTGGTGAGATGATCAGCTTTGCAAGATGGTTCTCCTAATATGAAACAGGAGTTTCCTGTAACTTTCTCAACTTCTTCTCCTCAAACCATTCCCCAGAGAAGTGATTTGCCCATTTACTGACTCTCCAAATACTAGAAAAATTCCCCTGTCCTCCACAAAGTATCTCTGACCCATACATAACCTCAGGTAATTAGGTAGATTCCCAGATGGCAAATACCCAAGATTAGTCTTTAATCTCAAGGGAGAGAAGAGTGACAGAGCTTTAGAAAGATTTTCAGGTAATTCACAGAGACATTTTACTCCTCATTACAGTCATCTTAAATGTAGTAGAACTGACTGAGCTGGAGTTTCTGGAGTGAAACAAAACACAACCCAAAGCATCCTGATCAGCCCTTTCCTGGGCATTTCCCCCTTCCCTACCTATTCTTCTCAGACAGGTGCTAAATGTAATCTCTCCATTTACTGGACCACATTTTATCAAGCACGAATGTACATGTCATTGTAGAGCCGTGTTCAGCCCGAGCGGCCCCTCGAGATGTTGCTAATGAGGCTGCTGTGCTGCAGCCCCAGCTCCCACCTCAGGGCCACAAGGAAGCCAGGGAACCCGTCTCCTCTGGATGGTTACTCAGGACCTTTGTGGAAAATAAATGACCCATTCCTTCAAAATTTAGTCTCCAGTTAAACAGCAGAATATTTCCTATCCTTAACTGGTCAAAGAGCCCCAGGGGTGACCATGAGCAAACCTCAGTGTAAATAGCACAGGTAAGCGTGGCTGGAGGATGCGTTTTCTGGGACACGTTCCCCCAACCTGAGGCCTGCTGCCATGTGGCTCAGTTTAAGGGTAAACATTAGAGGGTGCTCTTGAACAGCAAAATTGGAACTCAAAGGCAATGTTCTTGCCAGACATCCAATGTAACACACAGCTAAAATAGACTGTTTTAAGCCACTATTGTTTAGTTTCCACTGCAGCAACCCTTAAATGCACCACAGAGCAACCCGACACTCATCAACCCGAAACAGCAACCCAGAACACCCCCTGCTGATAACCCTTCAATTCTGAATTCAAAATCCTCCAAATAAATTGTTGATAAACTGCTTAACTCTAGAATTACTTAGATTTATCCAAACAGTTATAACAAATTTGTAAATATATGAATAAAATCATAAGCCTCCTTAAGCAATTTATTAAGGAAAAGAATTTAAGGACATTAAGGAATTGACATTAAGGAATGTCAATTATTTCCCATTTAAAAAATGTCTTCTACTTTAGCTGCTATTCATATCCAATCATGTTGTTTTGGCATAACAGCATTTGAATTTAACTCTTCACAAAAGGCAGTTGTGGTTTTTCAAGTTCACTTTTACCTCAGAAAAAAACAAAATATCTCTCTCTCTATATATATATATATATATATATGTATGTATTTATGTTTATGAATTGCGTGATTTGGACCTTAGAGAGGAAAGCCTCCACTGTAGAAAGTCTGGACTGGAGATAGAGCAAAAGGGTCCTTGGAGATCCTAGACACATGCCTCCATGCAGAGGCAGAGAGAGACAACTCAGAACCCAGAAATTCCCGTTTCTCAAGCATGAGCTCCTGAAATAGGTCATTGAATATGATCTGTTTTGAAGTTCAAAGAGGTTCAAATCCAAATCAAAACTTTGTTATGAAGACACAGACTAGAATATTAAACCCAAACCTGTGTGACATCTGGTTAAACCTAGGTTTGGGACCCAACCACAAAGATTATTTCAGAAAACTCTGGAGACAGAAGCACAGGCCTGAGGCAGTATTACAGGACTAAGTGTTTTGATAGAGACTGGGAACATGGATGAAGAACAGCTAAGGAATTACACCCGGAACCAGCTGAGCTTCATTCAAGAAAAATACAGACAGATAATTGATTTCAGAGTGAATGAGACAGAAGGGTAAAGTGAAACGCACAGAAGCCTCTGAGGACTTGGAAACCTTAAACACTCTTGTGACTCATAATATCACTTGTTGTTCCGATGAGCTGCAACACTTTGTCCCCACAAATTAAACAATTCCAGCTAAAACAAAAGTCATTCATTCACCTTTACCTACTCATAGATAAAATAGATATGGATATGTAGCTATTTTTCAGAGCGCTGTCAGACCTACTCTCTAAATCATACAGCTTCCAAAACCCATACTCTTTAGATATGCTGCAGGAAATATGTGAACTGATTCTACATAACAGAGCAATTTAAATTTGAACTGCTTTTTTACCTTACATAGATAACAGCAGATAATAACCATAAGAACAAACCATAAAGTCATTATCTTATTTGCATGAATATCATCCTAGAGTCAATGGAAGCATTCCAGATTTACACAGTCACCAAGAAGAAGATCAAGCCAACAGTGTATAAACATTAACAAGACCCTAATTAAAATCAAGTATTTTTGACAATTTTATTTCCAGCTAATTAGCACTGATGCTTTAGTACCTGGACCTGCTTGCACTGTATTCTGCAATAAAGAATGATTCATATCTACATTCAAATAAATAATTCAGCAAAGAAAGATGCACAGAAGTGCTTTTGTTTATGGCCCTGTCAAACTGAAACGCTTGGGAAAAAAAAGTTAATTGGCGTGCACATCTAGCAGGTTGAGACCAGACTAAGTGCTGTTTGCAGGGAAGCAGAGAAGCACCTTGCAGACCCTGAGGAATAAACTCCGGGAGCAGCGTTTGGATCTGACACACAGAGCCGGACTCCAGAACACACACGCGGCCACGCATCCCCATGGGAGCGACAGCTCCCCGGCATCGGCTCGAAGGGAAACATTAGATGACACAGGGGGTGGCCTCCCATCGGGACCCTGACTGGGATGAAGGGACCGCACGCTTAGGAGCTGCTGGGAGCCATGGAGGAGCCCTGCCTGAGCTGCTCCCAAGGAGCCACGGGCCTGCAAGTCCTGAGGCTGGAGCGCATCCAGGGTCTGGTTCTAGCCACACTCCTGGGCTGGCCCAAGCCCTGCCACATCACAGGATGCTGCGTGCACGTAAAAGCACCAAAAATTCCACAGGTACAAAACCAAAAAATAAAGTAATGCCACATAAACGTGCATTGGCACCCATGAAACCTTCTGTATCTGTGCTCCATGTGCAGCTAGCAGCAGCTGCAAAGCAGAACCCTCATTTTTACTCTAAATTTCTATCACTGTGTATAAAACATCCAAACAAGTATAAACAAATTTAGAACCTTATTTTGCTCCTGCAGAAGTGGCAGAGCTCTGAACTCCGGCAGAGCAAAAACCTGTACGAGAACACAACCTGTTTCTATTCAGCCCTGCTGGATTTTCAGCTGGTAAAGACCACCAAAACTGCACAGGAATGAAAGAATGACTTATGGCAACCAAGCACCTTGGCTTGGTAAGACTGTGGAGGAAGGAAAAGGGGAATTTATTAGCACAGCTATTTTAAGAGGCCAATTACAATTTTACTAGAGGGAAAACGTTTAGCAATTTCACCTATTTACAATGTAACAATCAAGCTATAAATTAAATTTAAACAGATGATTTTTTCAAAAAAACATAAACAATAAAAATTAACTGAGTGTTGATCAAGACAGTTTCAAGTAGACCAGTGGTATTTACTATTGGTGAAGCCTTTATTACCACCATTTAATGGCCTGTGCTTAGCCATTCTGCTTCCTCTTGACATATATCACTTTACCCTTCTGGATACAAATCCAGGAAGGAGTGGAACTGATGTTCATCGGAAAAATTAACTCAGTCAATTAATTAAACCCTTTATTTTTGCATAGCTAACATTCATGAACTTAAGAAATTAATTCTAAACCAATAATAATCAATATCACTAATTAGTCCCTTAATAGCGAGTGACAGGAACACCCCAAGAGGATAAACTCCCTCCCAAGCTCAGTAAATAAAAGCTGATGGGGGGCGTGTGGTCCAGGCTGATGGGCAGGGGAGCACACAGCTCAATGGGCACCACGAGGTGCCCACAAGGTCCCTGCTCAAGCTTCGGGCAGGGTCCTGGTTGGGTGCCACCAGCATCAATCGAGCCTCTTCCACTCAACTGTCTTGGAGCATCGCTCCTTCCTTCCGGCGCTTCTGCAGCCTTGTCGGAGCCCTGCCCTTTCCATGGGCACCCCACGTGTGAGGAAGGAGGGGAAGGAGCTTTGGCAGCTTCTCACCCGCCTCCCTGTGCCAGCGTGAGCGATTACAGCTCACGTGGACACAAAACATAGGTACCTGCGCCTAATTAAATCTGAAAGATTGAAAGATTTTCCCTGGAAAAAGCCCACCTGAAACTGACTTCAGTCACTTATTTGGACAGGTCTTGTACTAAAGGAGGTTTCCACACTGCACAGAGTTAAAACATGTAAGGAGGGCAAAGAAACCAAGAGCTCAGAGCAGTCCGTAAGTGCAAACACACCGCTGATGTCCGCATCCCCCGAGCCCCAGCACGTTTCTCCCACCGCCCGGCTGGGATGCAGCCAGACCAGGCACGTGCTGGAGTTCCCCACCACAGGCTACATTATTTGTACATTCAGCTCTCCACCGCAGAGCAGCAAGGCCAATAATTACTGTTAAATTATACAGAGCTCAAAAGATAAACTAGCTTTTAAAATGATATGCTTTCATTAAACTATAATGCAGAGAGTTTGAAACCAAGTAAAATGCTGTCACCTGTCTCATTTTCTTTTGAGTAGACATTTACTCTTCTATATAGTCTGCTGTCATCCGAGTAGCAGGAGGTGATACTTCTATACATCCTTGGTTAGGCTTTTCATCACTTCCTTTTTGCTCCAACAACATCCTAATTGATCCTACCTTAAAAACAAAAATACCAACTATAGAAATGGATGAGGGGGAGGAGAAGCAGGTCCTTGGCCGACAGCCTCACACTTCTGGCCTTGCCAAGATCAGCAGCACAATGTGGGCTCACGCGTTCAAAACCCTTACTGAGCCACACTTCATCTGTCACAGCAAAGGGCAGTCTTCAATAGCAATTTGTTTCCACTTAATGAATTAAAAATTCAAAGTTACATTTGTTTAAAACACCAAAACACAAGGTCTATTTTCTTCCTGAACAGACCTCACATGAAAACTTCAGAAGTCTGAAGTCTATATAAGCAGATTAACTTTGGCATCTCCCACCATGAAGCTGGACTATTTAAATCTAAAAATAGCATGCTAAAGCTGTTTTAAGTTGGATAATTCAGCTGGAGGTGGTTTTCATTTCATCTAGCGCTGCCTAATTTGCTACGGCTAAAACCTATTTGAGACATGCTGCAAGAGGGACAAGCAAAGTGTCCCCTAGTTTGTAGCTTGAAACTCCACATTAAATCTTGTAAGTCATTGCACACATCTCCTGGCCTATATTTAAAAGGTCACATTTGACCAAACTACCATAAATCAGACATCCACACAATTTAATCAGCTGATAGAGAGATTGTAGGAGCAGCTTCCCATAGCAGCAGGCGTTTCTTTCCACCCTAGTTCAGCTTCTCTCCAGCACAGACAAGGCGAGAAGCTAATGCTGCTGTTAGAGCAGACAGCAGAGGAGGTGCCTCTGCTTTTTGTTTGCAGACTGGGAGATCAAGGGACCGTGCAGGGGTTTGAGGGGTGGTTAATTATACACGAGCGGAGGAGGGAGAAGGGTCTCTTTGAAGTGCTGGAACTTCTGCGCTTTCCAAGTGGAAAGGAAGGAAAGCTCCTCATCACTTTGAGCGCTACTGGCTCAGATCTGGGGGAGGAGAGAGGGGGAAGAATGTCACAGCAAGGAAGATATATATTCAAATTGATTAATAAATGTAAACACATCATTAGATTAAATAGTAGGTTAGTTTCCTGACAGCTAGGCTAGGCTGTCAGGAAAGAAGAAAAGAGAGAGAGGAAAATCACAACAAACCAACCAAACAGCAGCTAAATTGTGGTAGTTATTTGGAGCCTGATGCTGATCTGTTTGAGTGGGTGAGAATCTTTCCATCAACTTAATTCAGCAAGAGCTAGCCCCGGGTTGTTTTTAGTGTCAACTTACTGTTTTCTAGTTTATTTGGGTACACATGATTAAAATAGAATTTTTAACCACATACTGATTCCTGCTTCTGTTTTTGCTTCTTCACCGGCTTCCAAGTCCATGGTAAAACTTGCAGCCCTTGGGATGATACAGAAGCAGGGTTTGATGGCCCTCCTTTAGAGGAGGCTGGTGGAGCCTCCTGCGAGCCACAAACCAACTTCCTTCCAACGAGGGAAATATTTCAGGGCAGTCGAGGAGGTGGCCAGTTCCACAACTGTCTTGAGTGGCTCAGATTCAGCAGCTCCTTTCTGAAACACCAGCTTCTCGAACGCAAGAGGCAGAGCACACCCTGACATCCTTTAGGAACGTGTATTTTCAACAGACAAAATGTATACTCTACAACAAACCTTCAGGAAAGAAAGAAAATCTAGAGCAAGAGCGCAAATACAAAATGAAATGAGTTCCACTGCTTCTGTTATCTACTGAATGATGAAAAATCTCTAGCTGTGAATTTCTCCATTCCAAAATTCATATTTTTTTATATAATTCATATATTTCAGACATGCGGATGAAAGAATTTACTAAAAATAAAGAGTTATAGCCATAGTGATGAAAGTGTTGCCAATTCAATTACACAGCTGATTAGTACCCAGTAAAGCAGACGGAGAAGAGAAAGATTGTCGCTAAAGCACAATATGTCAGAGGACATAAAAACTGATATCCTTTTCTGAGGTCTCCAGAATTGATCAAACAAACCTCAGCTATTACTTGTAGAAATTTGGCCCTTTCCACACACAATTACTTATTTATACTTGAAAACTTTAAAATATAGATGCACATACATGCTATAGATGCAATATAAACAGTTTGTGGTGAAATTTTGCTTAATTAAAGAATGAAAGCTTTTATTAAATAGCTTATCATTTATATGTACCCTATGACACGCGTGGTTTGATTATCATAGCCATAACTTATATTTATCTCTGCATACTTACAAATACTCCCTGGAGACCAATAAAAGGACATATGGCATAACAGCATCTGTTCAACCGTAACCAGGGCTAGTGACGCGTGTCACAGCAGTGAAGGTGATCACAGGGCCTGTCCCGGGGCCCTCTAAGGTGGCTGCTTTGTGTTCCAGGAGACGGGACACCGGCAGCGGCGGGTGACGTGGGGCTCGCTCTGCTGCCATGGGCAAAGCCGGCTGGGAAGGGGCTGCCCTCGGCTCCTTCTACTGTTCAGCGGCCCTTCAGCCTGGCCAGTCTTGTCTTTGGTGTTAAAAACAGCTCTCAGGTGGTGGCACAACAGAGGTTTCTGCTCAGTAAGCACCCCACCAGGCATGTCCTGCTCCCAGCCTGGTGGGCAAGCTGCTGGGCACGTGAGAACGTCTTGCACGGCAGTCCAATCCACCCCAGCAGAACCCCAGGCCTGCGCCCGACCTGGAAATAGGGTCTCATTCCTGTCTGTGGCTCAGGGACCAGCAAAGCTTATCTAACACACACTGAAACCTGCATCCAGAATTAGCTCTGCAGTTTAATTTTCCCACTCTTGAGAGCGCTGTCTGGTGCTGGAATGGTGGCAGGAACTGGACACGGAGCTTCAGCGCCCACACTCGCTGACGGGTCAGGCGCTACCCAGGAGGCTGCTGATATCCAGCAGCACCCATGGTGACTCTCACTGTTCCTTCCCCTCACCCAAGGGAAGGAACACGCTGACAATTCATTCTGAAAAGACTTGCAAAAATTGCTCTCTGATGCAACGATGCAGCAGCTCACCAGCACATCGTGGCTGACACGAAGCAGGCGTTGCCATCGCAGAGCGACGCCTGCATCCAGGGGGAGAAGGTCTCCAGCTTTTGTCACTGCACCAGAGGCAGCAAGACCTTCTAAGCAAGGTACCCAAATTCCCCTTTTGACATTGCAAATGTTGTTCAGGAAGGTAAAGGCATCTGTTGACAAACATAGTCTGAACACTGTTGCACATCCATACATTCTGCACTCTATTCTGTTTTTTTTTTTAAACATCCAAGTACGACCTCAAATGATCAGATTTTCTGATGTGCTCTGGTTAATGACTACACCTTCAGAAATGCTGTTGCAACACTAAGCATCAGACTGTTTTTAATCCTCACGAGTCCCTGGATGCTGCAGTTGTACAAACATCAGACAACCCGAATAGCCATTGCTTTCCCGACAGGGATCTTGAGGTTGGAAGTGGCTGTTCTCTGCAGCAATAAGCTGCCCGCCTGTAACTCCCAGGTTCTAGCATGCCTGCCTGTGTGCACATTCACCAAAGATGGGTTGCTTATTACCCCAGATGTCTGTGTTTGCTGCACGAGATGCCCGAGGCCCACACTAATGCGAGAATTGAGATAACAAATGCACAGCTGTAATGAGTACATTCTGCTTCCCCTCCCAATACAGCCCTTCAGTACCGCTTGGAAACAGAATTGTCCACTACCCAGACGACTGATAAAATGCTCTGCTGCCTCAAAATTTACATCTCAACAGCTGTTTAAGGAGTACCTTAACAGCTTCTTTAGATAATTCATTTAATTCTTCATAATGAAGAGGAAACCACCAAACTTGTTTTAATTCATCTTACTGCAAGCTAGTGGAATTATACAAGGCCTCAATGTCAGTCTCCTTTGCAATGCCCAATGAAGAAATGGATCCTCCCCTTCCTTTAGCTGTTAAAAACAAGCGTAGCAAAGCACAACCAAAGCAAAGTAGCTCAAGACACCTGGTGAGAGGTGCCTTGATAGCTTTACTGTTAAAGTACATACACTATTTCCAAAAGACTTTTGTATTTATCTGTTGCTTCTTCCTTATTACCGCTTGCCACTGCTCACCGCTTCTTCCTTCCCCACTTCCCTACTCCCTTGAGTCCCCAGGTTGGAAACCAGATGAATCATATTTCCCCTGAAGAAGCTTTTCGCTGAACAGCAAAGTAGCACATGCAAGCCTTTCATTTAAAAATAAGAAGTAAAAAAGGGAGGACCTATTAGGCATGGCAATATTTCCCATGAAGAACTTGGAGATGAATTGAAAGACCCGGGAGCTTAGGCTTGCAGCTTTGAGACAAACGCGCAAGAGAGGCACAACCAGACAGTGCCTTTGTGGGTTTCTACCCAGAAGAGTATACAGCTAAGGCTCTGTGATGCTCCTCTGCTCACAGCACTCGTTGCAAAGCCCCGTGCTTTGAAAACTATTCGGTGTTTCTTATTACTTTCCTATTTAAAAATTGAATGCAATAAGAAAGTAAAACCAAACATTGTGATCACACCCTAAGAACACCAAAACAACTCATAGGTACTCTATAGGCTAAAATTTGTTTGCACAAATTATTCAGTGAGCTCTTATGAATAATGAATACATTGTGGAAATCAGGATCAGTTTATGAATCATTTATGAACAGAAATATGGGCTGAATTTGTGAGATAACCTTATTTTCCACAAATCACTCAACCATTTCTTGCATTAAATGGTACCAACCTGTTTCCAAATAGCCTTACTTGCAAAATATCTCCGCTTTTGGTGGCAGAAGAGCTTTTAAAGAAGTGCTTTTAAACCCAAATTTCTGAAGCCTTTCCATAATATTGTCTGTGAAAGCCTTGCTCAGAAAACAGGTGATTTTCTAGAGCTAATACTTATGCCATCTTCTACATTAACCATCCTGGCAAAAATTTGACTGTTCTGCACTATCCTATCAATTCCTAGCTTGTAAAGAAAACACAAGTTAAAAATATCTATTGTATAAAACCTGATAGACTAGGAATAGTCCTGCCAATCACAGCATCTTTTAAAAGAAACCCATATTTTCGACTGGTTGCCTGGAAGTTAATGCATTGGTTCAGACTCGAGGCTGCCCTGTGGTCCTGCACTAGTACAGAGGAACTGTCCGGAGGGGTGAGACCCAAAGCCCAGCTCTGGGGGATCTGGTGTCTGTGGATTGGTACCGAGACCCTGCAGGAAGGCACGAGCTCCCTGTACCTCCCAAACATCTGAAGTACAAGCTGCTCCTCTGGGCCCCATTCCCCCTTGGTGCCAAAGGCAGAAGGGGACTCCTCCTAGTGCCCTTCATCCTCAGCATCCCCGCAGAGCCGAGAAAAGCCTGGCTGTAGGAGAATTGTGGAAGGTGTTTTCAAAAAGCACGGCGATTTTATTAGCAGTCCCTCTAACATACGAACTGCAGCGAGTTGAACACACCACCCTGTCAAACGGCGTGAGAGCTGCTGCCTTGACGCGATGCTCGTGATTCCCCGGGCGCGCACGAGGGAGCGGGGAGGCCGCGAGCCTGGCACGCGATGGCAGGCGCCGCCCCGCTTGCTCTGCTGCTGCCTGTCACACTTGCAAAGAAAGGAGACGTGAGGCAGCTGGCGGGGGCAGCACCTCCAGGAGCAGCTTCTCAGGTGGGATTTCATCTCCCTTGGGGTGGAACAACTCCCCTAATGATCACACAGCACACGCAAGGAAGGGAGCCTGCCTGCACTGCCCGCGCTTATGCAACTGTAAGAAAGGGTGGCTGGAGTGCTGTGGAAGCCCCAGAGCGCTTGTGACCTTTTGCTTTGCTCACTGCCATCCCCAGCAGCCTCAGCAGCGTGGTGGGTCACAGCAAATAGCACATCCAGAGCTATTTATTGGAGTACATCGAAATAATGAATAGGAGCTGAACGAGGGCATACAATCAACATTCCTACTCCCAAGAGCACCAAAACAGCTACAACACCTGGCTATCCACAAACCTACTGTAACAAGGGTTAAAAAAAGTCCATAATGATTTACAAATAAAATTCAGAAATGAGTTAAAATTAATTCTACTGAATAAAGCAAGCTGTATCACTTCTGAACATGAGCCTTTATGCTTTGGTACAAATCATAGGCTTGGGGAAAGAGGAAGGAGGTAACGAGTAAAGATTTTTGGAAAGTGGTGGAATTATTTTCTGGCTTCTCTTCTAGGCAAACACAATGAGAACAAAGCGGATCCCAATTTAAAGGGGCTTCATTCTCTTTCTATTGACAGTGCTGGGTCTTTGGAAGCTGCTAGGCACACGTTGCTTAATGCTGTATTTCTCAGCGCAGAAGCTTTACAGGTCACATCAAAGTTAATGTTTGTAAAAACAACCAACCAACCATACATCCATTTATCACTGAACACTGATTCTACACTAGCATTTAAAGCCACATAAACTAAAACATTTAGCATGATGTTTTCCCTTTGTTTCCT
Source organism: Eudromia elegans (assembly GCA_003342815.1). Classification (NCBI taxonomy): domain Eukaryota; kingdom Metazoa; phylum Chordata; class Aves; order Tinamiformes; family Tinamidae; genus Eudromia; species Eudromia elegans. The sequence goes on along the minus strand of PTEX01000002.1, from coordinate 3,050,715 downwards.
TTTGCTCATTTAACCAGGATTAACCATCACCTGGGGGATGACCCATGGCTCTGCAAGACCCCTGCCCAAAGCGCAGCCCAGAACGCAAGGGCTGCGAGAGGCAGCTCTGCAAGCAGCAGCAAAGCAAAGGCAGAGGGGCAAGGAGCACGAATGCCCAGCAGGGCACGATGCCAGAGGCAGGTTATTCTCCACTCTGGTGCTCTGGGGCCTGCTGCAAGTGACCCTCAGCAGAGGAGAAGCTCCCTGCTGCTTCCCTGTAACAAGGGCAAGAAAATTTCAAGCGTGGTCACCAGCTTGCGTGGAAACTGGAAAAGGCTTCTAGGAGGGCTACACAGTAAGCCTAGGTAAACAGTGACTGTATTACCAATTCCACTTTAACCTTTAATGAAATCTCTGCCTAAGCCTTTATGAAAGAACTACGGTATATCCGTGCAGAGGCAGATGCGAGTGTCACAGCAGTACAAGGTCTGTTTAATCTTTTCAAATAGCAATAACTACTAGTTGTGTATGTTATGCATACAATTATAAATATATATTTGTATATAAACACATATTTGTACCCACACACACTTATGCCTGAGGTATTTCTGTTTTAACTCATTAGTTTGAAGTATAACAGGATGGAGTTGCTATAAAGGGCCCAGGTTGTGCTCACATGGATGCAAAAAGAATACCACCCAAAACTAGCATCCCAAAACAAGTCTTCTAATATGAGATGTTCCAAAGGAAATGCAATCATTTCAATAGAATATATATACACATATATACACACACACACAGAGCAAGGTCACCTCTACAGCTTCTAAACTTTTACACTAAATTAATCTAAAAGCTGCTGCTCGGTTTCCCCTCAGACACTTCACTGGAAGTTAAATTTTCTTCTTCTTATGATTATAGGGGACCCAGCAAATGCACGGAACAGAGCCAAACATCAGAGTGATCTGTCAGGGAACCAGTTGTGCTGCCTCCTCCCTGTAACACTCTGTATTCCTAGGGGAGAAGATTCAGATGACAATTTGAAGCAAGCAGAATCAATGTTGTGAGTACGCTCACTACCTCCTCAGCACCACTCAAACATTACTATCAGAACTGTCTAAAGTCTCATGACAGGATACTTTATGTGCAAAAATTATGAAAGATTTTGCTGCAAGTAAGAGTTTCTGCAGTCTATGCAGATAATGCTTTAAAAATAGCTAGTGAAAAGGGAGTGTATTTAGTAAATTCATATCCAGTGGTGACATTTGAGGTTCAAAACATTTAGCCATTTCAGCATAGAATGATCTTTAGTCTTAGTATTTAAGTTAGATATAGAAAAACTAAAATAGGGCCCTTACTTTTTAAGTTATTTTCATCAAAAAGAATTTCCAGGTTTGGTTCTTAGCAGGAAATAAAGTAAAATTTAGAAGATGTAGAATTTCCTGCAGAACAGAAATTTGGAAATCCACATAACGCTTTCTCAGTCAATCAAAGTTCTTTGGTAGGAGGTAAATGTGATTGTGGAGTTGGAAGAAACTGCTCACGGCAGGACTTAGAGATTAACCGGTGAGTCAGAAAGGATGGAAAGACAGTCGATGCTGTGTTACTGCGATACATTGTTACATCCAGCGATATTAGATCAGGAGAATTCTAAACACAAGAAGCCGATTTACTTTTACGGCATTTGCGCTGTGTTTCTTTGCCTTGCTTTGATCTCATCTTCCTCGAGCCGCGCTTCCCTCTCCGCTCTCAAGGTCTCCTCAGCGAGGAGGGATTCGGGCTCGGGTGCTTTCCAAGCACGCAGCCGCTAGCGGCCTTCACCGCGGGCACCAGGCAGGGGCCAGGACACGGGGCCGCAGCACACACGGTCCCACGACACTGCCCAGGGACACTGCTCCTGCACGAGCGAGCTCTCCAGCCCACGGCCGGCTCATCGGAGAGGCCGCCAGCTGCTCAGCCCAGTAAAAGGGCTCACCCTCGATGGTGATCGTCAGGCACAGCGTGAGCCAAGGCTGGGGCTCGCACCAGCTTCCCTCCGGGTGACGTGGCATTCGACCACAAGCCATAGGAAGGCTCAGCACAAGTTAGAAAAGCTTTATGAAGCCAGACAGAAACAGCCAAGCACCAAAAAAGCCGAGCAGAGGCACCCAGCCTATTAAAGGCAGATCCACCGACAGCTATTTCTAGCTCTGCCAGTCAAGGCAATAGCAATTTCTTCTCTCCTAATACAAAAGATCACCATGTAACTGAACATGTAAAAGGATAAAAGATTTTTAAGTCATTTTTAAATGATACAAGCAGCTAAGGCCAAGGAATTTTTTGCTTTAGCAAACACAACAGAGGAACCACACATCACCTAAAGCTCCTGCAGCAGGAGCTTGGAGAAACACATGGGCAGGCAGAACACGAGGTGACACATCAGAAGAAATCACCAGTTAATTTATGTAGTATCTTACAAACGAGACAACTGCTGTAATAGGGTATAGCTGTAAATGGCTAATGTGCTGAGAGTGATGATTTACACTCCCTGAATAAAAGCACAAACTGCCCTTTAAAGCTGTATATTCCATCAAATTTTTAGGGTCTCTTGCAAATAAAGATCAGCTAAAATAGTTGTTCCTCATAATAAATCTATAAAAGATGGCATTATCAGTAGCATCTCTAAATAGAAAATACATTCAATAGGAAGAGCCCAGTCATTTCAGGAATTTCCTATTCAAAAACCACTTGGTTCCTTTTTAGATATTATTTCTATAAGCCACAATGAGGGCAGGTGATTATAGACAGTAAAGCTGAGTATTGTCTAGGAAGGGTTGTGTGCCAAAGGAAGAGCATAGTACAAAGGGCATTAACCTGTTCAGAATGTCAGTTAACACCAGAGGAGTGTATACCTCACTGCCTTTCATAAAGCACTTTAGAATTTGATAAACACGTGGTTTTGCTTGTCAGTAAAGATGACTGGATAAAAGCTTCTCCCTCTCACTCATGATAGGGCAACCGAGACTTCATCCTTCAGCCACTCAGTGCCGACTTGGACTCTTGGCTGCCACCTTTGGAAGTGAAAAGGAGGATAAGTGATCTCCAGGTCACTGGGGCCACAGCTCTGCTCTTTCTGATGCTATCTCCAAAAGCTGCACATAATGAGAATGGAACTGAGACCCTTTGGCAGCCACAGGCACAGAGGGGCTCACACAAGCAGGTCTCTCTAAAACCTAATGTTCTCTCCTGAGGAGCCTGGGAAGTCAGAGGCTGCCTGGATCTGTAACAACAGCTTGGCAGGTGAGAGTATGGAGACTTGGGGAGGGAGGGGGGAATGAAAATAACTGTTATACATTAAAAAAAATGAGAGGTCAAAGTTAAAGCTCTCGTGTCACTTTCAAATATACATTTAAAAATGCATTTGAGAAGAAATGTGTTTCAGCCCGTTTTGTGCGCGGCACAGGATTCCTGCAGTCCACAGCACGCTCCAATCTACGTGCTCGGGAATGGTAAACAAATCCACACATAATTACACTGCGTCTCTTAGCAACCTTCGCTGTCTTGCAATGAGATATTGGCCTTTTTATTTTTCCCCCTGAAATATTGTAGCAATGACATAATTTCCACAAGTTTTAGACCCAGTCTGGCAAACCCTTCTCATACCAAGTCTCCCAGATCTGCCCATCAGAAAACGACAGCAAAGGTCAGCAAGGGAAAAAACACTGACTCGTTTACACTCTCTCGGGAAGACAAGGCACCAGAAACATATAGTGAGGACAAACAAATGAGCAAGTAGGAAGAGGCTAGTCATAATATTTTGTCATGAGCCTAAATAGCCTTTTCCATTGCTGTAAAACCGCAAACAAATATAATACAGAAACCAGTGAATCAAACACAGTGCTTTAGCCAGCCAAGACCCTCAGTAGTCACCTGAAGAAATGAAAGTCTGCAATTCTGCAACATGATAGCGCCCAGCTCCTGGGAAAGCTGTGATCTCCACTGAAAACCCAGCCCCAGGGAGATGCTGCTGTCCCTCGGGCACTACGGGCTCTGCAGCAAGCACGGCCAGGTATGGATGGGATCCTTTCCATCGCCACTGCTCCTCCATGGGGTGAGCTGGGCCTCTGTTCAGAGGTGCCCAGAACAGGAGTGACCCCGGGAGCTCTTTCCTTCTTTCCTTTATTAATATATCAAAGCAGATGCTAGAAATGAAGTAGTGAAAGACAACTGAAAAATCAGCCAGTATTCTCATATTATACAATTAGAGCAGTAAGCAAAAGTATCTTATCCTGGCAAGGCACTCAACACACCACATCTCCCCTCACCCGCAGAGCCTGCCCTGGGGTGGCAGTGCTGGCTGAGCTGCACAAGCTGCACGCTTCAGAGGCGGGTGCCCTTCTTGCCTGGTACCCAGTGAGCAGAAAAATGCTGCTTTCCCATTTAGTAGTAAAATTATGTACAAAAGCATCTTTACATTAGCTCCCAATACAGGCTAATATTCTCCTATTGTGGCCCACCTACAAAATGGTAACCAAAAAACAGACACGTTTGAAATAGAACACAAAGAACTAAGAGTCTCCTACTGAACAATGTTAACTGTAAGTATTTGCAGCTAGACTGATTGCTTAGGAAATGAAGATGAAAATCTGATTGACTGAAACTGGAAATTGAAAATAGACTTTCCTCAAGTTCAAAAGCAACACCATAAATCACTAAAATTGTTAATTCCAACCCATGGACTTGAGAGCTGCTCTCTTTATAACTCTTGTTAAATCGTATCTGCACAGCAGGCATAGGAGACAAAAGAACCCAGGGGGTTGGGAGAGGCAGCCTGACCTCAGCCTGGGCTGTTACCAGTGGAGCTGGCAGCATCTTCATGGTGTTTTGCTGGGCACAGCCTGTCTCTGCTCAGCCCCAGACATGCACCTGCAGCGAGGGCAGCACTACACACACAGAACCCAATGAGGAAGGAAATCCTTGCCGTTCCCTATGGGCACCAGGTTTCCCCACGGATCTTCCCCCTTCTGCGCCTTCCCTCAGCACCAGTGAAGGCAGGAAAGCCAAAAACAGGCTGCAATTTGCCTGGGGAGGAATGACGGCAGGATCACCACTGTCACCCGCGGCATTAGGTCAGAGAGGAAGTGCTGTCAGCGGCGAGGAGCAGAGGGGCTTGGGGAAGCGCTCGGGAATGTTCTGGGGATACTTCAGCCTTCGCCTCTCATCCCTTGCTGCTGGCCCCAAAGGGACTAGCTTTGCTTTGCTCTGTCCTCATTCACGCTCCTGAAATCCAACACAGGTCTCCAGGCAGTGACAGCAAAAAGCTCATGCGGAGCAGCAGGATATGGCACAAGCATCACCAGCTGCTCATTTCCAACAGCAAAAACACCTGCTATAACTTTGCACAAAACCACAGCCTTATCTCCTCAATTAGACTTTCCTGACTGGTGTCATCAGCAACTCTGGGCCAGTTTACAGAGGCAATTCTGCTCCTGCCAGAACAGTCAGAGGAGGGCTTGAGTTCCTGAAGCATTCCTTGCCATGATACACTTCATTCCCACCCTCCCAAGCCCCTCACCACGGCACCAGGGTGCAGCAGGGAGAGCCCAGGTACCTTTGGCACAGAGCACGTCTGTGTTTAGTAGATGTTCAGGCAATTCTCACATGTGTGACTGGTCTAAGAGACCTGAGCACAAGTGCTCCAAGACAGACACAGGGGAAGGCAATTGCTTTAGTCAGTATTTTCTTCCAGAAAATAAATAAATAATTAAATAAATTTGAGGCAAATCCAAAGAGATCCTCTCCCCTGCACCTCCCTGCGGTGGCTTCCCAACTGAAATATAACTCTCTTGCCTGGGGCTGCTCCTGATACCAATGGCCCCATTCACACCCGCACTGCTACAGGCTCACAGCAGCAGAAAGCACAGAGCCTTCACAGCAGGTGAAGTCCAAGATGCTGCTTTCACTCCTTCCCTTGGCTGGAAGGTGCCTTGCTGGGGCTTCACAGATAAACTTCAGAACATCTCCCCTCTCGGGTGCCGCTTCTCCCGCATTGCTCGTGTGGCCGTGGCCATCTCACTGCCATTGCCTGTCAGCTACTTGTCCCCAAAAACAACTAAAGGGAAAAGCACTTGCTGATTTAAAGGGATCAAACTAATAAACACAAAGCGATGCTCTGGGATTTCCTCTCTATTATAGCAGGCTACATCTGATGGTTTTGATGTTTTTACTCTGTCAGGCTTAAAATTTGAAATCTGTATTGCTACTGTTTCAGTCAAGAGATTTCTCCCATTATGTAACTGCAAAACAAATTACAGGGATTTTGACTGAAACTTATCTTGAAACTGTTTATGGAATATAAGTATCAAAATCTAGCCACTAAAACACTGGCTATAGCTTCAGGATACAGAGAAACTGCTTTGATATGCAACTGGTTTTTTCTTTATTATGGAATTGCTGACACATTTCTAAGGTTCATCTCATTACCAAAAATGAGAAAAATGAGATCACCAGTCAGAGCTCCTACTAATGTGATTTGGATGTTAAGAGACTAATTTCATAATTAGCCTCTCAGTATCTTGATTCAGACTTGCACCCTCTGGAAGGCTGCAGGACCGTCCCCGATAGAGCCGCGGTGTTGGGCATCAGATAAATCACTTCGTGTTCACCGACACCCCTGCTTCAGCCCTGAGCTTTCTGCAGGCAGCAGGAACCCGCTTCTCCATAACTGCATGCAGAGAAGCAAAACAAACTTTATGGTTAATTATAGAAGATTATTCTCTAGATGGGCTGCATTTTTAAACAGCCCTTTTTTGCAATACTAAAGGGCTCAGCAGTTTACTTTCCCTTTGTCTTTAAAGATTCAATTAAAAGTATGTTTCAGAAATTAAATTACAGCATGAAATTAGCTAAGGGTATGAAATACTGCATTTGCCCTAGCATTCAGGGGAAGGCTCTACAAAGCAATTCACTTAATGGCTCCTAACATGTGATCTCCACTTAATAACTAAAGTGCCCTCAGCTAGCGGAGAGGCTGCTGCTACGCCCTGCGCAGCCAGCGAGCAGGAGGAATGGATTAAACACAGGCAAGTTCCCAATCCTGGCACGCTTGGGAAGTGCCAAAGGAGCTGCCCCCAAATCTTCTGCTCTACTGTTGACAGGGTTTGTGCTAAGGGCGCTTTCCACTGAGCCTGTTTTTTTTCAGGGTAGCGGGTGGCATTTTTGAGCAGGCTTCACTTAAAACCACTAGCCAAAAAATGGGAAAGTGGAAAGAAAATAAGAGTCTCCTGTTAACTACAGGGACTGCAACTAGTGATGCCTCTGCAATCCGCTTCTGATCTCTCCTTTCTCCCTTTTTAATCCAATTGCAAACAAATCTAATCAGCATACAGGCACATTCTTATTTTCATGTGAATTTCAGCCACCGATTCAGCATAATTTAGCAACAAGATGCCCACGTAGCAGATGTTTCTGTTGCAGAGGTGGGTCTGGGCCGATACTGTCTGCTTTTAGGGACCCAGCCAAGAGCGCACTCTTTAGGCCAAGGAAATAAACATCCTGATTAAATTAGCAAGCACCACACTATGTTTGTCTTTTCCTGGGCGGAAAGAAAAGCAGAGGAAAAGGCTCATGCAGCCTGTGAGCAGGGTGCTGAAGGAGAGCACGCAGGGGGCAGCGCCGCCGGCCAGCGCCCCGGCATGAAGTAATCCCGTTTATTATTAATGATGGCCAAACGCAGCCGCAATTTACAGCCCCGGGAAAAGCAATGGACTGAGCTCATGGAACATGTCTATTTTTCTTCAGCTTTATGAGAGCTATTGTTAAATGATGGATTTTCCTGGAGACCCCGAAAGACCCTCTTGTATTGCTCTCATGCCAGCACAGAGCTAATGCGAGCCTGTGGCTCTGCTGGGCTCTCAGCCTGGCACTGCCCTTTCCCAGCTGGGTTTTTTAGAGATGGTGTTGGCAGAATTTCCTAAGTGCATGCACACGCCTGTGTCTGCGCATGCCAATGGGGCTGTCTGCAGTTCTCCTGTTGATGGGCTACCCCTCTTCCATACAAAGAGCAGTCCTTCCGGGAACGTGACTTCCTAACTCAGATCACAGGCAATGACCGGATTTGCCAGGTGCTGAACTTCAGCCTGGAGAATGGCCGGGTAGGAGAGGTCTCAAACACATCCACACTCCAGTTTTGCCAGCAGATGCTGACCTAGACCCTGCTAATGTTACACAACAGATCAGTTGTGCCATCCCAGTGAGGGCATCTCTTCATTACCGCAGTTACTCTAGTTACAATGACTCAAGCTGGGCACTCGTCAAAATAGTGGGGTTTTTTTTTGTTTGTTTGGTTTTTGTTTCCCCTCCCCCCCATGCAGCCTTCACAGATAACAGGTTTTATTTCTGCTCTGGAAAACACCCTGTGGCATTTCATAGCATATTTGCAGCCGTTCCCCGAGCATATGGAGAGCCAGCTAGCGGTAAGAGCACGGCCAGAACCCCAGAGAGCCTAGGTGCAAAAGCGCTGCCTCCGCAGAAGCCCGGCACGCGTGTCTGGCCCGCCAAGAACGCGGGGCTTCTGCACAGAGGCCATATGAGCAGCAAGGCCACCTTTCAACTTCCAGGCTAAAAATAAAACCGCACATCCTATAACTAGAGTGAGAAAAAAGGTCAGAAACGGGCAGCATGAGGGACTGAATGCTGGACATCACGATCCCTATGCACCCTCGTACACCAGCATGCTGGTGCAAAGAGGGTCCCCTTCCTGGGGCAAGCTGGCCCCGTCATCACCACGGCCCAGGCTGAGATGGTACCTATCTGCAGTGCAATAGGACCACTGCCAGCAAACTCAGTCACATGGGTGGCCCACGAGCCACAAACAGCAACTGCATGGGCCACTCAGACAGGAGTCATTTTTTATAATTTTAAAGATTAAAATGAACTCCGGATCCCATTTATAAATCCTCTCTGCTCTCTACAGCCTTCTGCATTTAGTGATCCTTTTAAATATAGGAAAAAAATCCTGAACAAAACTGCCCCCCCTCACACAGCACAGCCCTGAGCAGCATGGGGAAGGATGAGGGGTCAGATCTTGTGCATCCTCATAAACCAGGGAGGGGCTCGAAAACCATGCAAGATTCATTGAAAATATCTTCAGGATTTAGATTCCAAAGTAATGATAACTTGGCCTGATTTTCTTGATATATGGTATCACCAAGGAGGCTATCAGCCTCAAATGTAATATTTTAATGACATTTGTTGCATGATTGTCCTAAAATAAAACTGCTGGGAATTACGACAACAGCAATATACTGTATTTGCATTGTGTCGGTTGTTTATTTTGTGTAGCAATAATACGAGTGGCCATATGGGTATGAGCATTTGGAAGGGAGGATTTGTTGGCTAGATCATCACATCTGTTTACTCACAGCGAAAAAAAAAACATTTGGAGGTCACTGACTGCATGACCATTTTACTTGCTCTTGATGAAAACATTGCCAGTGCTACTTGTTCTACATCAACTTCATAAAGAGACCCATTTTTATAAGATACAGGTTTCAAAATCCTTCTAAAATTGATCTCTACCACATCTTATCCATGGAATTAGTGCTGCTTCTACTGTAACGACAGCACCACAGTATTAAATTAAGCGAAAATGAAATAACTATGCAGCATGTCCATAAGATGAAGAAACCAGGATTATTGCCAGTTATGCTTCCTCATAAGACATAACCTTTGATTAAGGAAGCATCGACCTCAAATCCAAAAATCTGCGTTCACTGAGTGAACTCGGATTGAGAATTTTGTTTACTTACAATGCCAACAGGTTCTCAAGTTTGCAGCTAACACCACCACCTCAGAAATGTCCTCACAGGTATTTAAGCAAAGCCGCTCACCACAATCAGTCATTTACTGCACTTCGTTTCTATTTTTCTTGAGGTCTGCCATAAGCATACTGCACTCTAGCAACCATAAATATCACATCATGTTTTGAAATATGTAGTTCATGATGTACAATTTCAACTACAGGAAAACATTTAGAAAAAAGAAATAGTTCTTTAAAAATTCTTTTGACTAAAGTATTATTCTGATTTCAGTATGTTACTGAAATTAAGATTTTTGTAAATTCATAAATTATTTTCCTTACCTTATTTATGACTCTGGTAGAAAACTGAGTAGAAATGCTTCAGCATGGTCACATAATATAAGATTATATATATTCACTCAGTAAAACAGAGCTTATAAGCAACCAATAATCCCATGCATAGAAATATTATTATCCCTGTCTGCTCTCACCCTTGCTTGATAACACGTAACTTTGAGCTCAAGGACATACACCTTACATCTTATTTATAAAAACCGGAGGACAAAGACTACAGAAAGCTACATATAGTTAGTGCTTTAACCCAATTCCCTCCACAATATTACAAAAAAATTTTAAAAAGGCAAGAGGAAAAAAAATATTATCTTACTTTTGCTGGTGGGTTAGTCGTCAATGTTTGATCCGCCTGGGAAGGGGAGGTCGGAATGACAGCTGTTCGCTGCAATCCCGTCTTTATTCCAGAGCTTAGCTCTGCCCCAGCCGGCTGCCCCTCGCCGCGAGCCATGGCAGGGCCCCGGGGAGCTCCTCCCCACGCAGCATCTGCCCGGGTGCCACTCGGCGCACAGGAACGGAGGGTCCCTCCACTGCAGATCCCCACATGGGCACGGGGGTCCCTCCGCAAAGCTGCTGAGGCTTTGCAAGCGCAGGAACCGCCAGGAGCAGAAGGAAATGCTTTGGTGAACAGTATCTTAAGGGAAACCCAGAGCCCAGAAACATGCACCTCCTTCAGCCCCAGCTTCTCCCCAGGATGGCACAACCTGGCACAAAGTGGAAAGGGAGGACGAGGTTGCTCTGTTCAGCATCAGCTGGTCAGGTAGAATGCTCTGCACATGCAATTAAAAATAGCACCGTACCTTACAACCATCATACATGGTCTTATATCTAAAATGTATGTATTTCTATTACAGAAGAGCCAGAAAGCAACTGCCCATTACAACAGGTGTCCTACACAGATTCAAAACCCCTTCCCTCTGGCACGCACAGCGGAGCGCACGAAGGTGCCTCCTGTTCCCTGCCTGCAGCACACACTGCACCACGGCAGCGGCACTTCGGAATTACCACCGTATTCCCAGCGAAAACATTACCGCTTTGATACTTCATCTGCGATTTATAGGCTCTGTGGGCAATAAGCCAGCATGCTGTGCTGGTCTGGACACAGACCTCTGAATGGAGTCATCAAGTAGCACAGTCAGACTAATAGAAGATGTAAGGAAAAAAAGCCTAAAAATTGCATACAAAAGATACATACACACTAGTGTATTTACTGTTGTGGCTTACTCTCCACTACTGATCAGCATATTAACCTTGTTTCCTCAGCATGGCCGCTAAGTACTGTACTAAAACTAGGTCAGAAATTCAGATCAGATCAGCTGACTCAGCCCAGCAAGATCAGACAAAGACTAGTTGCTTTCCTCCCAATCCAGTACGATGGAAGTTTTATCCCTTGCTATTTAGAATAGATCCATACATTTTTCCCCTCAATTAACCTATCAGAACCACACGGACTGAATGAACACTCACACTGAAGGTACATCAATGCTATTGAAGAATACAATGCAATGTATCCATTCTAAGCAAAATGTACTGTATAATGACTTTTTAATGTCATTTTTCAGATCTTGTTTGCAAACTGCAGAGACTAATACATTTCAATGAACCTTTATGCCATACAGCACCATTACCAGATGATTCATGTAAACACCACCTTCTAACAAGGAGCTCCGAGCACAAAACCACTCTAACTACTCTATCTTGAGCTCTTAATATATATTACCAGCCTTCAAGAAGAAAAAAAGAAATGAAAAAAGTACTTGATCTCTAAAACTGAATAGCTTCTAAAAATGATGCAATCAGCATGTTGCATGGTTTTCAGTTCTGCATCTTCCTAGGGCCCAAAGGCTTACAGTTGTTTTATTTGATCCCTCCAAGCAAAAGGAAGGTATTTGCTGGACCTGCTTCTCATCAAGGTCCACGTGTGGTTAGCACAGATATCACTCATGTTGCTAATGGGTTGCTTGCAGTCATTGGTCTCCAGACTGAGCAGTGCTTCATCTGGGTGCTGCTACATCAGCCCCACTATCAGGAATCAGGGATAACTTAAGTGATCACCAAGATAAGGAAAACTGTTTGGAACAAAGAACAAATCAATAAGGCTGTTCTACCTTTTCTGACTGCTGTGTCTCAATGGACACTAGAGTCTTGGATGAATCCATGGAGGTTACCATGGGGAGCAGATCATTTGCAGTCAGCCTGGGTGACTTAAGACGTCACTGCTCCTTCAGTCAAATGTGATATTATCCCTTGGTCCATCACTGTTTTCAGGTTTCCTAATCAAGCATCTCATCAATAACTCCTTTCTCTTCTCATCCTTTCTGTTCTCAATTTAACAAAAAGGAAAAGATGGAGAAAGAGTCTAGGCAAAGATAAGTATTCCCACATTTCCCAAGGTTCTCTCGGAAGACTCTTCCCCCCTCCACGTGACAGAGATGAGCCAAGAGGGAGACCAAGAGGGAGCAGAGAGGACCCCTGCAAACCTAGTTTCTCACAGAGCAGAGCTCTCACAGGGAAACCCGTACACAGACGTCCACCCTGTTCCTCAAAGGCACTGGGCTCCCGGGCCCCTTCCTGAACTGGGTCAGCTCATGCAGGAGTTAACAAGCCCGTAACAAGTGACCCCTTCCAAAGGATGCCACAGGGCACAAGGCTACCCTGGGTTCTCCTCAGAAACCAGGGCATGACAACTCCAGCCTCACCAACCGCTGCTCTGGCCTGCTCAGACCCTGAGGCTGAGGGCTAAAAGTTCTGGCTAATGCTTTGTTCCTTGCTGCTCACATCACGGCATCTTCTGACTCTGTATCCAGGAACTCTGCATCCTGCATCCCCTCTCTTCTCAGTGAAGGTTTGGCCTGAGCAAGGATTGCCTGGTTTGGCTCTGCCTGAATCATCTGCACTCACCCAGAGCTCTTTATCAAATCACATTGCCAAGATCAATAAATAAAGCCACACAAACCAACCACAAGGTAGCAAACAGTGTTACCACCATTCAGCAAATGGTCAAATCAGGTTCAAGCAGCTTAGCCAGAGGCATGTAGAGAACCAGTTGTGTCCAAAACTCATGCCTCATAAATTCATATAAAGCTTATTTAGAAACAAAGTCTACTTCAACTTTTAGTGTCCGTTACAGCCAGACCTGCCTGGAATTATGTCCTGTTGTGCCTTGTGTTGCCACAATTTATCTTTGCAGCCAACAACAAATTAATCAAAAATGAAGTGTTAGCCAATTCAAAGTATATGCTATTTTAATTTGGATTTTTAAGTGTATTCAATGGGAAAGAGCAACATAATTTACAAGTAGAAGGTGCTCTTCATCTCAGTGCTTTGAGATGCACTGAGCACTTTTGGTCTACTGACTAGCACTTTTGCTTAGCAGCAAGAAAGGTAGATTTAAACCTCTCCTCTGCTTTATCTAACAGGAATACGATGACTGCCTCCATCAGATCGGGAAAGGCTTTGAAGTGTATCTCAATATCCTCTCCTCTTGAAACATTTACAGTACAACTGTTCACTAGCCAGAAGAAGACTGGGAAGAACAAATGGCTTCTTCTCATACTACTCATCTTTGACATCTATATTCCAGTATCCCCTCCCAAGAACACTTTGCAAAGATGATGAGAATTAAACTAAACACATAGCCAGCATAGAACAAATCCCCTAACCTCTACTTTTCTTTTTTTTTGCAGGAAGAAAGTTTCTCTCATCAAAACATGCATAGTTCAGCTCCCGCTTTAAGGAATCTCTCTGCTCTTAACTCCCAAACCACGTGAATCCTTTAAACGTCACCCCAAAAGAGCTGACAAGTAATAAGAGTGCCAGAAGACTCCAAAACACACATTTCATTGACTATCATTCACCTTAATTTCATATTATTTTGACACCCTTGCCAGAAATGAAGCTCATGAGTAGCCTGAAAATTCTACTTCTTGAAAAGCAGAATAGCCATAATTGAACTTTGTGTTCTTCTTTCTCCAAAAACAGATGCACAGATCTTTGGCTTTTAACATCCCATCAAAATTACCAAACTACTGAGGTGTCCCTGGAACACCCACCACACTGCACACCTGTTATTCCTGGATGTACAGCATTCAGGACACTGCATAACTTGTACCACTTAAACTGCAGTGGGGAATATTCATACTGGGGAAAAAAATTCACAAGACCCCTAAACATTTCGTGTTCCAGCCATTCATTTGCATACACAAGTACGCAGATAATTATCTGTGTACTAAAATTTAATCCCTCTTCAAGAAAAATGAAAGTTTTGGATTCGTGTGCAGTATATTTATACACACATATGTGAACGTATGTATGCATACCATACATCCTTCCTCTCCCAAAGGAGCAAGAGATTTCATTGCTACACATTGGCACAAGAGGCCGAGTAACATGAGCCCTCTTCTCATTAACTATCAGGTAGAGTTGATGTAATTATTCAGAAGAAACCATTACGGGGTTGTGCCTGTCAGGAGTTTGATCCATTTACCTTTAAATGATTGTATTTTTTATTTATTTATTTTTTTTACTGGCTTCAGAGAGGGCAGAATAAATTAATAAACAAACATGCTTTTGTAAATTCTCAGACAGAAACTAAAGGCCTTTAAATTTAACAGACTTAAGACGTCAACGCAGGGAGAATCCATTTTGATCTGTGAAGCTGTCCCTGTCCTGCAAGGGCTCACACATCCATATAGGATGACTTCACAAAAAACACACTTGGTTACAAATCAGACCTGTTGGTGGTGGTACATGTGCCCAGACTGGTTATATATTAGATAGGAGTATTTTACACCATTGAGGCAGGCAGGACTGTTCATCACCACATCCACACACTGTGAACCAGGCACAACCAACAGTCTGACACTTGCCAGGGACCTGCATGGCTTTACCAGTGGGCAGCTTAGAAACCAACTGGTCTACACTCTCACCACAGATGAGAATGAACCCTCCACTCTTCACTTACACTGCTAAAGCAGACGCCTCTTTATCCAAACACTTACCGTTTTATTGCTTCTTCTTGTTTTCGGCGCTTTTCACTCTTTTCTTTCAAGTAAGCCAGGTTTGTTTCGTTCCTCATGCGATCATTCTCTCGAGCAATGTCTGATGCATTCTGTATAACCAAGCCATCGTAGGCCTTCATCCCCATATCTTCAATGTACTGGAGAAAAGCGCCCAAAGTGACCTCCTCCTGATTAGAACTCATCATCTTGCCGGAGATAATGAACAAAGGAAAGCAGCGTTCCCTGCAGGTTCAAAAAACATTTATACCTTCATCAGGAGGAAACAGATTATGGTTTGTGACAGCAAAGATTGTATCAACTGTAATTAGCAGATCTGTGCAAGAGAACTTTTTTAGATAGACAAGAGAATGTCTCCTATCTAAAACACAATAAACAAAGCTGTTCAAGACAGAAGCAGGTCACTGTAAAGAGAGACAAGAGAACATAAAAATCAAGAGCCTCTTTCAAGCAGTGCAGAGCCAGTCAGACAAGGTTCAAGTCCCACAGATTATACGAAGGCTCTATTGCATAAGGCTTTATTGCACCACTTCCCATTTCCTAGCCTCTGTCAGCTGCAGAGACATTGACTTTTCCAACACTCAGTTTCAACCAAATTGTAAAGATTTCCATCCAAGGACCGCAGGTTCCTTTCGTAACTTAGAAAAATCCACACAGGAGCAGATCACCAGACACAACTCCCATTCAGCAAGATATTTAGAAGTTCAGGTAGAAAATACCATTACATTTCTTTAGGAATGCAGAAAGATCAAGTTTCTGCAGGTTCAAAAAAGACATCTTGCTGTATTTCCTAACGACATATCTTTGGGCCTGATAGCTCCTGGTCATCTGTTGAAAAGGCAGCTTCTAAGCTTGGAGCTCTATGAACAGCTGAGAAATTTTAGCTGGGCTGAGCCCTCCGGATCACTAAAGCACTTGAATTCTCAAGCTCCCATATTTCTTCCACAGGAATGAGAATCCTTTGGATCAATCCCATCTTCAACTAAGGAGCATCAGGCACAAATGTCTACATCCCTGCACTGCTTCTGGCTCCACCGCAGGGAGCAGGAGCTCTCCAAAGGTCCTCCTGGCCTCACACCCGGCAGCAGGTACCCTGGGGACTGCAAAAGCTCTGCTGCAGACACATCAGTGAGGATCACAGGTACCTCAAAGCAAGGGGTAGTTTCAAGAAACATAGCTAGATCAGCTGGCTTTGACAAAACTGGATTAACTATTCATTAAATAAGTACAAATGCAGCTTTAATAGCACAGGAATGCTATAACATAGGAATACAGGAATGCTCTGTCTTACTGCAAATGCTAATTACAGCCTCTCTGGTTTAGGGTACCAAAATCTTGAGGTATCTTTAATGTCTGTGATCACCATCAGCCCAGAGAGCCCACCTGACCCTCACCTTACGCATGCAGCCTGGCTGCAGAGCGAGGCACTGCGAGCTGCTGGCAGCCATGAGCCCTGGTCCTTTCCTCTCACCCACCTGTCTCCCCATTCCCCGGAGGAGGAGGAGGATGCAGCTACTCGGCAACAGCCTCCAAAGGATGCTGGCACCGCAACTACGAGCCATCTCACTCAAGAGGCAGCAAGGATCCTGTCTGCACGTGGGTTCGAGAGGCAGAGTTCCTCCATGAGAGGCAGCAAAAACCTGCCCTCCATTTCCTAATACGCTGTAGTATTTCTAATCTTCACAACAGCACCGTTCCATGCTGCCGGAGGAGCAATCCTCATCTGGGTAGGCCGATTCTGAAAAATAAATTAAATGCTCGGATAGACCCTAGCAGTCACTGTGGGCCCTTCAGGCACAGCCCTGAACGCAGAGCAAAACGCTTTAAACCTCTGGAGCAAGCAATCTGCAGGGGATGAGGAGGGTACAGGAGTAATTTTCCATCTTCTACTATTTTTTTCCCTTTTGATTATTTAAGTGGCGATGACAACAACAAGCTGTTTTCAGACAATTAATGCTTAAAGCACACCAATAATTTTTCCCTTTTCTCTGTGTTGCTAAGAAAATCAAGATTTTTTTTTTGTGCAATGGTAAAACAGACCATTAAAATCATGAAGACTCAGAGGACGCAAAGGATCTGCTCTCACTGTCTCTTCCCGCCTCTCAGGGCAACATTTCCAAGAACTGGGCCTGAGTACCAGCATTAGGCTGTTCTGCAGGTCACTGATTCAGCTTAGTATATTATTAGCAGGGCTGGGTACCGTTTTCCTCTAGTAATCCCAGCAGGGTACAACTAGCAAAGGAGGTTCTGGCAGAGCCCAAGGTACCTGCATGCGGTTTAAAGGACTAAAGAGATTCCACTGATTTGCTGATGTTTCCATGGAAATCGCTTTGGATGGATTCTTAACTATTTTGAGTAACGAAAGCAAGTCTAGATACCACAGTCCCTACTTGGCAGTCTCTCTGTCTACAGCATGAAGCCTGATTAAATACAACACTAAGGGCATAGATAGCTCTGATGCCAAAGTCCTCCAGCTTCCCAAATGGCCCCTGTTTCTTGATGTGTAAAACCCAGGCAACTTCCCCAGGAGGTGGTTGTTTCATCATATTTCCCCTCTCAGACTTGCAGTATAGTCTAGTTTCTGTATTTGCAGTAAGCTCAATTAAATTCATTTAACCTGTAACACAGAGAAATCCAAGCCTAGTGACCTTAAAGGCAGTTTTGCCACTACTTTCTCCAAGGGCCAGATCTTTTTCCTGAAATACAATAGGAAATTGGATACTGACGATAACTTCAGCAGGCTTTCAATAAATGCACTGTTGATCTGTTTTTCCAGAGACAAACAAAACTTGATCCACTTCACAGACTTTTATGATAATATGGATTTCCCTGCCATTTTCCTTTTCTTTCTGGAGGTCTAAAATGAGCTGGGCATTAAGGATATACTTTTATTATAAAATTTACTGTCACCATCCATTCAGTTCAAAAAGACAATTCAGAAAAGGTTTCTTTTTGGTGCATGCACTGACCAGTGATTTTATGCACTGTTTTACCACCAATGTCTTCTGTCATTAAACTAATGGAGAATGCCACAGATTTATGTGGTAGCAAATAAACAGAGCGAGGCACATTCTTGCTCCCAGCAGAGCTCCAAGCCTGCAAGAGGCCTAAGTGCAGCTCCAGCTGCTGAATCCTCTGCGACAACCAGAGTCTGTGTCCTCCCAACACAGACCTCCGCCAGGGTCCTCCTGGCAGCACATTTGAGGATGGTAGTAACGTTGAAAAGCACCAATGGCAGCAATAAGTATTTTCAGGATCATATCTTTGACTTCTCCCACATGCACAGCACTTCACAGCCTCGCAGCATTTGCACTGTGGGACACTTGTGCACTTAATGCTTCAACAGCAAATAAAAATGCATCAGCTTTGGCAATAAATTATTATAAAAATTTTTACAGTAATTAAGTTATTTCTAGTACAGCACACTAGGACCAATTTTGACTACAGGCAGCAATACCACTTTGGAGCCACCCTAACGTAACTGCTCTGCAACTGCCATGCCAATACAGGCAGTCCTGCAAGCAACACGTACCCTTTGCTTGCCACCCTCCCCAGGAACGCTGTGGACAGCACCAATGCAAACCCTTGGATCAAAGGCTGCACTGCCTGATGAACTTGGGCACTGAGGAACTGCAAGCCATCTGTCAGGGGAGGGCAAGGACAAGCAAATCTTCTGTTTGAGTCCATTTATATTTGATTAAGAATATGCAAATGTCCATTATTAAATATGTAATGCAACCTGTAGGTGTGGCTTAATTATAGTACCCCAAATACATGTATTCTCCTCAGATATTTTGTTGGCTGGCAACAAGAATGACACAGGGGCATCTGAGTCTGAAATCAAATTGCTTGCAGTGCGTTTTGGTTTTTTGAAACCCAAAAGCCTTGGAAAATGACAACAGAGTTGCTGCTTTTGGAAAGGTCTTTTGATGTTCCTATCTCCTCCTCTCCTCCTTGTGAGGAAAGAGGAGGAGACAGGGAGAATGAAATGCCCTGAATTTCTGCTGTTGAAGCCAAGCTACCGAGAAGGCGACAGAAGCCGATTTGAGGCTCTTCGCTGTGATCACAGGCCAACAACAAACCTTTCTGCCAAGTCACCCAAGCACAAGGACCTGCGCAAGGAGCTCTCCAACAGGTTCGCTTTGTCTCTTGGAGGTTGGTCTAAAGCTGCAAGAAGCCTGACTGGGAAGAAACCCCCACCCTCATTGTCACCTGACCCTCTGGCTCTCCCAAAAGCACTGTCAACTCTCAGCAAATGTGCTTTTTTCCACACAGCCAATAGAAGATTTTGCAGCAATGAAAAAATCTGAGCATTTTTCTTTATATGTAGAAATACGCTACTTGATAAGCACACTGAATAATCCTATATTTGTTACAAAATTGTGCATCAGTCTTTTCAAAGCCAGCACATTTATTAAATGTACACAGATCAATTAGAACACACAACACTTCACATTCAAATTCTGTAACAAGCGTGAGCAATCTGGCAAGAATTTGAGGCATAACCGTGCACAAAGGGAGCCCTTGAAGGGCACGCTGGTTTTGCTGTTGGGGAGGATGCAAGTGCTCGGGGTCTAGAAGCACAGCCTGCCTCGAGTGAGGTGGGAGCGGGTGCTGCAGGGCCCCACACGCCCCACGCTCCACAATGGGCTTTGCTGCCCTCCTACTGAGGAAGCTGGTTCCCTAGCAAGGGTGAGCACCTCCTAACTGGCTTCACCTAGAGATATTTCCATAACTAAATTCAAGATCTTTGTAATGATTCAGGCAATTTCTATGGAGGAACACAGTGCTTCACAAGACTCGCACAGCTTACACTTAACTACCTGCTCTGCCTGCCAGATCTACAATATCTCAGTTAAAATCCCGAAACATCCCCTTTTCACACAACTAATATGCAGTGATGTTGAATTAAGACTATAGGAACGGTCAGCCTAATACCAGAGTATTCCAAGAACGCTACTCTGTAGGTTTCAGAGATTTGCCTCTTCCTGTTATTCGCGAGGACCCCTCAAACATCCATTGCTCTTCAGCATGCTCGACAGCCATAAGCTGCAGCTGTGCTGCATTGAAAATTGGCACTGCTGACATTAAACTGAAGGAGCTTGTTGGAGTAACGACAAAGGCCCTGATTGCTTTCTTCCCAAAGCAGAGATTTTTCTCTTCTTTCCTTTTTTTTTTTTAAAAAAAAATGAAACTGGAGCTTGTTAATACAGCAGCGAGGTTGCCCATGACCCCACATCACAAATCCAACCCCTGATTTACAAGAGCACATCCTTTTCCAATGGCTGCATCTCATCTTTGAGAGCACATTCCCTCTCACTTCTGCTAAAGTTTCCCTCCACTAAATTCAGTATTTCAGAAGGACGCTACAAATCCTGGATGCTAAAGAGTCATTCAGCCTTTGAGTTTGTGCTGCTGCATTCTAGCTGCTTGCAGGGCAGCAAATGCAAAGGAGATTTCCATGCCCAATTTTCACAAAGCACTGACTACAGCAACACTATTAAGGCCATAATGTATACTGAATAATTTTTTCTCAGCCAACACAAATTCAGTGATGAAAAATATACTGGAGGCTACTTTCTGGAACTCTGCCTCTCACCATAATTGTGTCCTAAGTGAGCTTTGTAATTCCCAAATAGCCCAGTGTGATTAAACAGATAGCTGAGCGCCCTTTCTAGAGCTGCATTACCTGCTTGTCCTTAGCAGTGAGCTGGCATTACACAAAGAGCGATACATTAAGCTATAATATCAAATAGAGAGAAAAGATCATCTCAATGAGCTTGCCAACTTCTTACTATATATTTTAGAAGGAGTTTCTAATGCAAAGATATTTTAAAAAAAACTACAACAACAAACCAGCAGACTCATCTGGAATTACGAATGTATCTGTGTGTTTTGACCAGGATCACAGAGTAGATACCTTTTCCTCATTGCACTGCACAGCATGAGCTCCAGCACCTGGGTGAAATCACTGAGGCCAAGCACTGCCAAGCCTTTCACTAAAGGAGGTTAAAAGTGGCTCCTTCCGTAGGATGGAAATGTCACTACACGAGCTTAAAGAAACAGTCTATTTCTACAGATACCGTGTCCTTCATATAGAAAGGTTATTCTACCTTAAGTTTTAAGAGCTGAAAAATACCCAGTGAGCCTTAAATTTTGGATCATTTCACAGTGCCTTTTGGAGTGAAGGAAGATCTTTGCTAACAGCACCTCCCCTGTGATTCCAGAATGTAAAGAGCTGCTGTTTACTTAGCAATAACGCAACACTCGGCTCACTTTTGTCCCTTGGGGAAAATAATGCTTCCTCCTAACCACGGCGATGCTGGACACTGCAAACCTAGCTTCAGAATGGTCAGCACTTAGGTGTACGTAGGACATTCCACCATACTAATGTCATGTGCAATTATTACGAATAACCAGAAGAAATAGTCACATACATGTATACAGACACACTACATGCAAACTGCAGTGCATTTGGACCCATCAGAACGATGTTCCTGTTGCTGCATGCATTTTCCTCCCTCTTTAAGAAAAATAAATGGAGATCTCACTGCTACCAGAATCATATTAAGCATATTTACATATGCCATAAAATATTAATGGTATAGTGTGTCTGGCGAGTTACTTATTTCAATTAATTCAGCAGGAAAATAGGAAATGTTTTAAATTATTTAAAGCTCGTTTTCAACATCCAACTGCAAAACATGGATATTACAAGCACTATCAACATGTGAAATACACACAGTCAGATAGACTTCAGCACTGTTTAGTTCAGCAACGCCAAGATTAATACCTCCCCAAAAGACATGCAAGCTTCATCATTTGGTATTCTGAATAGTCATCATTTCATTTGGTATGAAAAAGGCTTTTCATTCTCACTAGCACTATATTCTATTAGCATGCTCATAGAATGGTGAAAAAACACGTACGTACCAAAATTTAAGTCCAGGGGGACTGCTAAGTGCAACAATCAAAGGTGACTTTTGCCTGTAAAAGCCCTTTCCTGTGGTTATCTCAGTGCAGTCGGAAGGGATATTTCAGCACCATAAGAAACAGATTTGCAGTTAGGCTCAGTTTTTTTTCTTCAGTTAAAGTGCATTAAATCTCATTGGCAAAACTGCCCGGATTGTAGAATTCAGCATCACTAGAAGTCAGTGTTTTATGTTACACATCTTCTTAATGTATGATCACAACGACATGGAAAGTTTGGCTTCTAAAAATGCAGTGGCAAGAGAAGACAGGTGCTTGCTCCTTTAAATCCACATTCAGAGAAGAGCGGGTGCAGATAACGGGAGGGTATAAACGACACCCTGCTTCGAGGTCCAACAGAGAAGCAGCCGGATGCTTTTCACCCACTTTACAACGCCGAAGATTGCAGCACCATCGCACGCGCTAGCACAGAGGTTGCTAAGGTGCCTCATTGGAGCACGCTCTGTGGAGACAAAAAGACAGCAACGTGAGGAGTGGCAGCCCGCCCGCCCGAACGGCTTGTGGCGGCAGCGGAGCCGCTCGCGGCGCCGTCCCTGCCCGCGCCCGGCCGCCGCACCCGCGAACAAAGGGCTCCTACCTCGGGGCGCGAGCGGGGCCGCGGCGCGGCTGCCCCCCGGCCGCGCGCGCCGGCCGCATCCCAGCACCGCGGACAGCGCCGGGCGGCGCTCGGCGGAGCCTCCCCCGGCCGCGGCGTCGCTCCGGTCTCCGCGGCGCTGCAGGCTGGTCCGCGGGTAATCCGGGGGCAGGAAAAGACACGCTCTGCGTGGACAGCGCTGCGCCGCACGGTTAGTCTATAGGGAGGGAAGGGTACGGAACAGCAGGCTCTCCCCAGCTTCTGCCTTCCTGAAAAAGGAATCGCTCTTCCACGGAGAAGGCGCGAGTTAACCTTTAGCCCATGTTATGGCTCAAGGAAATGAGCAGCCACTTAAAAGGAACAGCTAGGTCTCGCTTGCTACCTCGTATTGATGCATTTTTTGCACTCCCCCCCGCCGAAGAGCCGTGCAAGGCACAATTCCTGCTGACGCAGAGCGGGTGCTGCTCGCGAGGGAGGGGAGGAGCTTTTTAACCTCACCAAAACAACCTCCCACCACCTGCTCCCATCGCGGGAGCGCAGAGCGCGCCGGCCCCGCCGCGTTCCGCCCGCGCTGCGGGGACAGGGGCGCTCCGGCGGCCCCCCTGCTGCCCAGAGCCCCGCCGGGAGGATGCACGCCCTGGAGCTCAGCCGGAATTGGCCCGCCTGGCGGTTTAGAGGAAAATATTTGTGCTTCTCTCTGACTAGCTCTATGTGTTTTGTGGCTCCTCCTTTCAGAGGGTTCTGCTTCCTCCCCACCAAACCTGCTGCCTGGACACAAAGCAAAAGCTCCTCGTGTGACAGGCAGTGAAGGGAAGATGCTTGAATATGCAGAAAATGTCACCCTGTTGTTAAACACCATTTCACCCTTCCTCCCTACTTCGGCCACAGGCATTTTTTGACTTGCACAAATTTTGATTCTAATATTACAATCTAAGCTGAATCTATTTCTAAGGCTAATCTCAGAATTCAAGTTCAGAGAATAAGTTCTTTAGAAAGAAACACATTTCCACATGAAAAGCTGTGCTAACGCATGAATAAGCCCTCACATATAGAGCACTAAAGCAACAGTTTCTGCACATTTACTACCCCCAGACTGTATTATGTTCTGTTAAAGAACACTGATGATATCCACCTAGACATGCTTCAGGCAGCAGGGGCTAAAATCAACATCCAAACTGCAACCTGGAAAAAAATTGTTTGAAACTCATCTCATGTTCAGCAGTAATTCGCTCAGAGCTTGCTGATACTGCACATCCCAGCCCACCTCTTCCTGCTCCAAAACAAGTGCTTCCAAAGGATCTTCTTAAAAGACCTACAGAGCCAGAAGAGCATGGTCTGAAGAGAACTGGAGGCAGTGCTGGAAGAAGAGCCCTTTTCCTAGTTCCTAGGAAATCTAATATGATCCTAGGATGACTGGGATGAATAAGGCTCCGTTTTAGGTTGTGCTGTAATCAGGAATTTGGGGAACGTCACATCCCACAGCCAGGGAATGCCTCCACCATCTGGAACCTTCCGGGCACACAACAACTTTCCACGCTCCTGTGGGGCTGAGGACCTTCCCTCCCACCACCCGGCTCACGCTCTGGCAGCAGGGCTTGTCCAGCCATGGTTCTTTCCGCATTGCTGTTACCAGATCACTGCCAAGTCACCACAGCTTCGTAGGCAATTCTGAGAACTGCAAACTCCAATCCACAAGCATGAAGCACCCTGGAAGAGCCCCAGGAACCTGCTGCCCTTACCCGCTTACCTCTGCTGCTGCAGGTAACTTCACAGGCAGCCCCACCTCAGCCTCCAGAGGAACACGAGTCGAAGAGGACTTTTCCAGGGCTCACCCAGGCAGAGAGCAGCTTCTTACCCAAAGCAGCTTCGCCCTTGGCTACAGCTTCATCCCCAGTCCATCCCAGGGATGGAACTAACCTGGATACAGCCACCGTCCAGACCAGGTGTGTTACCACACCTCTTCTCTTTGGGCCTTTTCCACATGGTGTCTCACAACATATCACTTCAGTCTTTCACTTAAGGTCCCTACAATCCAACTGCAGGGAAGCATCCACCTTCCCTTCCAATGGCTGGGGAAAGGGGACCCGGAGCAATAGCTCAATCTCCCAGACCGGAGATACCACTGCTGGCTAAAGGACAAAGTTCCTGTCCATCTCCATGGCCAGATGGCACCAGCCCTTGAAAAGCATCTTTAGAAGCAGCCATTGGATGTTCTGTGGGGAATGACAAAAGAACTGGAGTGCAGCTCCACACCGAGCTCCATGAGGGGCTACCCTGCAGGCTGCCAAGGCCTGTGCCCGGCTCCTGCTTCCAAAACAACCACGGGCACAGAACTCTTCCTCACAGCAGCCGCCTGGTGCATTTCTCATCTCCTTCATTTGGGGCCCTTTCTGGCAGCTGCACACAGGGCTGTGTCTGGCCAGTGCAGGCTGCCTGCAAACACCTCAATTTTGTGCAAAAAATGTCTAAATTTCAACCCCAAGTAGTTATGCATGCTCCATTTCATAGCATGCAGATAAGCACATTACACACACAGAAAGACATAAGACGACAGGGGAGATGTCACTGGGCCTGGGCAGCACTTGCAGTCCGAGGAAAGGAAGCACTAAGGCAGCACTGTGGAAGCTCTGGCCCGCACCAGTGGACAGGTAGGCCAGCAGCACCCCCACTATAGCTACAGCTACGCAGAGGTGGGCAGCAGAGATTTCCCTGCCCAGGGGGTGACAAGCACAAGGAAAAGAGGATTTGCAGCTGGGGAGAGACAAAAGGCTTTTCACAGGTCAGCTAACGTTCAATTTAAGACACTAACTGCCCATTTAGTGGTTGAAAAAGATGATCTGCCTTTCCCTCAGGCAAGAAACTTCTCGGTAACTCCTGACCAAATCAAGGCCTCACCACACACCTCCCTCTGCAAGCTCCGAGCATCTTGGTTCGTGCAGAGAGGCTACAAAGCACGGCCTGTCCATGTGGAGGTGGAGCAGGCAGAATTCCTGGCGCCACATCCCAGGTCTCAGCTCCACTATCCTGGCCACGTGCGCCCCTCTATGCCGGATAGGACAGAGGTTGAAGGCCCCTCCTCCTGACACGGGCACTCTTTTTAAATACACAAAGAGAATTTGTACTTCTGTGCAGCCTGCGCAAGGGAGGTTACTACTACAGAAAAAGAGCCGTTTAAATTTTTATTTGGATTATAATTAATATTTAAGACCACCAATAGGTTAACTAGAGGAAAGCATTTTGAAAACAAAGCCTCTGATATACTACATCATCTTTCTTTACTTAACCACAGTGAAGCTAAGGAAGCTTTTAGGGGAGAAAACTCAAGTACAGTGTTACATAAGGAAGAGGAGATTTTAATCAAAAATAAACATGTAGAAATGTCTCCATTCATATTTAATTACAGATATACTGGACATGTCACCACCATAAGCAGCTGTGCAAATACATCCAGAAAAGAGTGCAGCGCTCACCAAAACACCTTGAAGCGACTTTGAGTTTTGGTTTGTTCATGCTGTTAGTACCTGGCTATGGTCACATTAAGACAAAAAGAAAAGTCAAGAGCATCCCTCTCTGCATGCAGCCCGTGTCCAGCATGGCCTGCCAGGCACCTCTTGGTCCCTTATTCCAGCCCAGCTCTGCCCCTCAGACCGCATTGCCTTGGCTGCCCTCAGAGTCCAGGAGCTCTGCAGTCGCTCCTCTCTCCTCTAGTAGCAGCCTTGCACTTCACTGCCATCTGCACCTTTGAAAACAGCCTCTTCATTTTCCCCAGTGAAGAATTTTTTTTCACGTGGGACCAATTTTGCTGTTATGGCTCAGTCGAAATTCCTGTCGACATCCATGGGGAGCTTTTCCCAAACGCAGGATGTGGCGCAGAGCCCGGCACTTATCTGCACAGACCACAGATCACAGCGATCACATCCTCCCGCAAGGGATCTCTCTCACGTGACAGTTTGTGCAACTGGGCTATTCTTAACCCAACAACTTGTTGCAAAGTATTTCATAATATTTAACCAAAAAAAAAAGCCAATTGATTCTTTTCCCTTAAATTAGATTATAGTGAAAGTGGCTGCTTTCCAAACATACTAATTATTGAATGGTAAATATTCTAAGGAAATATTAACCTCTAAGTAGGTCTTCCAGAGCCATTTAGTTTCTGGCTGGAACCAGTGAATGCTGGTCAAGATATATTTCTATGGTCAGGTCCTGACTACAGACGTGGGTATTTATAGACACAGTGATGTTGCCAAAACCCTGCATGGATGCAGCGGTGCCTGGGCCAGGAAAGGCCTTGAAAGGAAACTTTCCTCCTGGAGAGCCCACGTCTCCCACCTGCTTTCATTAATTCACCTTCTCCTCCACTCCCCAGCACCTGGGAGAAGTCAGTCCTGTCTAGTCATGGATAAGATGAAAGACTGGAAAGACTCAGAGCAGAAACTGTGTTTTCTGTTGAAGGACAAAACTGGCAACTGCCTCAACTAGCTAAATAATTAACCAATTTGCTGAGATAGTACTTAGAAATAAATTGCTGCTTCTGGCTAAATTCTTATTAATGCATTAGATTTATGAAGAAATTAAAACAGTGGCTATTTATTTGTTCAGTCAAATTTACTTAGTATCTACTGAAAGCTAAACTATATATCTACAAAATCTATTTCTTTATAGAAGTATTTAATAGAAATCCACAGGAAGTTTGTAAGAGGGTTGTAAGGAAAAGCTGTTAAACCTCAGTGTGGACAGCGTAAATGAGAAGAGCAGCAGCAGCTTCTACCCCCTTACATTCAGAAAACACCAGGAAAGTGGCTGGAGTTTACAGCAACCCACTGAAGTCCTAGCAAGGATTTTGGTCAAAGAGAGAGATTTTTTTCCCCCCCACAATGCTCAATTTCCTCTAATTACTATGGAAACAATAGTTTCCTACAGGCACACCCTGCATAAACTGTCCAAGTCTTCTCTTTTTTTGCAGCTCTAGCTGGCTAATCATCTGCCAGTTAATATATTCCTGCTCCCCTATGGCTTATTTTCTTGGTGAAAATATTGTGATCCTTCATCTTCCCTCACTATAATAGCCATTCATATCAACAGGTATTTTAAAATTGCCACCACTCAGGAACAAAGGAATGCAAATGAGAAATACCAATTAACCCCTTCACAATTAAAAATATCTCTATCTATTACAGCACCCATTAGTGATACTCTAGTTAATGGCCTGTCAACATTTCCATTAGACCTTTTCCCCTTGCTCCCACACAGAACTAAATCCTAGCTAATCACCTTGAATGCACCTCTGCACTGCAGGGTTCACACAATACATACACCCTTGTCAAGCAAGGCAAAACACAGATTCTGCTATTTTAGACCATTATATTCTCCTAAGTACCTATTTTCTAATGCATTATCCTAAATACTCTGCACGTCACACACACTGCATGATTTTGTGGGGTGATGTTTTCCCTTACTCATTGCTACCATTATTTAATGCACAAAGAAAACACAATTAATTGCAAAGATTTGCCCTAAATATCTTTTGACCAATAGACTTCATCTAATGCCATCCCCTTTTATACTAGATGTGAGACAGCAGGTTACATCTGGTGCCATGTACTCCAACACCTAGAAATGACAGGGTGAATGAAGGACAAAGCTTCAGTCTTGAGCTCCCCTGACTTCTTTATGGTTCAGCCACATGCTCCACATTATCATAATGTAGTTTACTCTGTGTCAAATTCATTACAAAGGTCCCATGTTCATATATATTGCATTCCCTGGCGCTTTAAAGATTCAAAATACCCTGCAACATCTTATAGCATTCGCATCACAAGCTGTCCTTAGTTCGAGTGCTGGTTTACTAGGGAGAATAAGAGGCCCGCACCAGCACCCAGAGGGGAAAGAGGAGAGACGCAAGTCCCAGGCTACAGCTTAATTGTTATTTTTACCACAAAAAGGTTAAAGGTTAAATCTCACTGAAAAAAATCTTAGAGATACTTCAGGGTCTTAGCAAAAGAGGCCTCAAAATTTCTCATTTCCATGATTTAAGCAGAAACCTGAGGCCTGTGTTCTTTGCTGCATTTTTTCCCTTAATCATCCCTGTGACTCATGGAGAGGATATGAAATAGTAAGAAGTGACACAAACTCTCTGCCAGAGAAGGCACTCCACGAGGAGAGCAGCATTACTGCTCCTTATCTCCTGCTTCTCATTACTCATCTGTTTCAGGCCTCTCCACTGCCAAGGCAATTTACACAGTTCTGATGCTTCAAATTTTGCAAAGGTTTAATTGCAAGAACCTTCACAGGGCAAGAAGCAGCAGCAACCTGGACTGAAGGATTTCTGTTTTAACAGCGAGCGCGGTACAATTCAAAACGGATCGGCTCAGAGGATGGCACCAGCCCTGGGACGGGACGTGGCTGTTTGCCCATCTCCAGCCCATGGACGTCAGGGTGCCAGAGCTCCAGGTACACCGAGTATGTTCTGTACCCAGGGCTACAGGAATCTCCCCAAGCAATGAGGGAAACATTCTCTGGAATGAGTGGACGCTCACACTTACACAACAGGTAGCCACGGAACACATCTGCATCCACTGAAGTGCCTCTGAGGCCAACCCAAAGCAAAAACCTCAGCTGTGGGACTGAATGAGCCCCCATCAGTGCAGCTACCCAAGGCGGTCCCGGCTCTGGGACGAACAGGAGTTTGTTACTATTTTGGCCTGCTCAAAGGGAGGCAGAGCCTCAAGCACGTCCATTACAGTTCCTCTAGCATGTGGTAATGCCTCTAATAGTGCTGTAGTGAAAACCAAGAGCCAGAAGTTGCGCATATTTATGTGCACTTAGGCATTTTACAATGAGCTTTAATCCATTTTTCACTTTTCCAATCTTCTCAAAAGCACCCAAAACAGCATCTGGCATTGCTCTATTATGTAACTGCTCTAAAAATACCCCACCGTAGGCAGGAGCTGTGACAGTGCAGACCTGATGGAAAGGCACCAGCGCAGCCCCCGCCACACGAAGCATCCAGGAGGCTGCTCCACTCTCTGCGGCAGCGGGAGCGAACTCAGGGCACCACTGCCTGCATGGAGACCTCCGAGGGGCCACTTCCTCTCACTCCCTGCGGTCACCCCACAAACACCACTGCAGACGTGGCCCATGCACCGAGGCTCCTACAGACACCCTGCAGCCTGCCAGGCAGGTCTGTGCACTACCTTGCGTGCCAGGGTGGCCACACACCCTTGTGCAGGCAGGCCAAGATAGAGGATGGTAAGAGCCAACAAGGAGACTGTGCAAACATGCAAGAGCAACTCATGCCAGCTCTGATTTGTAAAATAGAAGATCTTCTTCCCACACTTTGTATTACAAGCCTCAACAGTTTACAGTCCTTTAAACTCACTCGTTAGTCTCAAGACAGGAAGGAGGGAGGGTTTCTGCCAGGAGATGTGTCACTGCAGGGTAAGGGCTGGACAATGAGTAGAGCTGCTGATCCCAGCCAGAGACCATGATTGGGGACAGGGCAAGCAGGGTTGGTGCAGGCAGCTGCAACCTCCTCATCCCTCTAACCTGTGCAAAAGGAATACACACCATATGCCTGTGCCCCATCCTAAGGCAATGACAGGACCAATTTCAGCACCACTCCTTGCCAGGGTCTCATGCTCCAAAGCTGCAGTGGTGGCAGTAGTAATTCACACCACCCCAGCCTGCAATCACTGCTTTCAGGCACTGATCCCAGCTACTACATCTCAGGAAAGATTAAAATGAAAACTCATCCACCAAGGCAAGAGCTTGGCAATGCAATACCACCACTAAGGTTGCTTTGCATAACAGACACAACGCTGGATGACTGCAGGGATTTAGTTCTGTACATGACTCTGGGAGCCAGCCAGGCTTCCAGAGAAGCAGGTTGTTTCCACGCGTCCTTTTCAGTCGATGTTAGCGACCCCTCATCTCCACGTATGCTGTCCCAAACCGCTGCTCGCTTTGCACAACACGGCGCCAGACAACAGGGACACCACAGCTATGGTGTAGGATGAGAGTTTTTAATGAGTATTACTAGACACAACTGCAGAACTCACATTAGCAGAATGTTACTTCAGAACTTGCAATACCCCTGGCTACCTCCAAAGTTCACACAAATAAAACAAACAACAAACCACTGCATCACAACCGACAAATTCCTTTCTCTCCAGATCCAAAATAACCTTCATTGCTTTAGAATGTGGTATCTGGCCAAAACCTGACCTCATATCTTTGATTTGGAGCTAGAGCGAGACAAACAAGAACAGAAATTTTCTTGACCACATTTCTGCTTACCTTTGATCTACTAAAACACAGGCTTCAAAGTTACCAAAGCAAACAAAATACAAAAAGGAGTCTGGCTCGTAAACAAATGACTGCAGCTAAGTATATTTAAGGCACACATGTAAAGTTGAATATATTATTTTCATTTCAGATGCCGGTATCCAGCCATCTGGCTTTCCTTGAGGCATCCCTTTTGTTTTTTAATAGACATTCTTCAATAGCAAGGCATAAAACCAAAAAACTTAAAAAAAAAAAAAAAGGAAAAGAACCCAACGAAGATATTGTCTGCAAGTCACCAAATATTATATCCTTGTTATACCTATATGAAACATCAGACAAAAAAGTTTATTTTCTAAAACAGTTCTTTCTTATATAAAAGAATATTCTTCTTTCTCTTTTTATCCCACTCATCAGTCCTAACAGCCATATGGCTGAATATTTATAATTAAAGGCATTTAACAAATATAGCACTTACCTTTTTTTAATAGACACACCTATTAAAAATGAAAGGCAAAAAAAGCTCCTTCTAAAATTAAAGCAAAGAGGAACATGAAGTTCATGAGACGCCCGGGGGGCGGAAGCAGTAA
This sequence comes from Eudromia elegans, assembly GCA_003342815.1. Taxonomy (NCBI): domain Eukaryota; kingdom Metazoa; phylum Chordata; class Aves; order Tinamiformes; family Tinamidae; genus Eudromia; species Eudromia elegans. The sequence goes on along the minus strand of PTEX01000002.1, from coordinate 3,019,158 downwards.
CACCACACTGACCGCTCACACTGGACAAGACCTGCACACGAGCAGGGAAACTTCAACCTCGAGCAGCAGAAATGCCAGGCGAGTAAGAGGAGTTCCAGGCAATGGATTAACCACCTGTCTACTAGTTGCACTGATGTGACTTCCAGGCTCTTATATTCGCTTACTGCAGGAGACACCACCACCCCCGTGCAGGTCTGCACACCGTACGGCACCAAGAAACGTGGTTTTGAGCAACTCCGCTGCCCAAGTAGGTTGGCTAAAAGTGTCTTCTATTTTCAATAGAATAACTATGAAAATCAGAGGAGAGCTGCAAAGACTTCTAGAGACTTCCTACCATCATGCTGGGAGCACCTTTCCAGCAAGGCACCCAACACCAGCAGCATCCTGTGAAGGCAGGTGCTCCTTCACTTGCTCTCCTCACAGCACCAGGAGGTTGTGTGCTGTACTAACCACCAGCCTCTTGCGAGATTCCCACATCCACTCATTATTTCCTTTCCTTGTTTATATAAATTACCATGGCTTGTTATTTGTCAGGACTCATATCTGAATTTAATGGAACTGCACTTCTCAAAATCACCCACACTGTCAACAGCTCTAATTTGTTCATGTCAAATCAGACTTTTTTCCCCCCCCATTCACCCTTCTGTTTCATACCATTTATATTAACTGTCAGCTGGGGTTTTATTTATTTATTTGCTTTGGAAGGTTTGCTTCTGTGAAACTCTGATGGCAGAAGAACAGCACAGCTCAAAGGGCAAGCAGTAACATGGAAATGCTTCCAGTCCCAAGAGGCCAGACCTGGTCAAGAGCAACAGAAGACCCTGCCAGCTTTTGTATTCCATATAAAAAGAGGTTTGTTTCCTTTTTTCCTTTTTTTCTTAAACTCTATAGACTGCTCTCATTGTTTTTCTAGCACCATGATCCCCTATAAAATGCTTACAATACACTAAGCTTGTAGGCAGAAATTTAGGCACCTAGAGATTTTATGAACTCCTCCACACATTGATACTCTGTGTACCAGGAGGGCCTATTAGGTGCATGTGCCTGTATCTCCCGAGCAACCTAAGCACTAGGACGGTGCCTCTTCTAGGAGGCTCAAAATGGTGCCATGCAAAAAAAAAAAAAAAAAAAAAAAAAAAAAAAAAAGCCAAGTTTTTCCATACACAACTTGGTGATGATATTATTATAATGTTAAGATATTGAAGCATGTACAAAATTTCGTATGTATTCAAAAGAACTGAAAAACACTGCCCATGCCCACATAGGACTGTTTGCCATCAACAGAGACCTGATGTTGCCCACGGTGCCTTTGCTGCTCTTGGTGCTACAGAAATCCTAGCACAAGACAGTCGTATTTAGTTGACACTGAACACTGAGGATATAAATTTTAAACTACCACAATACAAATCTAAAGTCAGTCTGTGAAATACTACTTGAATACTTAAAAGGTGCAGTTTTGTCCAGATTCAGCACAGACCTAAGCAAACACTTGGCTTTATTGATATAGAAGGGACTGGAAGGAAGGAAAACACATCAGTATTTTGCTGAACTGAAGCCCTGATGGAATCATTGATCCGTAAGGTGGTTCTGGAGGTTGTGCAGTGCTCAAGGGGAAAAAAGAGAACCCCGCCTCTAGCCGTGCTACCTGATCTATAACCTCTCCTGCTGCTCCACACAGCCACACAACTCGCTTGGCTGTGACCCTCCTCCCAGCTACTTCCTTCTCTTCCTGGCTCGCTGACCTGCTGCCCATGTCTCTTTATACCAAAGCACCCCAAGAGCTCAGATGCCGTGTGCAGGGCTCTGCATGCAGCTCCAACTCCCAATGTGTTTTCCCATGAGCAGGATTAGCCAGGCAGTTTTGCACCACGAGTGCGCAGCGTGGCACCGGGACTTTCTTGTGCTCTGCACCCGGCTCCTCCCTCAGCCACTTCTCCTCACCACAGCAAGAGCTGCACACTGGCAGAGCCTGAACTGCAGGATTAACCAGAGGGGTTTCTAGGTACTAGGGTAAGGCCTGTTTGGAAAGGAAGCAAATGTCCTGTGCTACAGCTGTGCCAAAATCAACAAACTCTATTCGTGTTTAGACATTTAGGAGAATTGCACATTTCAGTTTTCTATAACTCCTTTTCCTTAAAGCCTTAGATTTTACAGCAACAAACTTGTGCTACTATGATGTCATTGGTACCAATAGGGGTTGCTATTTTAAGATTTTTATAGACCTTCCTAGCTGTAAAGAAATAAAAAAAAAATATTTTGAGCTAAATTTAGTTCAGATTTAAGCACCTGTGCAGGAGGGAGACAATTTGAAACCCTAGTACATCTAAAGTCAGTGTGAGCACTACATAGATTTCCATGGGGCAGGATTTTTTTCCCCCATTCACATTTGATGAATTTAGGAAAAAATATACAATAACAACATGCAGGAATATATCTTCCTGCTTGGTCATACAGCGTACTTCAGTTGCACATAAAGCATAGTCTGCCCTAATTTTACAAGCGATTTGAAAATGTAATTTAAGTCTTGAAGATGAGAGATTCTTATTCAAGTACTTCAGAGACCTGCAACTGTCACAATTCCCCTTGCAGTCCCACACAGATGTGGGACTAATCTCATCTGCTCAGGCCACAAAGCTGGAATCAAAACAAGTCTTCTGCTTGAGCCAAACAGCTCTCACCAACATATTTCTTTAGAGTTAAGTTTTAAAACGTGTAGAGTTTAGCTGGACATCAAGATTATTGCTTTAATTAGAAGAGTCCACATGCTATCCTGACCACAGAAGCCTAGGAAAGTTGGGCCACCCATCCCCAAGGCAAGAGAAGCAACCCAGACTGCTTGTAACCCATCTTTGAAGGCTTCCACCAGTGCAGAGCAGACTGACTCCTGGTCTAACCCTTGCAGCCTCTAGAATTAGCTGTGGCTCCATCCTGTACTCACCTTGGTGGGAGAAAGAGTATAGCAGATTCTTTTTCAATTTCTAACAAGCTTCCACATTTTAGAGATGACCACCTCTATTTCTCTGGCTGTATTATCTAAAAGAACAACAATAAAAGGGACCTACAATTTTTATCTACATCTTTAAGGTGCAGCTGTAACAGCTCCTCTTCCACCCTTTATTCCTGAGCTGGTGAGCTCAGCATCGCACTGCTCCGAGCAGGCGGGTGGTTGGTGTTGCCCTGGTGCCCTTTTAATGTGGTGTGGGAAATTGCCATTCTTGTAAATAGATGTTTCATACAAAAAGGCCATTTTAATATCAGAAGCAAATGGTCCAGACAATCAAGAAACAGCAGTAATAGCTGTTACCACAATAGCTTTACTACTAATTCACTTCAGCCTTAGCCATGACATTTCTTTCATTACTACTTTTATATTGATACTAAGCACCAATTAGCCTCAGCACTTCATCGGCAGAGCCCTGAAGAGGCAGTATGGAAATGCGAAGCGATAAGGCCAGGGCTGGCACTGCTCAGAGTTATCAAGTATATCCCAAGGTAACCACAAAAAGAAAATACTGCATTTATTTCCCCTCAGTTCTGCTCTTCAGAGTGGGGTTACTCTGGGTTTGTGCTTCTGGAACTGAGAGTGTTCCAGCATGTTATCAGTCCTGCAGTCACAGCACCCAGTCAATTAAATAGTCTGATCATATATACAAATATAATTAACCCACCAAACTGGCACCTATGTAGAAATCCTGAGCACAGAGAAAACTCTGATTTTTCCAGCAAGCAAGGACCAGCCGCATTCTAAAAGACTTAGGAGAAAACACACACTGTCGGAGGGCACAGCCATGCTGCAAGGGAGGTCTGAAGACCACAAACAGCAAAGGACCCAAGTCAAATTCACATCTTGTGCTGAACATTGTTCCCTTTCAAACATCATTAGAGAAAGAAACTGGATTTTCAGAAAGGGAAATCAGAAACGATCCAATACGATGCAGCTGCATCACTTCTATAGCTGCCCCTGATTACAGATTTTGGCCTCCATTAACTAGCAAGAAAAGAGAGGAGCCCAGGCAGACAGGGCAGAACTCTGGGCCCCTTTGTCTGAAGTCACCAAGCAGAGCCACAGAGTCCCTCTCCCCAGATACAACAGGGAAACTCACTCCGGGAGCTGTTCTTACATCAAGCAATGCTGAACGCAAATCAGTGCTGACTGCTGGAACAGGCGCTAAAGTTTGAGAGTTTGATCAAATCCTTTAAAAATGAACAAAAAAACCCAGAAACAAAACAACAACGAAGACAGACACACACAAATGCTAAATCCCAGATTTGATCTGCCTAGGCAAGAACGCATTTTCAACTATACTGCAGCTACCGAGTTATACATCCCCATAGCGTCATTACAGATTTTGAGATGATCCAGTCTATTATGTTTCTGATGATATCATTAGAACACACAGAGTCAAACAGGACCATAAAACAGGAGGATCTGGCTCTTGACTGCCGAAATGACACAGTAGAAGTCCAAATATTTGCTTTACTGCTGGTAATATTGCACTTTAATGAACAGCTGACAGTACGCAGCGCAGCTGGCAGACAGCATTCCTGTCCAATAGCCTGTGGTGGTGACATACCATATTTTTATTTAAAAAAAACCCAATCACCATTTTACTCACACACCTGGTTTTATTTTTGCTCTCACGTACTGTATGGCAATCAGTCTCGTCACCAGTGCTCTGTGACCATTCACATCTAGAGCTTTGCTTGTGCTTTAGATTCAAATACCCTTCAGACAAATATCGCAGGATCTGTGTGCTTTGTCAGGGAGGAGAATCAAGGTGGGAGGTTCAGACAATCTAGCAATCAAAAAATATGGCAAAATAGTACTGAGGTTTTTTAAAGGAAAAGTTGTAAATAATAATGTGTTGCACATATTAATCTTTCTAGCAGCTCCATTTACTGGATAAAGCCCTCACCTGAGACCTCCAAGACTTAAGTCTTCACTGCAGCTAGGATCACTGCAGCCACTTACACGCTGTGTATGTAGCAAACTCCATTAGGCAATTGCTTGTCAGGCCATGTACAATCTGGGCTAATATCGCCCCTTGAAAACATTATATTTGATAACAATCACAGGGATTGATTAAATTGCCTCCATAAGAGCGCCTGCTTCCACCTGCTTAGCTAGTTACGCTAACACCATGTGGCAGCAGTTTTGAAGCAGATGAATTTGTGAAAAATCCTACAGAAGCTTTCAGGATGAAATGGCAATTTCATTTCGGCTCTCAAGATCAGCATGCTTTTTCCCCAGCTCCTTAAAAATGTAGCTGTATAAATACATTAAAGCCAATAATTTCTAGCTCTCCCTTTTCATTTAAAGCTTGCTTAATTAAGGCCCTTATATTTCTGCAAATTACTGCAAAATGATTGACCTAGAGGTTGTTCTGAACTTTAGAGATGAAAGAATTTACATGAACTTCTCAGCAGCTTTCCCACCCCCACCCGCACCCCCAAGTTCATGTGGTTTAAAGTCCTTTCAAAATGCTTCTCTTGATTATTCCCTCAATGAAATTTCTTTAGCTGGTCAGAGCAGAGCAATGATATTTGATTATCTCACCACAAATTTGTTCCTTCAAGTTCCTAAAACCACCTCCTATTTCACAAGCACTCTGAGCACTCTTATCAGTAGCAACTCCCAAATAATAATGTTTGACACTTACGGCAAAGCAAAACATTTTTATTTTCAAGCAAACCATTGCAAAGGAAGTGTGCTTCACGCTTCCTAATGTCACTTTAAGCATTATTGCCTATGAGGAGCAGCAACAACATATCTGGGGCAGTCAGGTTCTTACCTGATAGAGCTGGCTCTGAGGCTGTAACTCCAGCCCCAAGCTGAGCTCCTCTTCATGCTCCAAGCTGGACACCCGTGCTCTGCCCTTCAGAAGTGACATAGCCCTGCAACAGGGTGTCACTTGTCCTCACAGCAATCTAGCCTCTCTAGAGTAAGGAATGCTCCTCCCACAGACTTACAAGCGGTGCAGAAAATCATACACCTAATTAAATTATTTTCAAGTCTTACTTACAGAAATATCAAAGTTTAAAGGTTTTAAGTAATGCATAGAAACATATTGACTTGATATCCTTATTGGTAAGCCTGTCCTATTATAATAACCCTGCTAGTAAATTCATGCACAAATTGAGCATGGCCACTTCCAGATCTAAAAGTTACACCTACCATGCAAATACCTCTTCAAACTTCCAGTACTATCCCTTGGAAGCAGGGAAAGAAATGGAAAGAATTTGCACAGGAGTCATTTGTACTTCTGAAGGAAAACACTGCTCATATAGCTCAGAGCAACACCCACCTATGCTAGTTCATAGAGTCTGAAGGATGCCACCCCTTGGGAACTTCCTCAGAAATCCCAAAACGGAGCTTGGTAGCTATGGCTGCTCACAAGAGGTAAACTTGGCTGCAAAACTCCAGGAAAGATTTTTTTTTTTTTAACTTGAAGAGAATCTGGAAAGTATCAGAGTTAGCCAAAGGGGAATCAGAGTCTGCTCTTCTGAAACTAAATGTCATTCCATGACATCTGTCTGAAAAGGAAAACATCCAAAACACTGCTCTAGGGTGCTGTGTTTCGTATTGGGATCTGCTAGGTCTCTGCAAGCAGTTTTCAGCACTCCCAATGCTGCCCTTCAGGGAGGATAACCCAGAGCAGATGGGGAACAGTAGCACAGACTGGCAAGCTCTTGAAACGATACAAGAGGAAACCATGGGGAGGCCAATTCACTAGCAAACCCTGGAAGCAACACAGGGGCAAAGACTCCTCCTAACCTGGCAGGCTCTTCAAGAGCCTCAAGGAAACTCCAGCAACCAAAGGAATTCTGGAATTTCAGGTCACCTTTTACCCAATACTTGGAAAAAACACAGTATGTCCCTCTAGTGAGGTCAAGTATCTTACTATCCCAGAGAGCTGAAGAGGTCCAGAAAAAAGTGGGTTAGGTATACTAACAATATTATACTTCTGTATTCCTGAAATGTTTCCAAGAGGTAGCATTTTACATATGTAAAAGCAATCAATGCAAAGCTTTTTAACGGTATGTTCTGCACCTGAACTTCAAAAGAAGCTTCCTTTTTACATGATTTACCTTCCATTTGCTACTTATAAATATGGTAAGATAGTTTCCACAGGCCAAGAAAGTATGATAAATCCATAGAATAACAGTTACTGCTTTAGCATGGCATCCACAGAAAGTATACTTTAAGGTTAATACAGTATATGATTAACCATTTATTAATTAGAAGACTATGTTGAATAATTTTGCAGAACAAACACTAGTTCTCATGTGAAACCCATACAAACATGTAAAGAACAGAAAAACTGCAGAAAATGGAAATATGCAGCATACACCGAGACAACTTACAAACACTTAGATGACTTTGCTTGCTTGAGAACAACTACCAACTCCACCCAGTGAAGGAAGCTCTCTTACTGCTCCTCAAGATTAGCAACTGTGCTGGCTCCAGAGCTGCTACCCATTACAGCACTCAGACACTGTAAGAAAACCCACACCCTTACCACTCACCTCCCACTGCAGGTTTAAAGCAGCAATATAGAAGTGCTCATAATCACAAACAAGGCACAGCTGAACCACAGGAAGCACCTCAGCTGTTCTCACACTCTCCCCATGCCCATGTCTGAAGGATGGCTGGGAATCTGGCCTGGCCGTCACTCAGAGTGAGACCCAAAGCTCATGACCCAGCACAAGAAAAGTTTCAAAGGAGCAAGTTGTGGTGACGGAAAAAAACACTGGGGAGGAATTCACGCTAATAAAAAAGGTCCCTCAGGAGCTTGCAGAGGGGGTTCTGCACATGGAGAGACAGGATGGATGGGCTCCCCACTGCTCTCCGAATTGCGCACACAGTTGTTTTCCTCCTGCTCCCATCTCAGCCCAATGCACAAACGCACACTCACCAGCAGCGATGCTGCTGCTAGGCGCTATTTTTTGTGTCGCATGGACAGTTTCCTCATTAAACCTGTGTAATCTAGAGCAAACTGACTGAGGGCCTCACTCCAGTCTGGACTTCCGGCCCCTTTTTGTCATGGGATCACCTGGTATTTCTCATAGCCAGCAATCTCTGCTGTGGCCTTTTGCAACATGCTGCAGCACAGCTCCTGAGAGGGGTTTGGAAAGAGAGGAGCAGGCACCAAGGGAGAAAAAACAGTAAGAAAAACTGTGCTTAATAGCAAATGTCCACAGAGAAGTGCCAGAGGACACACAGCATGATGTGCAGATCCATGGGGGAAGAGCAGTTGTGCAGACAACTGGGAATGAGTCAGCGAGCGTCTCCGCAAAGGCCTCGGATCAGTGGGATAAGTACGAGACTAGAAAGAGTTGCTTGGGCGCGTGGCTGAGTTCAGACCCAGGAATAGCTGTCGTGGCCCCTTCCCGGCAGCTCTCGGGCTTGGCCCTGCAGGAGGCTGCCTGGAAAAGTTTTCCTTTGCCAGCTTGGCAAAGGGGAGTCAGGCAACACTGCAACCTCGCCTTCATCCAGCCTTACCCATGCACAAATTCCCCATGCAACCAACAAGCAGCCCCTTTCCCCACGAGCAGTGTTAGACGAAGTGGATGTGACCCCTTCATAGGTCCCATTTCTGCTACTTCTGGGGTTTCAGACCCTCCTGGCAAACCGCGCTTAGCACCTGAGCAGAGTCCTTGGTCTGTCGCAGCTATCAAACGCACAGGACGGAGCTCGGGAGCAGAGAGGCCTCCTCCAGGCGGGGACGGCTGCACTCCCACCTGCGGAGCGGGCACCGCTCGCGAGGACCTGCAGCAGCGGCGCGGCCTCTCATATGGCCCCAGGACGCCGCTTCTGCCCCAAGGGCAGGCAGTCGAGGCTGCCGGGGAGCCCACGCACAGACACTAGCTCCAGTAGCACCTTGCGGATGGTGCCGGGCCCGCAACTGCCCTGCCTGCCCTGGCCCTGACCCAATCCGCCCCGAACCCGGAGCCGCAGCCTGAGGCCCCCACCGGCCACGCAGCCCGGGCGGCTCTGCCCGGCTCGGCCGCCTGCCCGGCACCCACCTGGATCCCATCGCCTGCCGGTGCCCTCGAGGTGCCCGTGCTGTGGAGGGGGGAGGTGCTAAGCGGCGCCTGTGTGCGACGGCCATGGTGGGACCATCCCCTGTGTGTCCCCCGTGTGTCCCAGGCCCTGCAGCCTCCTCCTCAACGGCCTTTCCCTGGGAGCAACAGCCTGAGACATGGGTTCTTGCTGCTGAGCTTCCCAATGGATGCTTGTGCTCCAGGGACAAACAAGCGGCCTAGTTTGCATCTCCCAGCCCCAGAGCTCTTCAGACAAACTCTAGAGGCACCTAAGGACGTCCATGCCGCGCATATGGAAACATGGCTTGGTAGGAAGCCGCGTTTCCGCTGCAAGCTTCCCAGTGCCCTTCCAGAGGGCGTCTGGGGCCCGGTGCAGGCTGCATGGCCGCCCTCGCCTCACCAAGGCCGAGAGGCCTCGCGCGGCCCGCGCTGGGCGGCAGGACAGATGGCGGCAGCCACGGCCGAGCTCCCCAAACAGGTAATGCCCTTGTCGGGCAAAACCCCCCGGAAAACAGAGGCCGGGCGTGTATGACTGTCCCTTGGCAGTCTGTGTGCCCTGCGTGCCAGGTGCCCGCTGGCGTTTCGGGTGTCGCGTGGGCCGTGGTGGTGATGCGGGGTGCAGGGCTCCGGGTCCCGCTCCAGGCTAGCACCATCCCAAAGCCCGGCCCTTCCGCAGGCTGAGCCAGCCCCATGCTGCTCGTGGTGCTTCCCCGGATCACACCTCCCGCCATGACCCAGCGTCACCTCATGGGGTTTACAGGGTGGCAGCTGGAGCCCGCGCGGCTGCAGGCTCCAACCGCAGGAGGCTGCTGCATCTATAGCCACTCCAAGGGTGTTTACAGCCACCCCAAGGGTGCTTATAGCCACCCCGAGGGTGTTTATAGCCACCGTGATCATCGCTGCGGCCTGGGGAAGAGCAGGGAACAGGAGGTGAGCGTCCCAAGAGCGGCTGCAGAGAACAAGCGGGTTGTGACGGCCCCTGGCTCCCTCCTGGAACGGAGCTGCTTAGCGAGAGGGGGGTTTCTCGGAGGGTTTTCTTTCTGCTGCGTTTCTTGGGACCGTTTGGGATGCTCGTTGATAAAGAAATTCAGTCAGTTGTTTTCGAGGCTTTTTTCCCCTGGTGTTACAAGAACTATTCCTTTAAGGATTTTTGTAATATTATTTTGACGGTGTCGTGGATGATTCTGACCTCCTTTCAGTGAGAACATTGCTTGCCTCTGGCTTCACTGCAGCTAAGGTGGAGAAAATTAGCCTTGTTTTCTGCTTTGGATGTAAGCATCCTCTACTGCAGCAGCTGTGGGCTGGACTGCAGAGTCACTCTTTCAATGGGTTAAAAATGCAGAAGTTGCAATAAATGCAACTGAAAGGTTTGGTAATCCCGAACCATAGGGAACAGGCTTGTTGCTTGGTCCTGCTTCCTCAGGGAAACTGAAAATCTGGGGCACTAGTTTGAGTAAAAATATAAGGAGCTTTGGCTCACGAGTTATAGCTCGTGTTTTTTAAGCAGCTGCAGTAGAAATGATTGAGTGCAAATTAAAAATACGGTACAACAAAAAACAAAACAATGATGTCTGTCATGTGCGTAGAAAGATGATGTTTTTGTGGCCAGTGGGAATTGTAGCTGAGCCAAAGGGGTTCAGATAGCCCAAGATGGAAGGACCAGAACTCACTCTGGGTTTAAAACAGGGAATTTCACTTCCTTTTCATCAATAAAACATGAGTGCCTTTGAATGGAGTTACAAGCTATATGAACTAGCTTTTCCTCCTGCTTACAGATGTAATGCAGTTGTCAAAATGTATGACATATGGTAAGTTACAGAAAGATTCTGGATATTCATATAATCAATAACCTTATAAGAACAAGACACTTGTGGGGAGGCATTTAGTGTTTCCAGTTGCCATTTAGGGTATACATGACCCAAAGAGAATCCCCTCATGTGCCATATGCATGAATACGTTAGAAATTATGGCATTAGACTTGGTGTAAATTCTCTTATGCCATAGCTTCTCCTTTACAAAAAGGAAGAGAAAAAAGCAAAACAAACCAAAGAGGGTTCTGGATATTACAACATATATAATACCATCCTCTGACTTCTATTCTGTGTTCTTGCTGTACAGCAGATTTTCCAGGAAAAAAAAAGAAAAAAAAAAAAAAAAGAAAAAGACTTTTTATGTTAATGGGTGCCTTGGAGGAAGGGAATTTGTTTCTGCGAAAGATGTGGCTCTGCTGTAGAACATTTTCATCAGGCATTTAGGCTTGTCCCATTCCACACTGGTTAAAAAAAGGCTGATCAGTTTATATGGTGTGCGGGACATGCTGCTGCCTGCCTTGCAACAGCATTCTTTGCTTTTTAAGTGACTCCGGAGACAGAATTATAGCAGTAAACAGAGTGGGATTTTCAAAGCCACTTGCAGGCAAATCAAACACCCCATTATGTTTTGTGGTTCTGGAAGCCTCAGCCTTATCAGTACCACAGTTCTCCCCTTTGAGATGAAATGGGACCTGTTGAACATTATCTTGAATGGTATATTTTGGAAGTGGTATATTTGGTAAATACTGGTGTATTTGAAATCTTTTTTTCACTTGGAGATGCACAAGAGAGCGGGTTCCATCTGATGCATAATGTGGCAGGTCGAAATGGGCTTTCAGCCCCTATGTGTTTATTACAAATGTGAAAGCCTTTAGCTAGGGCAGCTTTGTTTGACTGCTGGCCCACACAAGTGCTGTCAGGAAGTCGCTTTGCCCCTTTCCATTTGTTTGGCATTCTGCTAAAGGCAGAGCTGTCACATTACTAAAACTCTCTGCAAACGACTCATAAGAAACCAGTATTATTAAATGTCTCCATTTCTGAGAATCTGTAACACCAAAAACTTGCATTGCATATTGCAGGCCACCAGTTTCTTGTGCAGATAAACCCATTTACTGGAGTTCTTTCAGATTTTCACAGTATATTTTTTCTACATAATTATCCATATAATATATAATAATAGGTAAACATATAGTGAAAGCTATTTAATTTCTTTAATTTTAATTTATTTAATTTCTTTAATTTCTTTAATTTCTTATTTAATTTCTTTCTTCTAAACGTGTATTAGCAGCTACAGCTGTGTGCTCTTATGATCCAATATTTCACGCATGTATTCTGGATTTTGGGGGTATTTAGGTTTGTTTGTTTTAAATGAGCTTATTTCGAAGATGTAGGGCTATTGAAGGGAGCAAAGATCTCCTGCAATACCCAGCAGGACATTTACTTTATCAGTGCAAGTTTCCACTTCACTTCTGGTTGTTTTCACTACAACTCTGACTGAAGTGTCTGTCTCTTTGAACTACTTGCACCGAAGTTGCATTTTGTTGCTTAACAGGCCTCATTCTGAAAACTTTGCCTGATATTTCTTGTATTTATTTTTTCTCTTCAGTCTACAAACCGTGTTTATATTCATACAATCCCTTTAACTTGCTGGTGTTTATTCTCTATAAATAATGGATTTCTGCAGTCTGGTTTTGCTGTTTCTCAGCCTTCCCTGGTCAAACTGTCTGGATTTAACACACTCAATCTTTCTTCCTTTGTGATGTAGGCTTAATATCCCCCGCACAGCTTCCAGTTATCCTTCGGCACCAACACCTCACCCAGCACAAATCCACCTCCTCCTTTGCTGGGCTGGTCCTTGAACTTCAGCAGAGCTGAATTGTGCTGGGCCTATAGTGACCCTTTTACCACTGCCTAATACAAACTTTTCTTTCATTTGGTGAGTGTTAATTCCAGATATGTGTCTCTTTTCACACTCCGCTCAAAGAGAAATTAATCATTCAGTCATTGCTGTTCAGCTTGGCAGACGTTGCTCCTTTCTCCCTCTTGAGCAGGGGGAGCAGTGGCTATCACAGAGTGATATGGCAAGTCTTGTCAGATCTGGGTCACATAAAACTGGATTAATCTGCCTGTTTGGGATTGCAGCGACTGCTGCGTGTGCAGCTTGGGATGGAAGAGTGGAAGAGCAGGCTTCAAGTGGAATAGTAGGCTTCTGTTCCCAGTAAGGCCAAATAGTGTTTTACTGCCTGCTTGATGCTTCTGTCCCCTGTAAGCTCTTCCTCCCCTGTTCTCTGAGCAGGAGCGCTGTGCTGCTTCTCTGTACTCTTTAGGTGCAGCTTTGAAAAAATAACCCAGGTTATCTCTGAGGTTGAGTAAGGAGCCCTGCATGATCAGAGATCTCTATTGGTCCTGGCCAATATTCTCTGGACAGCAGATCTGTGAGAAGGCAGTCGCTTTTGCAGCATGTTCACTGTAATGGGCACTTTGGACGGGGCTTGTTGCCTGAGGCGGGGAAGGGGAAGGGGTTTCCTGCCCTGCAAACCACCTCTGCTCAGCAAAGGACCCGTGTGCCTGACCTGTGTGCGGCCAGGGTGGCCTCTCCCCACGACGATACCGGTGGTGCTTTCTCAGCTGCTCTTCTGCTGTTCTGGCTCGCAGCTTTGGTGCTTTCTTGTTTCTGTGAGTTAGATGGTTTCTTAAACTTAGCCAATAAGAATTTACCTGTTAAACCAACAGAGAAGGTGCCTGAAGACTTCTGCTTAACAGCCCCACTGCAGCCTGATGAGATGCAGTCCCTCTTGCTGTCATCTTCTACTCTGCTTAGGGTTTTAGGAGCTTTTGAAGCTCCTGTTTTCAGAAAAGCAGCGCATGCAGCAGCTAAAGGAACTCTATATTTCATAGAATTTTTTAGTTCAGTTATTTCCACTGCTCTGCTCTTTCCAGTAACTGGAGCATAAAGAATCATGATCTACCTTAATGCATCGGAGGGAATACTTTTAATTTACCTTTAGTTTGTCAGGAGGGAACAATAAAAAATTGAAGGCCATGATTTCTTTTTCCTACAGGATAAATCCTCAAAAATTATTCTGAACGATTCTTGTGAATTTTAACTAGTCAAAATTGTCTTGAGCACAGGCACAAGCCCCTTCTTCCTGTAACTTATTTTTGATTAAGGAATGTGTAGCCCTCTTTCCTCATGCATGTTTTAGATATTTTTTTAACCAGTTCGTGCTCACGAGTCCTCACAATCACAAAGCCCCTTTCCGTGCAGCTGTGAATGGAATGGCATCGCTCCTCATGCTGCACTGACAACAAAGTCTAATCAGTGGATTTCTCCCTCAAGCTGGTGATGAGCAGCACATCCCTGGCAGGAGCACAAACTTAGTTTATTTTTTAAATTCCCCTTCTTTCCTTCCAACAGGAGAAAAAACCAAAGTCCTAATTAGTGCTCTTGAAGGTGCACAGTTTTCTTGAAGCAATGCAATAAAAGAAATAAAAAAATCTTTCAAGAGTGTTGTAGCAATCCCCAGCATGGAATATACTCGTGCTGTGGGGATTTGGGGTGTGTTCTTCCTCAGACTGTGCAGTTCCCTGATGAATTTAGGCTTTTGAGCATTTTTCACCTAAGTTTCTGGGGAAAGGGAGTTCCTGTGCAACATGGCTCAGTCCACTGAAATACTTCAAATTTGGCAGGAGCAGTAGAATCCAGAGCTGCTTTTGAAGCTCGGGTTTTCATAACTTTGAAACACCTTCGGGATTACAGGAATTACCTGGATGTTGGGAAGTAGAAGACTGTTCAGGAGGAGGTTGTTGGAGCAAATGCAGCCAGGTCATGTGCAGTGACAAAGGCTCCGACTGTCGTCTAAAGGCTTTCAAAAGTTGTGAAGGGCATAGAAAGAAATTAACTTTTTCCGAGGGGATGGGCGCTGTGTCGATGGTCTGGGTCACTGCAGCCGCTTTGCTCCCCAGGGCAGGAGGAGGGTGACGCGCTGCGAGGCCAGGCCCTTGCGAGGTGGCATCCGCTCAGTGCCCTGTGCGGGCAGCGCGGGGGCGGTTTTGCTACAACCTCCTTGCAGCTCCGCGGTGGCTTTTCAAAATCGAAGCAGGGAGCAGGGCAGAGGGAGCCTCTCTGCTTTCTGGGAAAAAAAAAAATAAAAAAAAAAAATTAAAAGAAGAGAAACCCTCTTGAAACTTCAAGAAACAATGTAGCGAGGTTGTGCCCAGGTTGTTTCAGTGTAGCAACAACCTAAGCACAGACAAAGGAAAGATTGTTTCTTTCCTCTCTTCCTGTGAAGGTGTCCAAACAAAAACACAGGCTTTGCAACTCACCCACCATCTGTTCTGACCTTCCTACCTGCTCCTTGTATCTACGGGAGGTGGAGGTGCTAACTTCCAGCGTGGGTCCCTAACAGCTCTGCATATGGTGTCAAACTGCCACCTTTTAGCCTGAAGCCCCCTTGCAGGAAGCGAGGAGCCTCAGTGACAAATGTGCTGTACTGTGAAGGGAAGGGATCTGTCCTCCCTGCTGGGAAACCTTCCAGGCCTTCCCCAGCAGCTCTTGGCAGGGCTGACCACTGGTAATTACTGATTTCCTCCAGGAAACTGAAGAGCTTGTGAGCAAAACACTGGGAAAAGAGGTGACTTATAAGTGATTGCAAGCGATCTGAGGGGCAGCATGGACTGGTTAGGTGATTCAAAAGGCACAAAGTCTTATGTGTTTCTGTCATCTCAGGGACAGAGCGTTTTTCCAGCGAGCCTGGCACAGTGCGAGCTGTGGGAGGGTTCAGCCTGTTTGTTTGCTGGGGGAAGATGGGGAATTTCTCATTTACCCAAGGACTGCTGGCTGTGCTAAGTGGGGTGCCAAGCATGATGGATAGCAAGCCCCATACAACAGGGCATTGTGTGCTGCCACCCTGCTCAATGATCTGATAGACTGATCCCTTTAAAACAAAGTCTGGACACAGTTTATCTTATCTCTTATAATATGAGATTTTCTTTTTCATTACAGAACTGTGATCTTTTCCTTTATTTCTGTAGCCGCACTGCTAGCATATTAAACCCATATGCTCAAAATGATTTTTATGTACTTTATAGAAATAAATCATTTGTAAGTGATATCATGACTGTGTCTGTCTCCCATGACAACTGAGTCATTTGTAGCTGTGCAAAATGAGAATTGACACTAAAAGCCCAGGATGATTTAAGGGACTTGACCAAGTTTTGCTCTTCTATAGTAAAATACTGAATATTTTCAGAGGGAGGAAGCCTGGACAAGTGCGTTGCTACACATTTCCAATTCATCATGAAGACCTTAAAGGCATGTTACGTATACCCGGAAGAACAGTAATAAATGGCAGGTTTTTGTGTGCTTGTTTTTATCCTAAATGTGAACAATACCTGCTTTGGCACTCCATGTCACTCTCGAGTGAGAAACCTTCCACAAGGGAAGCTGTGGATGCTGAGAAGCAGAGCAAGAGAGTGAGAGGAGAGGACCTCTGGGACTAGGGACTCCTGTGGCAGCTGGGCTGGCGTGGCGGGGAAGGACCCATCCGACCGGGAAGGACTCGCGTTGTGGTTCTTTCCTGGCTGCTGGTGCTCCTCGAGGTACTTGTCTCCAAGAAGGCACCATGTTCATAAAGTTACTTCCTCTGATGGGAGCTCAGGCTCCAAGTCCAGCCTCTCAACTGTTTTTTCTTTTTCTCTTTTCCTTCCATACAAATACTGCTTTGCAATCTCTGTGTATAGGGAGCAGTCAGGGTGCATCCTCAGGCTGCTCGGATGCTGTGCATCAGAAACGCTTTTGCTTCTAAACTTTCTTTCTTTCTATCCTTGATGGAGTTTCACAGCACCCCCTATCCCATTACGATCCCCCCAGGCATCTTCTCCACTCCTAATTGTAATCTTATGGCTTGATTCCCTCTCAGGGCAGGATATTTTGTTGTTGTGAGGCCAGCCCTGGTTTTTTGCTCCTTTCTCAAGTTCCCGCTCTTTCGTCCACTGCTTTTTGAGTGAGATTTGTCCTTGAGCAATGACAGAGGAGGAGCAGCCACAGGGAATCAAAGAGCATTAGAAGAGCAGCCTAGAGGAAGCTCCTCAACGTAATCACCACAGCAAGAGATTTGGGGATGGGATCCTGGTGACTATTGAGGGAAGCAGGAGCACTGAGGAGGCTGCTCCATGACTTACAGGAGATTAGAGCTATCAGTATAATCCACGCCTTGAGCCTGAGAACCGGGAAGTCAAGGGTAGATTCACCTTCTCTGCCCTGTATTTTAGTGTGAGGGTGTACGACCTGCAGCAAACTCAGTCAGCAAACCAGTCCTGCTGGCTGGGGTTGGCTCCCCTCTTTTTCAGGGGTCTTTTGAACATGAATGTGACATGAGTCAAATTGTTTTGGGGAGTTTGATCCCTGCTGTCTCTTTTTTTTCTTTCCCTGAGCCTTTCTGGCCCCTTCTTTATAGCCTGACTCTAAGATCACCTGGGATGACTTGGACACTAAGCCAGCTTTCTTGCATTTTTTTCCAGGTTTTGTCCCAGATGTGCTTTATTCATGCATATTTCTGTGGTACAAAATATCTCCTTTCTCCCTTTATTTCTGATTAGCTCATAACATTTTGGCAAATAAACTGCATTACTGAAATGCTGTTTCTTGTAAAGAAGAATGTAAAGATTATGCCCATAGACAACAGGTGCGTGAACTCACAGTGTATTTCTGGTTTCAAGCCCATTTAAGCAAATACATTTTCCCTGCTGGGATGTGACTTCATCTCAACTAAACACCCAGACTGTTGGCTCTGCCTTCGGTCCCCAGAGCCAGGGCCAGACGTGGGGTAGACCCGGCCTGAGCAGTGGAGAAGGTCCCCACGCGTCCCCAGGAGGTAGCAAGTGCAGCTTTTACCAGGGTTTGGAGCTTTCGGGTGACAGGGCTGCCAAATCTATGCGTGGCCCTGGTGCCTTCAGCTTTACCTGGGTGGCAGCTGTGGAAACAGCTGGTGTTTCTTTCCCTTCTCTTCTTTTCTTTCCTCTTCGAAATGTGAACCAAGCCCTATGTGTTTTATTAAATGAAATCTAATTTCCCTGACTGAATCCATATCCTTTGTTTTATTGAAAAGGAGAAAAACTGTGAAAGAAAAGTAATTATGTGAGAAAAAAGGGCTATGTCTAACGTAATGAATGGTGCTGCTTCTTTCAAAGCCCGGGTACTCTTGCTGTAATTTTTCTTGTCTCTCATTCTGCATTCTGTCTGAGCTGGACTTGAGACAGGACTGAAGGTGACAGGAAAACACTCTCTTGTCCATCACTCTCAATGTAGAGCAGAGAACGTCCCTCTCTGTGTCCCTGTGACATGGAGCAAGACTGTGTTTGGGCGGGGAAAGTGGGTAGGGAGCCGATTCTCCTGGGAAATTTGCTGCAAGCCAAATGCCCAGGGTTGTTTCTGCCCTCTCCTTTCCATGCTGGCACCTGGATTGCACGATCCTATGTGCCAGGCCTGTGCTTCCACAGTGGGTGCAATCTCTGACCGTGCTGGGCAGGGTGGAAACTGATTTGCAAAAGGAAGACCCAAGGAAAGATGGTGTCTCTCTAAGCTGATGCAGTTTGGACACATTCTGAGGGATGTTTCCTGGCAAACACCCTTGTGACATGTTTTCCTTTTTATTCTATGCTAATACAAGCCATCATCAACTCAAGTTTTCCTGCTCGAATTCATTTTCAAGGCGGGAGAAAGGCCACCCTGTTGATTTCGCTCAGCAGCACGGAGACTTGTGGTTAGTGGAGTATCCATCTTGATAAGAGCACCACGATAAGAGGCAGCCTGGGTATCAGATCCATTATATGCTGTTCTTTGTTAGGTACTTTTATTTTGTAAATGAAACTGTCTTTCATGAAAATGAACATTTCATGGAGGTCCCTCCTCCCTACTGCCCCATAAAAATGACACAAACTGGTGATGTCTTTTGTGCAGAAAACACTGTTCATGCTTGGTGGCACCAAGGCACTAGGGTCCATCCTGGTGTCTCTGTCTGGAGTATCTGCCCCTGTGGCTGAGTGTTCTTACTCACCAGAGCTACCTGAGGATGCACTGGAAGGCTCCAGCCTTACAGTCACGAAAATCTGAGGCTTTCCACAGACTTGTAGGAGGATTCAGTTTAGATCCTAACAAGTTTGGCCACAAATGCCTTTAATAAGACCCCTTCCCACAGGAGAACGAAGCTCTTTCCAGTTCACCAGTGTACGATCAAAGGAAATCAAAGGAACTGGCTGTGCTTGCAGAGCAGGGTGAACAGTCCTGTGCTGCTACGTAACTTGCTAAGGCCTTTATATAATGTGACCAAAAAAGTGGAAGTTGAGAATACCCAGGAAAGAAATATTTTTCGCAATTGTTTAATTTGGATTTTTGCCAAATCTCCTTTTTGCCTATGAACAAACTATATGCAGCTAAATGGTTTTTATTTTTAAGGACTTTCTTTTTAGAAAACTTGACAATGTTGATTTTAATTTTAATTTCACTTAACATTATTTTTAGACCCTGTTAAAACTTTCTTCTGAGAAAGTAAGTGATCACTTTGGATAAACTGCAAAATTCTGTTAGAAAATGGTAAAGAAATAGATCACTCAGGGAATTTTTTTCCTAAATCATCATTTGAAAAAAGCAGATTTACAAACTCAACAGCTTTATAAGAATCATCAAATATTTAAACTTAGTTCATTAGGAAAAAAAAAAAAGATTTAAGCCTTTTAATCCTTTCATCTGCTCTGACGTGAACTCAGGAGCTTAATCATAGAGCCCCCGGGATGGTGGCTCATGATGCTCCCGTCAGCTTTCCTTGCCAATACAGAGAGAACAGTAAGTAAGGCTAATTTTTCAAACTGACAGTCACTTCTGAAATCAGTTTTAGTGTGTTTGAATAGATTTATAAAATATGAAGTATTACTATTTTAAAGGGGTGTGAGATATAGTAAGCTGATTTGTATTAACAGAAGAATTCGGTTAGGGATATCATATCAGCTGCGACATTCTGGCTGGATTCTAGAAATAAACTAAAAAGAAGGAAGGAGGAAAGGGAGAGAGAGGAGGCCCAACTTCCTGGGGAGCCCAAGCCTTGTAAAGAGAGAGGGCTTGGGAAGGGCGAGAGCAGCCGGAGTGACTTAGCGGGATTTGTTGTGCACGAGCCGGGCAAGGGGAAGCCAGAGGCTGAAGAGTGTTTTGAACAGTCGCTCCTGACAGGCTCAGGGCTTCGTAGGAAAGCTGGAATTCCTGTCAGGGCTTCCTCGCTTGCAGCCCATGCACATGAATGAGAATCCCGGCAGCTCCCGGGTGTGTGTGCAGGGGCTCAGGCATGCCCTGGCAGGCGCTGGACCCTTCCCTTGCTGAACTGCCTGGGCTTCACCCCCCTGCTCAGCGGCTCCTGCGTACTCCGTGCTCCCCTGTCCAGAGCGGTTTGTCTGCTCACTTGCTTGCCTTGGAGCCTCCCAGTGCTCAGTTTTCTAATTAAGAACAGGCTGTTAAATGGTAAGTTAAATGTGGCTCTGGTCTTGCTGGAAAACCAGCTACCAAGTCCCTGCAGCATCCCTGTAGGAGTCATTTGTCTCTTCCTAGTGAAAACCTAGGTGTCGCAAATGTGGAGACCAGGACCAACCACACAGGATTCCACTGTCTGCTTCCCTGCGGGTATCCTAGTTTGTCCCCAACTTACTGGGGAGGATGAGGAACAGCTTAGCAGCCAGATGAGGCAATTTCCACCTTCACTGTCTGTCCATTCCTTGTTGTCCCCTCTAGCAGAGGCAGCTGAACACACCCCGTGCCTCCTTGCAGCCTTTCCCTTAGGACAAGGCTGTGTTTTCTTCCCACCCTACCGAGGGGCAGTTATCCACAGCACAGAACATGGGCTGTTTGCGTCAAGTGTCCACGACACCTCAGCTAAAGGATCCCCAGCAGTGAATGTGAGCCAGGCTTTTCCTAAGGCTTGGGATGTTTTACAGTCTGCTTTCCCAGGAACTGTGCAGAGAATGCCTGGGAGGTCTGCGGAGAAGGCTGCTTTGCAAGACTGGTTCTCCTCCTTTCACTGAGGGTGTTTAAGCAAATGTGACTACAAAGCAGCCAGGGCCAAGACTGCCTGTGGCTGTAAAAGGGAAATGTGTATGGAGTTGGGATGTACTCAAAACATGCATCAGTGCTGCAATCTCAAAAATACCTTTGGTTGTGTTTTGAGGGAGTGGGTTTTTTTTTTCCTAAAAGAGGAGTTTTCTCAAAAAATACATTCTCTCGTACAAGTAGTTTCTTTTTTTGACATCTTTGGTGGAAGAGAAGAGTTTAACAGAAAATTTTGATAGACTTAATAGTGGAAGGAGTGAGGAGAGAATTAGTGTATCCAATCTTGCACTAATGAGGAACGGGAATTGGACATGCAAATACCTTAATGTGTTGGGAGTTCTTCTTAATGACTAAATATGAACTGTTTCTACCTGCCTATTGCACATTTAATATCCTCGTGTTGGTCTAATGTAGCAGTATCTTCTCAACTGAATCTTTGCCCGAGTGTCTGCTTCCTGTCTAATATTTTTCATATGCCCATTGACTATAACAGAAGATTTCACAACAGGCTTCTAGCTTTCTTACTAGGACTCGACTGCTAAATGTGCCACGTAAAGACACCTTTGTGATCCCGAAGAACTCTTAAATTGTCCCTAGCAGGGGATAGTGGGCTATAAATTTCAGTGGTGCTGTTATCTTTTGCTACACATCGAACAACTGGGACATCATTCATCTCTTTTATGATATAGATGTTATTCTGAGTGGATCTGGTCACAATCAGTGGAAATAGACATGATTTTTTTTTATCTGCTTTTCCTCATTTTGTGCTTTTTTCTTTTATATACATGTTGACATAAGCCACAGTACTTAACCCCATATCAGCAATGAGAGCTTGGAAAGAGCAAGCTTTAAATCTGTTTCCCCACCGAGGATCAGCTAGTTGCCTCCTAGTTGCTTCCTGCTGATCAACAGCAGCCATCAAACAGCCTCACGCACCATGTGCGAGGAGGGTCCGCCTGCTTTGGGTGAGAAGCACTGCCCTCAGCGAGGGAATGTTTCATCAGAAATATTTCTCTTCCATTTTTTGGGCAAGCCTGTGTAAATACATAGATACCTGATGCGTATATTATGGTCGCATTATTAAGGCAGCCAAGAAAAACAGAGTCTCAGATGTTACACTGGGGACTAATAAGACTAGTAGCAGGCTAATGTAAAACTAAGGATAAACTCAAGGTGCATGAGCCTTCAAGCATAAGTAGGGGGACAAGCTGTGAGTGCAAGGGGAGTGCTGTGAGAGAACTGAATGTCTGAGTCAGGAAACTTCCATTCTGAGGTGTTTCAGTTTGCAGAGAGGTCTGCCCAGTAAGTCCTGCAGCAGAGCACAGTCTGGCAGCCAGGAAAATGCATATGATCCCTAGAGAAATTCATTCAATAATTCTGCTTCTCAGACACGCTGACCTCCGTGGGGATGTGCAGGGCCTTCGGAGCACAGTCCCCTCTCCTGCTCATGGAGAGCCAGCTCCTGCAGACAGTTAATTCTGCTGGACCTGAGGCAGTCAATGCAGGCTGGTGCTGCCAGCCCTAGCATGTGCAATGAGTCTTCCCGAGGCAGGAGCACAGGGCGGCGCATGGTTAAACCTGCCCCTTGGAGCACCTGGCTGTGTGGGACTGAATGGGGAAAGGGCAAGAGGTAGGAGTAGGGGATGGAGAGAGCAGATGTTGATGTACCGGCAGGTTCAGAACTGCAGGAGAAAGACTGCCACGTGAAAATGTTTCCCTGTTACATTTTGCTGAAGTAAACGAGAGCGCTGGTGACAGAAATTATATAGATCTGTGTTTCTTCCTCATTATCCGCTCCTCTTGCAGCCTCCAACGCTCCCAAACTGCATGGTCGGCAAAACCCCCGTTGTGCGCCGGGAGCCGGGGCCACTAATGAACAGGGGAGAGGGGAGCAGCTCCACGAGGCTGTACATGTAAATGGCACCGACAGCAGGGCAGCGACAAACATGAAAGGAAAGCAGACACCTCACCAGGATTATTTAGAGAGAGAATTTGTGCGGCATTTTATTCCTTTCATACGCTAAAACAGAAACTTCTGAAAGTGCAAATGGAAGAAGAGGCTGCAACGGGCAGGGAAGAGACGAGTGCCTGTGTGGGAAGGCAGCATCTGACCCAGGCTATCCTGACCACCACGCAGGGTAGTGAGCGGTGCAGGCGGGCACCTGCCGCCCTTCCTGCCCCTGCCCCCGGGCTAACGTGTAGGGAGGTCGAAATGTGTGAAGTTTGTCACTGTCGCTCATGTCTGCTGCAGTAAAACCTTTTGTGAGCCCTGTCCTAGCTATGTGACTAGTGAGATCTGCAGCTGGTGCAGACCAGCTGCCTCCATGCAGGTCTGCGCAATGGGAAACCTGCTCCAGTGGATGACTTTGCCTCTGTTGTGTCCCCTCTCAGACTGTGTTTTTAACCTCTGATTTGTCCTTCCTGAGTTGTTTGGCAGGTGGGTGGTTTCTGGGATTGCCTCCTGCACTGCATTTATGCTCCGTAGGGTGCAGCAATTGCAGGTATTGGATCTAACCCAGCTCAAAGAGGGGCGAGCTCCAAGATACAGTTGGGTAATTCAGTTTCATAATCAAAGGTATTTTTAAAGGGCTGCCTAAAAAGGGCCTATTTATAGCCAAGAATCTCACTTACTTTCATCTCTGATACTATTTGTGCTATGAAGGGTGGCTGTTTTTCCAGGAAGCTTATTCCCTAGTTTATAGAAAACAAAACGTCATTGTAATATAGGTTTAAAGTTTTGCAAGGTTTCCTGCTTGCATCTCTAAGCAAAACATTTCCCAAAAAAACAGTGTGTGTTTTAGCCATTGAACAAAGTAGCTGAAGGTTGATATTTAATGCTCCCAAATATATTACGAGTCTCCTTGAAAACGGGAAGGTGACTAGTTCTGTGATTGCTTCTCTCTTGTATCTGTAGCATAATACAAAATTCAAAGTTGTGCTGATTAGAATCCTTAATGATCAGAATAATTGCCTGTAGCAGCCTGATACTTAATAGTCTGTGTTCTGCATCAATACGCAGGTGAGCTAAGTACCTCCCTCCCTCATGCTTTGAAACAAGCGCGGGCTGGAACGCGCCCGAGGCCGCTCGCGGGATGGGCCGAGGGCTCCATTCCCATGTCCCCAGTGCAAGAGCTTCTCGGGAGGCACCTGAATACCCTGGCCCCACTGGAGTCGCTTCCCTCTATGCTCTGTCTGCTGAGAGACCCTTCGCTTGGCAGCTGGATGAAGAGCAGTGAGGCCGAGAACACTCGATCTCCAACTCCAGCAGCCTCTGGAAGGCCCAAGCGTCTCCTCCACACTCTCGAGAAGCCTCTTTCCTGCCTCCTTCAGGAAGTGACGTCTCATAAAATATTTCCAGATTTCAACTCCTTTTTTTCCTATGCAATATCAGTTTCTAGGGAAACAATCCTGAGGGACAGATTGGTCCCTTAGGACTACAGAGACTCATCTCTGTAGTGCCTGATCAGCACTGACAGGTTGAACCTGGGTAGCAGGAGTCCAAAATGAAGGCTTGGACCATGAGGCCTCTTTGTGGAGTACTCTGTGGGTACTCTGTGGAGATCTTGCTGCCTCTGCTGCTGGCTGCAAATGAGCCTTTAAGGAAAGTATGGAGGGGAATCTCTGTGTCCCATGTCCTTCTTTGCCTTGGGAGCTGTGCTTCATCCCTTTTCCTGCTAATATTTATTTATATAAAGTAGAGGAGTTCTGACAGAAGACACAAAGACCAGGCCAGACCCCTTCTGCACCACTCGTGCCTTCTTGTCACTTACGCAAACAAACATTGGTCTTTTTACAGGGCCTGTTGCATGACCAGTTACAGTCATATTCCCAGTGATGTGTGAATCCCAAACTTAATAATATCAGGAAAACCTTCCCTATACTAGGACAAACACATGCCAGCTGAATAGCTGTTTCCCACCTAACTGGGAATAAGTCAGCTCAGAAAGTCCCAAGTCTCAAAATGCTTGAAAGCTGACAGAACACTTCCAGGAAGGATCCAATGTTTATTTCCTGTTCACTTAATAATCCCTTTTGGCTATTTTTAAAGATGGGGTTTTGACCTAGTTGCACCAATATGGGCACTCTGGCATCTTCTCAGTTGAATTTAGGAATAAAGTCCATGAAATTGGCTGGGGGATGGATTTTTTAATGAGAGCCTAAAAGAAACTTGGAGAATCTCATTTATGGAGACTGTCATAACAGACTCTCCCAGGCCCCCCGGGCTGCACAGGCACAATTATCTGACCATATATATTGCAGTTCCTCAGCATGCATCTTAGCAAGGACTTAAAAATCAACCCTCTTCATTACAATATGCTGCCTATATTTAAATATCATTAAAGGCTTGTAGAGACCAAATGTCCCTTTTTAAAAAATGCCATGGATTCAGTGACTTCAAGAGATTTCTGCTGAGTTATATGAATTGCAAATCTGATATTACTATTAAGAAAAAAGTCATGTAAAATTTGCTATATGTCAGTTAGCAGCTTGTTCTGTCCTCTAATGAATTGCACATTGGATCAGGGAATCCAGCAAGTACATATTGTCGAAATGGCAACTGTTATGACTGATCAAAGTCTCAGTACTAACAGAAATCATCTAATCTTATCTAATCTTTTCCTAATCCTGGAGTATAAATAAGGAGATACAACACAAGAACAAATACAAGATCAAGAGCATGTTAATATATGTGCATAAACCTCCAAAATATCTCTTTTTAAAAAAAAGCATTGAAATTTGTAAGCACATCTAAAATTATCTTTTTTATATTTTATGACTATTTAGTGTGCTTTTTTTTTAAAAAAAAGAAAAGTTGAAGAGAAATAGGCACAACTGAATAAGATAAACTTCTCATACATAAGCGAGAGTTATATCTGTTAATAATGAATGAAAGCTGAAACCAGGTTGTATCTGTTATGCAGATGGGATAGTTTAGCCATTTTATTAAAAGTCAAAATGTGTGAATAACAAATATATGCCGAGACAATCTTGCAAAGGATATTAAAAATCCTTGTGAATATTTCTTGCATGAGAAAACTTCAAAAAAGGCTTTCACCTTGGGCAGTAATGACAGTTTAACTTTAAAGTAATAGATATCTGAGGGAAAGATCTGATATCGCATATGAAG
This sequence comes from Eudromia elegans, assembly GCA_003342815.1. Taxonomy (NCBI): domain Eukaryota; kingdom Metazoa; phylum Chordata; class Aves; order Tinamiformes; family Tinamidae; genus Eudromia; species Eudromia elegans. Next base: position 2,993,084 of record PTEX01000002.1, on the reverse strand, counting down.
AAAGTGAATAGGAGAAGAGGTGAATAGAGAGGAGGTGAATGGGAGGAGGTGATTAGGGGATTATTTACTGGTTCTCACAATGCGCTAGACAAAGAGATGAACAATGATATGATCAGGTATCATCATAAAAGGAAGCACTTTTTATGCACACGATATAATTAAACCTTGGAGCTCATTGCCATATGAGACGTACTGTATAATGGGTTCAGAGGAAGAATGATCAGTAATTGGTAGTCTTCAATCCTATGGCCCAGTGCAGAAGTGTTTTCTTCAGAGGACCGCAAGGCCTCCGAGGGCCAAGCAGGAGAAGGACCACACTTTAATTGCCTTTGTTGGACTGCTGCCGCCTTGCAGGATGAATTTGGAGAGCTTGGCTTTGCATTTCCATCTTTTTTCATGGCTTTTCTGGCCCCGGCTGTTCAGATTAACAAGGTTTGTCCACTTCCGCGCTGCCTGGAAGCCACCGGCCTGCCCTGAGAAGGCTTCTTTCAGCCCTCAGCACAGGTCGCTGGGCTTGGTACCTGGGCGCAGCAGTTGGGAATGTCGAGTGTGTTCACCAACAGCCACCCCAAAAACACCCCCTGTATCTGCCCTGAGCGGGCAGCCTCTTCACAGGAGAGCCTTGCTGCCCCCGTGTTCAGTGCATGCACGGCGACTCTTGCCTTGGGTGCAGCCGGTGCCCGCTACTTCAGTGTCAGAAGTGAAGAATTAACTGACATTTTTACAGACAGGGTTGCTGTTCCTTCTTCCTGTCCATTTTTATTATTTCTCTGTCCAAGGAGCAGCTTTCTATCGGGCTTTGTGGAAACCTTACTCAATTTCCATCCTGAGAATTAGACTAAATGCAAATGAAGAGATCTCCATGGAATTATCATATTTTTAATCCTATAAGCTAGTGCAAAAGATAGCTATGCAGCTGATGCTATTTTTAGGGACACAGCTCCAAATTCTGTAAATTTTTAGAGATGTTATCAGACATCAGAGGACTTTTACAAATCACACTATTAAGTATATTAATTTCTCAGCACATTCATGTGAATAATTCTGATGGATTCTCTCATTAAGCACCTAGATTCAGCAGCCATGGAATTTTTTTGGGCTATATTGCCCTCACCCATGTGTTTTGCGGATGGGCTTATGGGATTTCAGTCTATCTTAGCATATTCTTTGCTGCTTCACAGACACTGAGAGACTCTCAACATGTTTTTCTCCAGATTGCTGGAGAGAGCTTAGCTGAGAGGATGCCAGTGCCCTGCACTGCAATATGCTTTTCAAGACCATAAGTAACGTCCACTGCTCGCTGTGACTCTTGGCCACATGTCACGTTGTTGGATACGTCTAATAGAGAGTTTGCCTTCTCCTCACCCAGAGTGCATGGTCTAGCTTAGTGAGATGTGCCTCTGGTTTGTAATAGGCAATATTCCTGGGTTTCTCTGATTACTTCTTGCTCATTTCTGGGGATGTGGTGCTTTTGGTGGCCCTGTGAGGGAGCATCCCCATGAATGTGGAGCTCCATGAGAACTCCAGTGCAGTGATGTGCTACGATGGCTCTACCATGAGCACAGAGAACCTTGGTGCATTGAGGAGCTCTTTAAAACTTGCGTTAGTGTCTAATGGGTCTTCCCAGACTTATTGTGTGATTCCAGATATTAATGTGAGCAGTAATTTGGCTTCAAAAGCCCTGAACCCTGAAGGTGTGGTAGGAGGTGAGGGAGAGGTTCCTGTGGTTTAAACTGAACTCATTGGCAAGCCTGAATGTATAAATAGAAACCCTGAATCTCCACAGCCTTGACATTTCAGTCTGGTGACACAAGTTTTCATTTTAGGCTGCTTTCTAATTTGTTGTTTCTTGAGATCAGCAGAACTTGAAGCTTTTGGGGGGATTAGCAAGAACACCATTTTTATGTTCTCTACTTTGGTTCTTTAAGTGCAGTGATTTGCTTGAAAAGCCCTGTTTTTGTTGCAGCTCAGCCAGGCTGAGAGGGATCAACCTTAAACCAGCAGGGCTCCTTCATTCTTCTGGCTAGTGCTGATTCCAGGTTTCTATACAGAAATTAATAGAAGCTCCAAACAAACATTAGGAAGTTAACCAAGTATTGACCTATGGTGGGACCAGACTGGATATTCGTGTGTGCTGGAGTGGGCTAGTAGGAAAACACAAGGATATTTTTCTTCAGAGTATGACTGAGATTGTACACTGGGATAAATATTCAAGAAAAGGGTCAGAGATATGAGATGTACATGGGAGCAACACTGGTGGAGACGCTGAGAAGAGCCCCTGCAGGGATCACACTCTTGCAGCACAGGGTCTCTGCTGGCCCTCCCACTCCACCTTTTACAGGATGAGTGGAGCAGAGCTGGAGAAAGAAGGAAAGTCTGCTGGGGAAATGGGTGTTCCAGGGAGTTGCATGTTATTTATATTTTTTTTTATCAATAATACCTCCCAGATATGCATAGATCCATGTTTCGTACACAAATCCTAATAACTGAAGGCTTGAGTGTTATTAGTATTCAGTGCTGATGGCAGTAAAAATTCTTATTGCCCGGTGTGAAAAGCAACATGTTAATCCCTTTCTTTTTGCTGTTTTCCCGTCTTTGCAATCATTCTACACTGTGTAAAGTAGTCTCATAATTTCAACCTGTGTGTTGTACATTTATTACTCCTGCCCAACCAGCTGTACAGTATCGGCAAGAAGCAGCTTGCAGGTAGATCAGCCACTTGGTGGATGGCTGCTCTGGAGCAGCTCAGGGTTACGGGGGCAGTCAGTGAAGAAGGGGGCCAGAGGAGCAGTTGACTTCCTTGAAATCCTGAGTTCAGGTCCAAATTCAGGTCTTAATCTGGTGTTTTTGTAACTTCTGTTATTACAGAGATCAGTTTTTATTCTCACACAGGAATTCAGAGCTTAAATATCATTTCCATAAAAATATCCACAGTCTCCAAAATGATTTATACATTTAAGAAATTAATTTGCACGGAAGCAATTTTGAAATGGTGCCCATAGCTCCCTTTAAAGCAATATCTTTATCAATGCTAGGCAAGCTGAGACCATGTTGTATCTTCATTAATAAATGGATATGAAAATGAGCACTAACCTTTTCCAGGACAGAAATACTTTTAATGATTTTTGATGCCTCTTTTGTATATAGATTTTTTGCAATGGGCCATTAAGGCTAGAAAAAGTGAGACAGTAGTTATTAACTGGTGGTAACTGAAAACAGCGAGGAGGGCGGGAGTGTGGCTTGCCTCATTCTTCTCGCTTTCAGCATCTCCAAAGCTGCATTCATAGTTGTCATTGCTAAAGAAATGGGACAAACCAAGCGAAAGCCATTGGGTTCTCTGCACGTGCAGTTGCATCGATCCCCCTCTGAAGACTGAGTGCCCTTCCACGTACCACTAGAATCCACAGCCGTGAAGCTACTGCAAGCTGTGGGAGTGTTTCCAGCTTGCTCACTAGCACTGCTCAACCCTCCGTGCTGTGTAAGAACGCTCCCCATTCCTTCCCATGCTGTCCCATCCCATCTTTTTCCCATTCTTTTATGTGAGAAAGCAACTTGAAGTTGTTATTTATTACCATAAATTCACAATACCACTCTGCACTGTTACTGTTTATTGCTATGAATCCACGTTGCTGTTTTTATTGTAAGTTTCCTGTTGTGATTTTTAAATCTTGTTTACATTTTACGTTTTAAAACATAGTCACATCTTCATGACCGTATCCATCTTCAGGCCATATTAAACGTTCCTTGGATTTTTTTTTCAGAAGAGACAGTTATATAATAACTTAAGTTTTTAATTCCTTCTTTGCTTCAAAAAATATGACACTTCAAAATAGCAATTAAGAACTTCAAACCAAACTCATGAGTCATGCTCAAATCCTATTAGTTTCCCTAGTATGGCACTCTGCTTTACAGATTGAAAGTCATACAATTTCTTGCGCTCTCCATTTAATTTGGAATAGTGCGAGATGCCAGAGCTTTTTGTTGTAAGGAAGCTAATAGCATGGGGCTATATTTAGTGGATATTATAGTGTACCCTGCTGCAAAATCCTGTAGATCTGGTTTCATCTCAGACTTGCACAATAAAATGTGGTGAATTTGCTTAGCTCTTTTAGAATATTATTATCAGTTAGTAACTTCTGTAGATATTCTTTTGAGAGAGTGATTTGGATGGAGCCAGATTGATTGCTGTGAGCAAATAAAATGAAGATACTACTGAACTGTACAGAAGATCCTGTCCAGAGCACCTTGTAGAGTTTTATATTTCTCTTTTTTTTGGAGAACACCATAATTTCCTTTTGCTCTGCTGTCACCATAATAAAACTTTTCTCAGTTGCCTTTTGGAAAGACAGTGCAAGATGTAGCGTAATGTATGCAGTATAATGTAAGGTACAAGGGGCTGACAACATGATTGTCACCTTCCACAACTCTGCAGAGCAATGACCAATTCTGAACAGATGAGAATTTCTCCTTTCATTTTCTATTAAAGTTCATTTCTGGCCTCAAAGAGGCACAAGAAAGCCTGAAAACATGACTCAACAGCATCCCAAAAGCCTACCTCAAAAACAAGTAAGAAGACAAAACACTACTTTTTTTTTTTAAGCACTTTTGAATTTAATGCTAAGATTCTAATTTTATTGAGAAATTGGAATTGGACAGTCTTTTAATTAGGAATTTTGTGGGTTAAGGACAGAGATAAATGTCATCTTTGCTTTGGTCACAGCAGTGATTCCCCATTTACACCATGATGAGCTTTGTCCCTCCCTCTGCCTTGTTCTGATGAGAGTCTGGTTTAAATCCCTCAGGTCTGGTCCTTTGACCCTACAACCAGATTGGTGCTGTGGGGCAAAACACACTTCTGCCCTAGCAAACACTAACTCTTTTGAGTGCCAGCTGCTTTAGTTTTGCCATGGCAGTAAAATCTCCTGACGTATGAAATGGCTCTAACGTTACAAAAACTAGATATTTACAACATGGTATCTTTATGGTGACAAGGACACAGAATGCACAGAGAGTTTTGTACATGGTGTAAATGCACCGAGTGGAAAATGAATCCCCCAACCCCCTCACCATCAAATACTTGTTTAATCATGTGGATTGTTTCAAATTACAATAAAATCAAGAACAATCTCAATTCCCACATTTCCCACAAATTGTTTTCATTCACTGATCCCTTTGTATGGCACTACTCGTATTAGCTGTTTTATACCTACTAACTCAGTAAAGAACATGATCTTTGTGTTTCTTTGACAAATTATTTTTGCCTGAGCCCATAAAAACAACCTTTATGAAGTTGTAGATAGGTCAACTGGGGAATTGATGGTCCTCTAATATGTTCCCCAGGAAAAAATATACCTTCCTCCAGCAGTGCCCGAGGGACCACATGAAATGTGGAGATCTCAATCCCGTTTTGTTCTGCCTGCTCATACTTTGCAGCAGAGCTTCTGCCTAGAGTCTTTCCTAGCCTATCTTAGCTCACTTCCAGCTGCTGATTTAATAGAAAGTATCTGCTAATATCTAAGGCCGTGATCCCAGAGAAGACTTCTCTTAATGAAATTCTCATGGCTAGATCCACGGAAGTCATTGGAATTTGTTATGACTTCATGCATGGCCTGAACTGTGGCTGGTTCCCTGGTGGCTAAAGTGATCGCCTCCAAAGTCCAGGGTCACTTTTGAAAAACTGTGCCACAAAATTAGCATTTAGAAGAGGAAAAAGAAGCAAGAAGAAGCTAGGGCTGCTTGACTTGAAAAGGCTCAAAACAAAATATCAGAACAGCTCAGCTGAGGAGCCCACTGATGAATGTGGATAACACAAAAGCCATGTTTGTAGAGAGGCTTTCAGGCTGAATGGTCTCCTGCACTTCGTTCTCTTAGCTTATCCCTGACATTTTCACCAGTCCTTCCCAGAGTCCATCTGGTGGCCCATCTGTCTCCAGTGTTGAGAGTTTGCTGTGTGACAAATAACATAGAGACTATTAAAGAATAGCAATTAGTTACAACATTAAACATAAAGGTTACACAAATTCTATACTTCTATTAACAAGCTGTGTTTCATTGAGGCAGGAAGAATTTGGCAAATCAGACGGTGAAAGTAAATTTTATATCACTGATCAAGAAATATTTAGGTCAGATGAATTGCTGTGCCTGATTTATACACATGCACACAGGCGTCTTTGGAATAACAGATGTTGGCTGTACAGTATTTTGGTTTTGAAGAACATTTTCAGTACAGTAGTCTTCATTATAAAGGTCAGATTTGCATGAGAAGGAAAATACTCAACTGATTCATCAACCAAATATTTTGTCATTCACTACACAGACACACATAGAGCTCATGTAAAACAGCATAGCAGATTTCCTGTACAGCTGCAGTTTGAGCTTAAAACTTGCTCTGCCCCTTGTGCTCCTAGAGAGTCTCCTCACTGCCGCCGATGGGGCAGCGGTGCGAGTCGTGCAAGGCCGAAGGAGGAAGGGGTGAGAAACCAACGGCAGCGTGAGCTTGAGCCCGTCCACAGGCGAGCAGGAGGCATGCAGGTAATGCTGCGCAATAAATCATTGTTACTCTAAAAAACGTGGGACCTGGTTGTCACCACTGTGTTTAAAATGTCTGTGTTTTAGCCATGGATAAGCAAAACCTTCGTGTGCAGGTAAGTCAGTAACTCGCAGAGTGTTAAAGTAACGCACTAAAGGGTGGGGGTGGAAGGCCCCAGGCCCCTGCTTGCCCTGAAAAATTGTCCCCTCACAACTTTCCAGTGTGAAATATCATACTAACCAACTCAGTTCACCCTGAAGTAGGATGTGTCAGTGCTCTGCTTTCTTAGGACATGCAGAGCATTGAGGGTCACACGTTTCAGCCTGTGCTATCAAAAAGGCTTGGAAATAGACAGCAGTGTCTGCTGTGTACCAATGCTGGGGTCAGTTTTGTGGAAGGACATACCTATGCACCTTGGATAAAATGAGTGGGTACTGAGCATGCTTCAAACATCACACTTATAATCCAGTCCCAAACTAGCTCACTAACCCTTGCACTTGGGATATGATGACCCCCAAATAATAGATAAAATTTGAAAAGAAAAGGGTTATTAGGAGCTGTTTTCACAGCCACTTCAGCAAATGTTTTGGCTGCTTCTGAATGGCACAGACCTAGCAGTGCTGGAGGAATCAGCCTGGCTGCTGCCCACGACTGGGCCAGAGTCCTGGCGAGGAGGCAAATAATGTCGGTGGTGGAAGGAGGAGGTCCGGCCGTGGTGAGAAATACCTGGGTTTCTGCAAGAGTAACTGCAGGGCTGAGTGCTTCATATCCCGACTGGTAGTCAGGAAAAGAGGCTGAGGGGAAGGCTAACAAAATTTCCAAATGATGCAAAATTAAGTTAATGCAGGCTAAATGTCGAGGGAAACTTAAAACATGTTAATTGAGCTGGCAGAATGATGGTGGTTGAAAATCAGTGCAAATAGAAAGAAACTGTCTGTACTGTTGGCAAATTGCACATTTTTAAACATTTCATGTTATAAAACTATCAAAACACGTTTCTCTGCTGTGAAATGTCCGCTAGCTGCAATATCTGTACCTCGTGGGGTGCAAGGGACACGGAGTAAACGTTCCTATGCTGTGAGACTAGTGACAAATATTGCAGCAGGGAACTTGACTAGGTTTGAATTTTCCCTTTTCCTGTCCTGCAATGCTGGAGGGAAGTGTAAAATCAGCCCTCTTCTGAGCAAAGATGGCCTCCTGCCTCCTATGAGAAACCATCCCTTTCTCAGCTTGCCTTGTGACTTTGTAGAATGTGTGAGTGCTCTCAAATGCTTTGGGATGAATAACATTCTTGACACATTATTGTAGTCCACTAGACTGAAGCAAAAAACATAATAACCTAATAATTTTCAATGGTAAGAAAATTGCTTTTACTCTATTTTTAAAATACAAAATTGAAATATTAACAGGGTGGTGCAACTACTTTTCATATGTGACTTTTGTAAATCCTATCCAAAACATGCAAAGTAATTTGTTAGTTCCAAGAAAAACTATTAAAACCTTCATACTTTTAAGCACATAGTAAGCAATATGACTGTGTAAGTAGCAGCAGGACATTTTACCCATTTTTTCAGTTTCTACGGATGATGGGAGGCATAACATTTGTTTTCCTTTTGTTGATTTTTTTAACAATGTAGTGCAGAGTGCCTAAATGTTGCACTTAATTTATTTTTCTGCTTGAATGACGAACGCCAATTTGTCTCGAGGCAACAATTTCACTATCCTACCAGCTAGTGTTCCTCTCTCAGCAATAAATGGAGTAGCATCAGGAAAAAACATCACTTTTACAAGGAAAGTTTTAGAATAAAACTTGAAAGTGTCAGGTTGCTCTAATCACATCTATATCCATTCGGAAAAATCATGAGCAGTGCTTACAACTTACAAATGAGGCTTTTTTAAAAGATGTTACTGCTCCTGCTGTCCGGGAATAGTGAGTGAGCCTGTGTGGTTGCCCCGTGCCGTGTGGCTATTGGTCCTCAGGGCCCAGGCCAAGCAAACACATGCTCAGCGCTGATCCCTATAATGTTTCCTCTGCAGTCATATTCAGTCTGGCTTTACCTCCTGGCCTCTGGTGTCGTTAGGTACCACTGGCACTGAAGCTGTGGTCCTGCGGGTTGCAGGCTTCAGCTGGGCTTGTGCAGGTGAGATGTAGTTCTGCTCTCCCGTCCCTTAGAGCTGCAAGACAAACTGACCTGTTCTTTTGGAGAGGGTCTAACCAGCGGTGGCCGTGATGGTGCTTATGGAGCTGCATAAGGTTGTGCTGTTCCCAGCATGCAGGGAAAGGAGTGACACTGCTGCTGCAGGTGGGTGTTGCTCGGGGGGAGAAGGAGATGCTCATAGCCCACGTCAGGCTCTCCATTAGCCCAGGTCTGCGGAGGAGGTCAGTACCACACTCTGCTTTATTTTTTATTCCCTGCCAGTGAACATGTCCAGCTGCTAATGTTTGAGAACAAAACCCTCCTCCTTTCAGCCGCAGAGCAGACACTGCTTGTGCAGTGGCGATCCAGGCCTCAACCTCACGTAAGGAGCCCAAAGCCACAGCATTTCCCGTGCGAGTGTCCTCAGAGAGGCTGCAGCTGAAGGCACCAGGGCGCGCGGCACCGCCGCCGTCCTGCCAACAAGCTGCCTGCCCCGCTGTGGGCTGCCCCTCCCACCCCTGGGTCTGCAGCTGCCGCTTCGTCCCTGGGATGTGCTGGGAATTTTAGATTCGCATTTGCTTGTTTTCCAGTGGAAAGAATAAGCATATTCTTTGCCCAGAAGTATGGTTTTGTAACAATGAAACTCTGCTTTAATGCACTTGAAACATATAATTTCTGCGAGGTTTAGTGCTTCTGATTAATGAATGGGAAACTAGAAGCACTTTTTTTCCCTTTGCCAGCTCAGTTTATGCAGGAACGCTTCAGCAGTTGGTGGTTCAGTGGGATCAGTATTTTGGTGCTGCGTAGGGGGGAGTCAGGACTGGTGTTCAAACAGCAACTATTCTTGGCCATTGCAGCTCTGAGGCAGATTAGAGCTGACAAAATAAAGACGCGAAGGCGCAGGCTGTCGTGTCGCCCAGCACTGCCCACTGAGCAGCAGGCTCTGTGAGGGAGCAGCGGCTCCCACTCCCTTCCCAACCGCTCCTGCTCCCATCCTCTGCTCCTCGCCCCTGGCCCTGGCTCCTCTGCCCTACAGACACCCATTTCCTCCAAGAGCTTAAAACAGAATTCTGGGCCAGCCGGGTTGTGGTGGCTCTGGACAAAGTGTGATCTATCTTGTATATGGCCTGGCGGGTTGCATTTTTTAATAAATTTTTGTTTCCAGATTCAACACTCGATTTTCACAGAGTTTGCAGCTGCGGAGCCCATCAGGCGACTTTCCTATGCTGTAGCTGGGCAGAAATACTGCCTCTGGGGTCCCGAGAAAGGCCTCAGGGAGCAGGCAGCAACGGCCACCAGGCAGACTGAACCCCCTGGTCAAGCTTAGGGATCTCCCAGTGACGGAATCTCTCTATACTAGAGGTACCTGGATCAGTCTCAATACAAGGACTGCTGTATAGAACAGCCCTAAGGGGGTCTAGTTCATTTGTTTTATTCCTAAATACTTCCCATGGTTTGAAAGCTTCTCCTCGTTGGCAGTTGATCTTGCCACTTAGCCAATTTCAGGAGTGCTCGAGACAATTTTTTCCTGGATTGGTTTTGACAGCATGTCCAAGCAATTTTTTAAAGCAGCAGTGCTAAATAAACAGTATGGGGTTGGGTCATTCTTTCCGATTCAGCTTTATCCGCAGCTCCTTCCCAATCACATCAAAAGGCCTCCTCGGTGTCTGGCTTTATAACGTCACCATGAGCAAGCTGCAGCCGGGGAGGTGGCGGGGAGGCTGGCGCGAGGGCAGCGCCGCACGGCGACCCGCGAGCGAGGCCACCAGGTCACATCACCCCCCTCCTGAAGTATCCAGCAACATCCCGACCTCCGTGGAGATTCTCAGACGCCCGTGCACCCAGCAGCTGGTTACCCGTCACCTCACCTCCTTGTCTTCCCTTCTTTCCATCTTTGGTGATTTCTTGAAAGTGATTTCTTCAAGTGAATTCTTGAAAGGCTCATGTGTCAGCACAGGCCTTTTCTCAAAGGCGGAGTCTGTAGGTGCTTTGAGATGTTCTGCCGTGGCGGAAGGGAAGGGCAGACTTTCCTTACGTGTGTGCAATGAAGTTCTCAACCGAATGGTCGGCTATTGCCTATTGTCTTGCGCTTAGAGCTAAAAGGCGGTCTCCTCATGCTCCTGCATGCATTTATATGATAAAATATCTTAAAGTATAGAGATTTCCATGTACAAAGAGAAAAAAACCCAAAATCTTTCTGCACTGGAATTAAATGGAATTAGATTGGAATTCAATTTCCTGGAGACAAAAGGTCTCCTCTAAGGGGACTGGAAGTGTTTGAAAACAATTGACCGATTTCTCTTTGCAGCTCTGAGCTTTGGCCGTTTGCCTGGTGGGCTGCTAAGAAGCTCAGAGCTCGGAAGATTTGGATGAGGCTGCAGACTTAGTTTCCAAGGCCCTGGCACTTCTTAGCTTGTGAGGAACAGAGTTGGCATGAAATTGAGGAGGTTAAAGACTCGCTAACATTGATTGTGTCCCCGTAAACATTTTTGTTTTGATTACTCTTAATTTTTAGTAGAAAAATATTCCTTCAGAAAATGAACAAGCTGCTTGGGGAAGGGAAGTGGAGATAGGAGAATGGATTTGCTTTGCTCCCTCTGCCTCCGAAATTCAGCAGGTCAGAAAGCCATTCTCATGGTGCGAGCAGAGATGAGTCCTGAGGAACTGGACTAAGGAAATTACTAGTAAAAGGACAGTGAAGGTTGCCAGTGTGTTGTACTCTACAGATGTGATTTGTCTATTATTACATTTAGGCTGCTTATTCCTGGATTAATATGGAAGGCTCTGTGGAGTAGAGATATCTTTTACTCTGTGAGTGTCCAGTGTTCAAAGCAGGAGATTTCAACGCAAGCCAAAAAGGACCAGCATTTTCAGGGGGTCGCTTTCCAAACAAGGCCCTTGTTCATAATCTAGCCACCCTTGAAGCCATTAGTGAATATAAAATTGTACCAAGCTTTAATTTATGGCCACGGAGAGAACATCTGCAGTGCGCACATCTCATTTTCTATTATATTAACCACAGAGTTTATAAAATTTTAAGTACAGAAATGTCAATGAAGTTGAAACCAGCAATAAACAATTAGTAGGATGCTTAGGAAAATATTGCTAGTACAAAATACTTGCTTGAAGTGTTTAGTGATACCCAGGAGACGTTACATCTCCTGAATGCTTAAAGTACTTGCAAATCTCCCAGTTCAATTCTGAATATATTTTCCTTTTTTACTTTAAGTTAGATTTTATTGAACTGTAAGTAATTACAGCTACATTTTGACAAACCTGATTATAAACTATATACAGAATTAAACTTAATCTGTAAAGGCATATGGTTAATGTGGGGTTCAGACTTTGTGGCTGTGAAGGAGAAGTGGATTTCTGCCATGTGTTTATCCAGCATCTTCCATGCCAGCTATTTGCAGTTTGTTCTTTTGCCATTTGGAAATGTTAACATGAGAATTCCTGGGTTTTTCCCATCACAAAGTGCAGACAGATACTCCATGTGAATGTCTGCAGAGGACAGGCCGGGAAGGGCATCGGCGGGGAAGCGGTGCTGGCGACGCTGCAGTGAGGGCTGGGGCTGCGGCCACACTGGCAGCCCCGAACAGAGGCCCTTGCGAGCCAGAGTCAAGGCTCCTCCTAACAAAAGCGTGCCAGGCAGTGTTTAACGAAGCCCTGAGAAGGTGCTTCCGAATATACAGTTGTATCTACACATGGGGAAATACAAATGGGTGCTGCAGCACGTGGGGTTTGCAATGCAAACGCAGGTCCACTGGCAATGAAAAGAGGTTTTAATGTCCTGCTTTGTATCTTATTTTTAAGATTTCTTACTGGGAATGTATATAAATAGAGTGTGGCAGAGCTGGAGTGATGCTATTTGCATAACAAAAGGTCAGCGTTTTCCATGATACGTCTGATTTTCTGTGTCATACAAATCAAATGCAAACTTTGCTTCTCTGAATATTGTTTTTATCTGTGCTTTGTTTGCCAAGATCATCCCCTAATTTTAGGTATTGCCAAAAACTAGAGCGTTTGAGGGGCGGGTTCCTTTCCAAAACACTCCTCCTTAACCCCAGAGACGAAGCGGCTCCGATTGGAGGCTCCGATTGGAGCGCTGCCGGGTTTCCCTTTAACAGGGTTGAACCGAGGAGGGCGGCAGCGGCCTGGACCACGCGTCACCATGGGGACGGGAGCGGGAGCGCATCCTTCCTCCCGTGCATCCTTCCTCCACACCGCCCCGGGAGCAACCAAGTGACGCAGGATGCGATTAGGGAGGCGGATCTGAAGAAGCTGCTCCTCACATGCGCCGGCTACGCTGGAAACATCCATCTCTGCCTGAAGAATTAAGATCTACCTACATTTTTATTGGGAAAGAAGTTGAAAATGCTCAGTGTCTGGTCTGCAATGTAGACCAAAGGAGAAATCCAGGTGCATCGGGAAGTCTGACCCCAGAATATCCTTTGGCAGAACTTAGAGCATTTCTCCTCCCACTTATCAGATTTCCCTTCACTTATGTGAGTTAAAGGAAGAAAAAAAGACTCAAAATAAAAATGAGTCTGAAAGCAAAGACGTCTTTGGAAAAAGGTCTCTGACTTAAACCTGTTTGGATTTATTTTTAGCTCTTTAAGCTATTTCTTGTCCTTCTGTCTTACATCAATGTCAGCAGACCTACAGGAGCCGCGCCAGCACTGGTTCCTGTTGGTTGTGAGCACTGAGATAGGAGCACTTGGAAGAGTCCCAGTGAGGGAGAAATACAAATAATATAAAGTACAAGATTCAATTGTGCTGCTGGTCCTTAGGGACTCAGAGGGAGTCAGGGATAATGCAAATATGTCTCCTATTGCAGCCCCTCCAAGCTGTTTTCATCTGCCAGGCAGGTTAGTGCTGATATTTGTTCTGTAAGAAAATGAAATCTCAGACCCCACCTTGAACTTTGAGTGTTACTGCAGGTCCTTAGTATGCGTAGGGCAAAATTAGCAGTTTTCCCCCAGAATTGTCTTGGTTTGCACTAAACAACACTGTGCAGCTTGCTTTTTGCTTGTTCTCTATTTGCACACGTTTTCTTAGGTATAATAGTATTTGCTGTGAATAGGTAGGAAAAAACAGAATAATTTCTGAGTCCTGACAGAAACATTGGCCATGTGCCAGCAACAGGAGCAGCTCCTGTAAACCTGCACAGGCTCTTCAGAAATCTGGAGAGACGGTGTGAGATCAAAGACCGTGCCTGGCCGTAGTTGCAGAGCCAGGGCACACCAAGCGTGCCCGGCGCCATGGGCAAGGCTGGAATGTGGTTGCCAGCCTCTCCTTGGCTGCTGTGTGCCCTGGGAAGCAGATCGAAGTGGAGAAGACAGATCACTGGAGAAGACAGAGGGCAGAACCTCTTCTCCGTGCTAGCACGAGGAAAAAGCATTGCAAATCTTCTCAAGGGAGCTGAAATAATGTAATGTTTTGAGGACTGGGGGCCGCGCTGGGTCTCCACTGAAGTAATGAGCACTCACAAGGAGAGAGGGCCTGGACGAGACTAAATTCCACTCGCTGTTGACGCAGGTGGTGCGTCACATGGTTGCTTTTAGAAACTCAGCGAGCTCCTAATATTGGGGGATTGAGTCCACCCTGCCTGTAAGGAGGCCGATCCTCTTAGAACACGGCTCCTTTGGCAGTTAAAAACCTTGACACCGGCATGCAGCTGTAAGATTATTCAGGCAAAGTTCAAATTCCTGTATTCTTGTGCCAGCGTCTTCTATTTTAACACAAACAGAAGATCTTTTCCCTTTTTGGCATTTATCCCTCTGAGATGTTTATAGACGCTGGTGGGTTTCCGTCCATTCTCCTGTTTCTTTTGTTAGCAGAAGTAAAACGAGCTTCCCCAGTCCCGCTTCATTTGAGCAAAATTACGGGCAATTTTATAGTCAGATCTCTTAGTGTCCTGGACGCTTCCCCAAGCATTTCTTGCACGCTTTTGAAGCACCAAAGAGTTATGTCTTTTGTTTCCTTCACGAGTGGCACCTTGTTGCCATCCCACATTCGAATAGTATGCACATGCTCTTCTTTCCAGGTGCTTCTGCCTCCCATTTCACAGCCATTCTTTTTTATTAGTCCATTAGGACCTAACATTTTATAATACTGAATTTCATTCTGTTTCTGTTACTCTAATTCTCTCTGCCTGGTATTCCAATCATCTTCCCTGTTGCTGATATATCCTAAATTTGTGTCCTGGGCAAATTTCATTAGCATGCTCTTTATGGTAAGTTCATTGATGAAAATATTAAATAAAATCGGCCAGCACAGCTCGCTGCCATCTCTTTTTATTCACTTCCTTTGCTCTCTTACTGTTCTTTTATCAGCCTTCACCTTTTCCATATCAGCTAACCAACTCCCATGTGGCGCTTACTTTATTGAACTCTGGAGCATCTGAATCTTTCCTGGGATTAGAAAATGAGTTAGGTTATCAAAGACACCTGTGTGAAGTCAAACTGGGATGGCCCTTCATTTCTTGTGCCAATTCACTTTAGAATTTGGGGCTGGAAATTGTTTGAAGATGTTTTCCATTAACCTTCTTTCTTTTTTCTTTTGCATAAATACTTATATCTGTAGAGATAAGTATGAAACTAAACACTATATTGTAATGTCCCACATTCTTGTAGCTGTTCCTGAATATGGATTATTAGCAACAATGAAAATATTGCTTTTTTCAGCATGTTATAACAACAGATATTCAAAAGTTCATTGACATTTTAACCTTATTATTTACAGTAACACTGTGGTGTGCACAGAAGTCACACTGTAACTAATCGTGAGCAAAACAAAGCAGCAAACTGAGTGTGGCAATTGATATGCATTAAAGCATAGGAGCAAGGTCATCTGAAAGGGGAGGTTTTGGGGAGAAGAGTTACCTGCATGATGATCGAGCGTGTCTGCAGCACTACGTTTTTGTAGAAAGTTCCTAGTTTTAATAATATCCTGAGGTTTTAATAACAACAGCTACTTTCCAGTCTCATGCAAGGGCATTGCATGCAAGGCCCCAGGCACACACGAGTGCTCACGGGATCACAGCTAGAGATGGGTGCTCCAGGCACGGTGCATTCTCATGCCCCCTTGGTACTGCTTAGGGCTGAGAGAGAGAGGGATTGGCAGGGGAAATTTTGGTGGAGTGAGGGAAAAATGAGGAAATCACATGGTCTGCAGTTTGAAAATGTGAAAAAAGAACAAATAGATGAAAAGCCAGGTGTTGCAGGGGCAAATCAGTGCACTTGCAAAGAGAGGTTGCTTGGATATTCACTCTGCTCTCTGGAAGTTCAGAAGAGATAGAATAGGTTGAAGATCCAGTGGATTCAGAACAAGATGGACACAATGTTATGGGTAAAAGTTAATGGAAAACCAGGAGAGATTATGAACATGTCGTATTTGCCAGTCATCCTGACCATGATGACAGGGGAGGATGACAGAAATGGGCACAAAGTCTACAGATGAAAGGATTCCTCTGCCAAGAGAACTGGAAATTCAACACTTTCAGAAAATCCATTTCACAGAATTGTAACGCTTTTGTTTGTCCACCAACACCAGCAAACTGAGTCTTTCAAAAAATTTTATTAAATATAGCAATTATACTCTGTGACAAATCCACAATTACTCAAAACAATTTCTTGCTGCATGGTTCAAACGCCATCTTGGCTAGTTCCTCCCTCAGCCATGAGCAGCAAGAGGTTGCAGGGGAGGAGACTTAGCTGTGTCGTGTGGCATAGACCATACACAAATTACCGTGGACTCACATGAAACAAGTGGAGAATGGGGAACATGAGGGTTGCAACTCCACAGGATTAAGTAGGCAGTTAAGAAAGGTCATCTTTGCTTTTCATTCAGGAGAAAAGGATCAAAAATTCTTAAGATAGGTTAGTATTATAAAGTTCGAGTGGGAGATGTGGGTGCTGTACATTAAATATAAGGCCTACGACTGGGACTAGAAGGCTTACTAGGAGTAAGAATGAATTAGAGGCTATCAGCAGAATTCAGCTAATTAGAATTTATGATGCTACAGGAGATACTTTATACTATTAAGAGGTAGCAGGCCACCCTGTGGTAAAAACATATTGTGTGTTTAATTGGGGTCCAGGATTTTGGTCCAGTAATTTCTCCTCAGTTGTCAAGGTTGAAATTAAACTAGTTAAACTGAAAACTTGATTTGACTACTTCAAGAGACCAGGAAATGATCTCTCAAACTGCTGGACATACAACTCCTTGAAATAAAAAGGCATCAAAGACCTGATGTCATATAGGTAATTACAGGGCACTGAGACAACCTATGTGAAGCTTAGACCAAGAAAAGCTGGATGTTGTAATACTCTGCTGCCTACACAGACTGGAGATCTTGCATACAAATGATGGTACAGTAAAAGCTAGAAAAAGAAACCCAAGCAGAACTTAAGATAAATCCCAGAAGTCCACAAGACAGTCAAAAGCTGTGCTGGACAGCTGAAAAACAGTGACTACCTCCTGTGAGTTGTCAGAAAGCTGACATTTCCACCATAGCTGGTGGTGTCAGATAAACAAGATGATGATGCTGATAATATACAAGTATTAAATGGTTGGAAAAATAGAACATTGCTACAAATTCTACAGAAACAAACAGTTTTATCTCTTCTTGTTATTACTATATGGCAGATTTTCTTATGAAAAAAAGGAGAACTGAATGAAAACAGAAAAAAATGCAGTATCTAATATCCAATATCCAACAGAGTTATCTCATCTCTGGAAAATGCAACCACCAAATTCTTTTTCCTCACTCATTGCTCCAGCTAGTTTCCTCCCACACATCATCAGTTCTTTTTATAGCTTTTACTAGCCCAGCGTCTCCTTTAACAATGTCAGGCTCCTTTTCTGTGCTAAATATATACAAATGAATATTAATGCACTTGTGTCTTTTGTGTAATTCTCCTAACTTAGACTTAGCAGAGTTAAATTTTTCTCACTGTGCTTATACTGTATTGGAAGGAAAAAGACAACTTTTTTTTTATAGGGTGTAACAAACAATAGTTTAGAAACACAACACAGGTTGCTGGTGTACAGGTTGAACAAATTATTACAGAAGATGCCTTATTGAAAAGCCTTCTTGGAATTTAGGATATAGAAAACCACTGAAATATATAAAGTCTTCTCCTTTTAAGACGGAGGCAGACCCAACCTTAAATATGGACTTCATTTGACCTTTATTTTGGTTTGATATAGGATAATTGATGATACTATTAATCCAATCACTCATATTCTTCACTCTTTTTATTCTCATTTGTGCCTGCTCATTTGAAAGTGGCAGGTTCTATCATGAGCAACCTAACAAAGATACATGAGTGTATTCCAGGGATGGAGGCACTTTCTTTCTCATAATTTAAGGTAAAATAAATCATTAATTTTGCTGAAAGAACTGATATTTGTTTCCTCTAAGCTTAGTTGAGGACCTGAATGTGGGCAGAAATATCAAGAACCCTACAGTATACATTAATTAAGAAGCGTGGTTGTCCCGATGACAGGGTGTTGCCAGAGCCCTGGTTTGCAGGCAGCAGGCTGGACTCCCGATGACAGAGTTCACTAGCAATATATTTTGGTCTTTAGATACATAAATTACTAATAGTGCAAGTTTTCCACCTTTTCAAGTTATCTGAGTGTTCAATATGAAATTAATGACTAAGTTTAGTGGCAAGTTCTTGAAAACTTTTATTGCAGATAAGTAACTTGTTGTAATTCTACTCTGTTTTGATGCTTTGTAGTTTTACTTATAGGGTTTCTTAATTATAACATCCCATCTGATTAAAAAAAAAAAAAAAAAAGACATTCATCTTGCCATGAACTGGTCATCTTTGGCCCTGAAATGTACTTCAGAGTAGTGCTTGGCTGTCCTGCATTTTAACTCTGAAATGGATTTGGTAAGAAGGGAAGAGCACATTCGGATAGATGCATTTCATTAAATGTCCAATTATATTCATAGCTGGAGCTGTAGTGATTCTTCCATGACCCTTAATTGAGAAGTTGCTCTGCCAGTAATTATAATTGCTTCTTAAACTAACCTAATAGTGCAATTTCAGCCCATAGAGAGGTACTTAAACTTCAGATTCAGGTAGCTCTTTCTAATTCGAGGCACCTCTTTTCTGGAGGCTAATTGAATCATAGAGGTTATTCCACTGTCCTCTAAAAGAGAGTTTTCGTGCTTTACCTTCCACATTAAATGCTACTAAGCAGCAATATCTTTAGCCAAACTGAAGGAATAGACTTTTAATGCTGTCTGGAATTTCCATTTTTCTAATTTGTAACAAATGCCATTAAATTTAAAGCCCAAAATCTTGTGGGGAAAAAAAAAATTGGCTTTAAACTTCTAAGGAATAATCCCTAATCTGTCTATCAGAATTATTCAGATTAAGGTAGATTAAATCATCCAGTTGCCTGAATAAGGAACTTCCTGTCTTCGGTGGATTGAAGTTAGAAGGATAAGGAACGCAGTTCAATAGCAGGATTGATACACTGGATTAAAAAAGAGGAAAATATAACACTAGGAAACAATGTAAAATAATTTAGAGCTCTGAATTTTTAGAACAAAGTACTTGTTTGTAGATTTTGTAGATTGTAGCATCATGGTAGATTTACAAAGATTTTTGTAGAAAAAAAAGTCTCCCAAACTGAAGCATAAGATGAAGCAATGACTCTCCTGTCGGAAACTGAGCTACAGCCTACAGCCATATTCATGTTGAACTGAGAATTAAGAGTAAGTAATCTCAAAAAGGAGTGTTATTTGTTCAAAAGGGGCTAAGAACTTGCTTTATGTTAAAAGACAGGTCAATTCAGGTAAACTTCTCAATAGAAGCTGTTCAGCTGAAAGCCTCTACAGAGGCTTTGCATCTGCATTCGACCATACCACTCACATAAACGCAAAATAAATGGCGCAAAGAAAGTTGGTGCTCCCGCAGAGGACCAGGGAAATGAGCAAAGGTTTTCTAGCTGGGGAGATGTGTTTCTAGCTGGGGATGTGTTCGCAGGTGGCCCAGTGGAGGCCTGGGCTTTTGGCAGGGTGAGCACCAGCATGGCATTCAAGTTATTATCCCTGTCAACCTCCCAGCCAACTCCAAGCAACTCATGCTGCATGCTAATAAACATCATGTGGCTTCCCAGCCTGTGGTGGGAGGGCTAGAGCTGCAGTTTTCTAGGCAGATAAAACACTGCTCTGACACTAGAAGGGTGCTTTAACTAAGCTGTCATGGTAAAGGCTGAGTATGGACCAAGGAAATTCTCTTTCAGGATCTCTTGAGGGTCTCCTGCAGCAATGACAGAAGATTGAAAGCTGCTTATGGAGGGAAAAAGGATGCCAAGAGGAAATGCAGGCTAAACGGGAAACAGAAGGACCCTGAAATGCCTAGATACACCTAAAGTGTTGATAACAGTGTAGTACTAATATGCAGGAAAACGGCAAAATACCTGTCAATGAGACATTGTATGAAATATGTTGTTTTATTGCATATTATTATTTTATGTCGTTCATTGTTTCAAAACACAAAAGCTAACACACCACAAAAAATCCTAAAATAGGATAGCAGATAATATATTTTTACTGTGACATCGTGTTTGTCAGTTCCACACATAGATGTCCTTACAGGAACCATAGAAGGAGACTCCGCACCTTCATGGCTGCACCTTCTGATTCACTATTCTTCAATGAGTCTTTTTTTGTGTGTTTTAATCATCAAGTTAGCGTTCACTGTATGATGTAAATATGAGCTAGATACTTAGAAAACACTTTTTTACAGCAAACACGTTTGCTGTAAGTGTTCAAAAGTGCAACCAAATTGCAGGAGAAAAGACATAGAAGCAAGCATTTAAGGCATAAGAATCATAGGTCTCCATTACCTTTAGCCAGTGCAAAGGAAATGTGAAGCAGGAAAAAAAATATTGTATCTTTTAAGCTTCCACGAGCTATTAATCAGAAAAGAAAACTATGGGTTAAATTCTCAGGCAGAGTGAATCGAATTGTGTGGACTAATGTGAATGGAATTGATTCCTACCAGCTGAGACCTTGTCCCCTAGATTTGAAATTTCGCATTTCATTTTACAACATGATAAAAAAGCTCCATTCTATTAGCTGGGGGAAGAGTCTGCTAGTTATTTCTTCCTGACAATTAAGCTTGTCTGAGGCCGGCAGCTGCAGCTGCAGCTTTGGAAGTGGACAAGAGCTTACAGGTGGCCGTCCCGTTGCGGGTACCTGCTCAGGATGCGGCGTGCTCGGCTGGCATCCCGAGCACCCGGCGTGACAGGGCTTCGGCTGCAGGAACACATGTCGAGGGTGCGTTGTGCGTGTGCACCTTAACGCTGTGGTAGAAACGGGAGCCTTTTGGATCTGAAACCATACTCTGTGTAACGCGGTAAAAGGGTTGGGGAAAGCACAGGTTGCTGTGATGTAAAGCAGCTATGCCCAGTATCTGCCACACCATGGCTGCATCAGTCCAGATTCAAGGATCTTCGGGCAGCATGCAGAGGAATTATGAGCTCTGTGCAACCCAATGAAACCTTCTTTCACGTAGCAGTGATTTTTATCCCCACCCTTCTAGGCCTTTTCCTTCAGTATTTATCATGGAGGAAGGAGACTGTGAGGAAGCCGGAGCTTTATGCAGTTCCAGTTTGGAAAGGTTTAGTATTTAAATGTAACAAAGTCTTATTTTCCACTGCCTCTCCTAACGGCAGTGGGAGAATGCAGCAGCCCTTGCAGACCACACTGTTCTTCCACATGTGCCTTATGCTTTCTTCTAGTAGCTTCAGTACACTGAGGCACGTCAGTCCAGATAGAAACCTCAGCTCTCTGAAAGGAGCCCATTTAGGTCAATGTGTCAAAGAAATTAAATGATTTCAGATTGCCTTTATTTTCAGGGAAGACCTGCTATCATCGAGAGAACTTCAAATTGTCATGGTTAAGTAGTGCCTTTATTTAAATCTAAGATTCTCCTGTCATGGAAATGTTTTTTTTTCAGTTTATTAAAAAAAATGAATATGAAAGCTGAAAACTATGTAAATTCCACCGTTTCATTGAGGATGTAAACACAGCTGTGAGGAAATTCTAAGTGGTGGTTCCCACAGCAACGGTGGTTTCCCTATAGAACACACAATAATATTCCTATATTTTCTTTTATAGCTGAAAATGCACTGTCGTCTGTAAAAATCTGAGCAACTGCACATGCATAGGGAATGTTTTATATTTTTTGAAGGAGCAGCATTATTGAATTTTGAGCTTCAAGAGTTTTTCATTTTTCTTCTATAACCTCCCATTAAGAGGGGGTTTTATGCCACTGTACTTCTATAGAACATGACAACAATTCCTTTTACTGGCACTCATTTTTGCAGTATCTCAAATGTGAAGATCAAAGTGATTAATGGATTCCATTTCACTGCAGAAGTGCTAAAGAGAATGCTTCCTTGGCATGACTTTTGTAATCAGGTTTAATTAAAACAATTTTTTGTACTTCATAAAATGAGATTCAGATATTTATTTGAATGTAAGTATAGTCATTTAATTAAATCATTAGCAATCACAGAGACGACATTATTAGTTCTAGCTCACTTAACGTGTACTTTAGCTTGAGGCAAAGCCACGGGCTAAATCCAAGGCACCTTTTTTTTTTTTTCCATTGCATTAACATAAAATTTTGTGAGTGTAGCAAAATATTATAGTAGTTTAGACTACAGTAAGCTCTAGAGAGCTTTACCCAAGCCTGGAACCCAGTGTGCTGAGTATAAGAGCTTCTGAGAAAACGGAGCTCACACAGAACTCACAGTCTAATGATGCAAATAAAGAATCTGAAGGAAAACGGGCAGATTTGGCAACCAAACCTGCTCCTGGTCATACTGTGTCTTCAGATGGTCAGGTATAAAGCAGGGGCTAATGTATCCGTCATCAACTCACAGCAGTATCTGCTCTTACCTCTGAATTAACTGCTTTATAACCATTTAACCATTAGGATTTGTCATTACAATCGGTGTGAAACGCTCTAGAGTGAGTATCTCTCAGTGTAAATTTGTTGCGTTTTCATTTTCCTTATATTTGTAGGTTTATGCAAGTAAAAGGTCTCCCTGATTCTGCTGGCATTCCCCTCGTTATTTTTGGAGCAATAGGACATGTTCTGAGGCAAACTGGATGGAAATAGTACCTCCAACAAAGAGCAGAGACCTTTCTTCAGTTAGATGAGTAAAAGAGAAAAGGAAAGAAAAAACTCTTGTCTAGAGATGCTCTGGATGTACTTTTATCCACAAAGGTCCCCCCAGCAGCACTGCCCGGGACTATTATATAGCGGAGTGACAGATCGTGGGGCTCTCAAGCCCCAGAGAGGCCAAGGGTTCTTGCTATGCAGTCAAAAATTGCATGTAAATCCCAGCCAAACCGATGGCAATGTGAGCAGAGAAGACTTCCAAGAGGAGACGTAATTTTTGTATTGCCACAGTCCAATTAGTGTGCTAAAATGTGCTCTTTGAGGTAGGAAAGCAGGCAGAAATATTTGAGAGAGAACGATGGGAACCAGAAGCCAAATTGCAAAATATTAGTGTGCTAGTGGGGGAATGATAATAAGAGGGTTCTCCAAAAAGCTGGAAGGACCCACAGGGAGAAGTGGGATACTTGGCTGTGCAGAGCTAGGCGTGAGTAAAATATGCTGGCAGTTAATTCCAATTCTCTCATTTGCAATTTACGAATAGAGGAAAAGAACAGCTAAAAACAAAATAAAAGTGCAATTGCCTTTTTCAGTCTTCATTAGCATTCTCCTCTTGAACAGATGGGGCTTCAGTGGTTATTTTTATGTTAGGTTTTGTTCTGTTATATGCAATATTATGTTATTTTAATTATTTAATAGACTTAAATTTATGGCTAAAGTGTCTGAATTTTCATGAACAAAAAGCAAGGTTTTATTTTTTCTTCTTGTAGCTGGATCTATCCTTCATGTCAAATCCCAAAATCTACCTGAAGTTGACTTAGGTTCTCATTTTCTGAAAACCAGGCCAGGTTCAGAAGAACACCCACTGTGGTTTACAGATCAAATCTGCTCTGAGACCAGCAGAGTTTCAGACTCCAATCATTAACTTTGAGTGAAATTAGCTCTTTTAACCTTCTTGCTCTTCCCAAAGGAATCTAGAAATGCTTTCTTTCTCTAGATAAACTGGCTCAGCCAGGACTTCAGCCTAGAGCGGCGGCAGCATGGATCCCTGAGCAGGGGGGGCCTCCCCGGACTCAATGAAGTCGCTGTGGGTTTTCCCTCTGTGACTCGCCCCGTTCTTAGCCCGTGCAGTTGTTGAGGTGTCATTCAGGGGAAAGGAGATCCCCCATACCCCTGCAGACCCTTGCAAGGATGGAAACCAGAGTTAAAATTAACCCCCAGTGTGCAGAGGGAGCAGCGAATCCCACTGCTCCCCTCACACCTTCCTTTCTGAGGGCTACGTCGGGTGAGTTCTCCTTTACCTTGCAGCAATGTAAGGATGTTCCCAAGAATGGAAACATGTTACCCTGACAGATGGACTGGTTTGTTTTTCTTCCTACACTGTTCTGATCTTTTTGCTCTTATTTCCTTGGTGGATCTCCTTTCTTCTTTATTATGTTATGCTTTACCTTCTTATCTGTAGCTATATAGGGTGTGGGACAGACATCTGCTTAAGAGCACTGCAAACTGTTTTCTAAATGGGAAAGCAATCTGCGTGTGATGCATTTTGCTGCTGGATTTATCAGTATCTTTTCTCTCCTTACCTGCTTCGCTCCCCCAAGTTTCTGTTTCATACTGGTTTTAAACAAAGTGTTTAAATGCAGTTGGACTTGGAGAGAATTTGGTACAATATATTTGGAATGTTCTAACCAGCAAATTTGTTTATCTGGTTCCAGTATATATGTAATTACGTAAGTTGGCTTATGGCTTTCAGCTCCTGTGTATCTCATTTTCTAGACTTTTAGCGGTGGATTAGAAATACTGCCTTACTTGGGACCTAGTAAGAGGACTCAGTAAGAGGGAAAACCCTTCTGTCCCGTGCTGGTCTGTGTCCAGCTCAACTGCTCCCTCTCCGCGTCCCATTCAGGGCTGCCCTGGCACCCACTCTCTCCTCCCACAGGGTGCTGCCCGCGTGAGGGAGTCCCTGGCTGAAGGAGCAGCTTTGAAATCATCAGTGAACTTGTGTTTCCCAGCAAAACTTTGTAGGGACTGAGGAGACTTCGAAGAATTGCCATGGCCTCTCTTGGCCACAGATATGTTCCCAGTATGAAGCATGGAGAGATGTTTTAATTCTGGACAACAGGTCTTTTCTGCTGGAAAACCAGTATTGGCTGCCAACAAATGAGAGAAATTAGGAATTCCCAGACTGTTCCTACCATATTACAAATCTGGCCTCTTTAGCTGTATTCCTGGCAATTTTCCTTACCATAAGAAGTGTGTGAACATCTTGTCACACTCAGTAAACCAGCAGTTTGAGAAACATACTGGAATATTCATCAAGAGAAAGCAAGGAACTTGAAAATAGGCACATCTTGAATAAATCATTTATTTTTGAAAGAGATTGAAGAAGCTCTCTTTCATCTCCCGTAGTCTTTTTATATTATTATTATTATTTTTATACTTCAGAATGAAAAGGAGTGCTTTTCTTGATTTACATTGCATTTAACGTAAAATTTATTGTGTAGCTTTGGGATCATTTTATTCTTAGTTTAACATATGGTGTAACCTTCAAAATGAAACTGTTAGTAAGTATTCCTTTATTAAAAATCTAGGAAGACTAAAAAGAAAACTATCTGATCTTTCTCTTTTTCACTTTAAATCTAGAAAAATAAGTCATATACTGCAGCAGGAACCAGAACTGAGAACCTAACCAATAGTAAGTTTATCTTGCTGTCTAGCAGACAGTTTCTCTTCCTTTTATACCTTTTTCATGGCTGTAGATTTTAAAGAGTTTAAATATTTTAGATGAGGCTCTTACAGCCAAGCTAATAAAAAAATTAAAACAAAATAAATCATCTTTGGTAAGAAATATTGAGTTTTTTAAATCACCATTGTACATGGGTGTAAAGCAGACCCATGAACATGTTTTTTGAGAAGACATTTTTGCTCTCTCCATTTTCCTCTACCTTGTTCTTTCTTTCTTTGTAGCTCTCTTTGGCTCAGGGAATATTTAATTATCTACTCAAAATGAAACCACTCCAGTAGGAGAAACAGACTCCATAAAGTCTACTGTTAATATTATAGCTTCCCTTTACAATAATACACTGCAGTCGTAATTCAGCTCTCAAACTGTGCTGCTTCACCGTGACTCAGACGGGTCTGGCATTTCCCTCTAGAATCCATGCTATCCACTCCCTGCACCCTTCTCCCTTTCAGCAGCTAAAATCCTTTGGACAGGAGAGAAGTTTCATTCCTGTTTTTCTACAGAACGGGGCCATTTAATCTGCTCTTCAACTTAATCACCTTATGTTGCAAGTACCACGTCATCAATACAACCTCTACTCAGCTAGGGAAATTGTTTGAATTAACATCCAGGACACTGATCCAGACAGACAGGGATTGGAAACTTTTTATCTCATGTGTATTCTCCCCACCAAGCTGTGTTTTAAGAGGAAAATTCTAGTTAGGGGGATTTTGCATTTTCCAGAGGAAAAAATCCACCAGAATTAGTTAGTATAGAAGGGCTAATAAAAATATTTTTGAGATTTAAAAAAGGGAGGTCAGAAATTTCTCCCAAGATATATTTGTCATTTCCCACATGGGTGGAAGCTTTTCCTTGTGGGTGCTGTCAAACCACCAGCTTATCCAAACCTCTCTGGAAATGAGTGTTTACCTTTTGCTATAGAAGCTGGTGACCCTAGAGGAGAAGTGCATCTGCTACTTGGTTTAAACTGGAAGGCCATGAGCATAACTTCACCACGTGACATGTTTTCCTGGAGAAATACCTGCATTTGCACAGGCTTTTGCTCGGGCTCCTCTCCCGCAGCTGTGTTGCTTACAGTTTGCAAGAGGTCTGTGCTGCCCATTGAAGCACGGTACCCCCCCGGAAAGGAGGATACCTTTACAAGGAGAGCAGCGCTCTCCTTGGCATTGAGTATCCTTGTTGTAGAATACAAATGAACGTTTACAGCTGGTCATTCAGCAAAGCTTATTAGAGTGAGCTTCATTAGCTCTTTTGTATGATTTTGCTAAAGGCTAAGCAGCGTTCTTTATGTCTTTGTTACTTTTTGCCTGTGCTTGTTTGTGATCTAAATATAGGAACCTATGAAATGCGATTGGTTGCAGAAGACACAGCTGTGGAGTTATTATTTACAATCAAATTAGAGAAAAAGAACAATTGAGGAGAACTGAGACCCCGCTAATAACTGCTGGGAGCTTTGATTGAAATACTGTTTCTCTTTTTCTTATATCCAAATGTATCATCAAGAGAGAAACAATTCCATATGCTGGCTGTACTATTGGCAGACCAGATTCCGTTGTTTTTTCCACTGGCAAATTTTACTTTTATCTATGTTGTTTACTATTTTATACAACTACACTCTCAGATGAGTCTGTTGCTCTCATTTTTCTTGTTTTCTTTTTCTCATTGATTGTTGCATGTGGCAACCTTAAGGAAAAAGGATTTAAACCAACATCATCTTCTTTCTTAATGGAAACCAAACTGTGTATCTGGTACCCCAGCCCAATCCCCAGGAAGGGAAACATCACTTTCCTGCATCAGCAATGTCGTCGTTCCTTGGTTTTCTTGCTGCAGAAGGGGCTCGAGGACCAGCCCTGCCATCCTCTATCCTTGATGGGGAAACAACACGCTCTACGTGTGTGTTTATTCTGACCCCACTTCCTTAGTGCTCAGGTCTGTTCTCTGCAAGTTCTTCCACACAGCTCCCATCGCCATGTTGACTTCATGCTTATTCTGTCACAACATTGTCGTGTTCTTGTCCTTTAGCCGCCCGTACTTCAGGTTGAATTTAACGCTCTGCTGCAACCTACTGATGCACAGAGGAACTGCATATTTGGCAATTCATTCTAAACTGAACTGGTTCATCCTCACCCCGGCACCTTACCAGTGTAAGAGTTAAAAAAAATTAAGCACTTCATTTTCAACCTTTTTCATACGCAATCTAGTTGGGAGGAGGGGGGAGGATTGCACCTCTGTTCTGGCATTTATAAATTTTAAAGTTTCTGGTAACTCAAACTTGCAAATAGGTTATGGTTCTAGAAATGGCTGTCAAGTTTGATGTGCACAGCAAGACGAACAGATCATAAAGTTGTGACGAATTTTCCTTCACCATTGTATTCTTGCAGAGCTTCAGTAAATCATCCAACTTCCTACAAACTGGTTAAGAAAATCAGCCTTGGTAGCAGTTAAAAGCAGCCACTGTTTAGGTGCAACTTAATCTATTGATCTATTAAGCTACAGAGAAAGATAACACATACAGAAAATAACGGATTTTTTCTCTTTTGAGAGGCCTCGACACCAGTGTTGGGAATGTTACTTCTTCTAGCAGGGCAGTTGTTATGGGCATTTGCCAGTAGTTCCTCTTAGAGGAGCCAAGTGCAGACGAAGCTGAGTGCTCAAAGGTGTGCCAGCTCCTCACCCTTACTGACTATGGCAGACATTGGAGACCCACTGTTGGGCAGGGCTGGCCTAGGAGCCAGGAGGACAGAGCTGTTGGGCTCTGCAACGTGGTGTCAGGTGCCAGAGAACGACTCCTCAATGTTAGGCTGAGACTACCCAGCAGGGAGGCTGTGTTCGGTACAGCACACTCTGCTCGGAGAGGAGGGGCACGTGGGGAAATATCCAAATACAGCACCTGAATTATGCTACCCATCCAGGTGGTGAATAATTACTGGTAATTAGCTGTTTCCAATAGGAAAATGCACAGAAGGATGATGAAAACACAGAAAGCAGAATCTTCAGACTTATGCCCCCATGAAGTTGTACTTGTGGTGTGCTTTCTAGTCACTCCACCAACAGTCCTAGACATCTTTATTAATTCCTCTACTTTTGAACTTTGAAAGTCCTTCATTCCAGGGGCATTTAGATTGCTAGTCTGAACTGTGAATCTTGTGCAATTTTTACATGTTAACTCTAGCGCAGTGCTATTGAGTACTGCTTTACTTTGTGTGAAGACCTTTTGGAAAAGTATAGACATTTCTGGAGCAGGTGTATGTCCTCCAAACTCAGCTTAGGTTAGAGAATGAAAACATGTTTCTGTATTTCTTATAACAACTCCCAGAGAAGAAATAGGGAAGAAGCACTTTGCTGTTGGCTGGGAAGAAGGATGCAACAATCCATCTCCTTGCTGGAGAAGAAGAGGCAGGGACATTCCTTCACTATTCCTCACCTGTAGCATTTTTCCACTGTCATTGGGTCCATTAGAGATGAGGATGTTTGTCTTCAGTAAAGGTCCAACTCACCATGTTAATAAGTAATAAAAGTATCTGTCAGCCATGCTTACAATACTAATAAAGAACAGCCTGAGATGACTCGGCTGAGTTCTGGCAATGCATTAAGTATGGAAAGCACTAAGTTGGAAAGTATCATCAGGGAACTGGCATGGAGACCAACCACATGCTCCGAGGAGAGACCTCACGGGATTGTAGCTGCAGAATCACTGTCTGTCAGGAGGGCAGCCTGGGGCCAGGACGTGCCAGAATTGTCCCAGTCTTCCATGAGCACTTCCTTGTCCTGCCACATGCTTCCAGGCCTGACCCTGAGATGTTCTCCCTTAGTTTGGCAGCAGTAGCCAAACCGGAGTCAGCCTGGACCATCAGTGTCCAAACGGCACAGAATGGCCAAGAAAGAAAAGCCTCAGAGGAGCCATGGTCTGGGGGAGGACATTCGTCAGGCCGGGGCTACCTTGGGCAAAGGCAGCCAGGAGCCAAAAGCACAAATTACTGTCGTATTTCTGGGGAGTGGGAACCCCTCTGTGATCTCCCTGCAAAGGCAAGACGAAGTCTTTGTTTAATATTGGAAGATTCATTATCTGAATACTTGGAGGAAATTGTGTGAGGAGATGAGTTCAGAGCTATTAATCAGCAAGGACAGTTAAACTGAAACAAATGCAGTCCAACACACTTCAGACTGTCCTGGACATCAGAATGCCTGCACAGATTGGGATCACAAGAAAATAATTTATGCTGGAGAAGTTTCACCCCAGGAGGAAATTATAAACATATGTTTGGGGCAGCTCTAAAGTAGAGTATCCTGGAATAGGATTCTTATTAATTAATATCTCAAAAATCTGGACACCAGCATCTGCAATAATACTACCTGTAGTGTATCAGCACATTGCTCAACACTGAGATTTCTCCTCTGGTGATAACAGAGGACTTTCTCTGAGCTTGGTGCTAGCAAAATATTTTTTGGATCAAAGAGAGTCCTGCTGATCAGCCAAAATGGCTGCATAGAAATGAGATAGGCAGTGTATTATGGAAATGGAAAATATGGTGGAAGAATGTAAAACATCTGGAACCCATTTTTAAGACTGTAATGGGGGAAAATCACTGGATCAAATTTGGGGGATTGCCTGCGGAAGTAGGCAGTGTACTCTGAAACACGGAAATTCTGAAGCTCAGGAGAGAGCTTCCCCTCGTGTTTTATTCCTGTTTATTCTTAACCTCCTTTATGAAACAGCTTCTCTGGGAAAGGCCCCTGTCACAAGCAGGCTTAGGGTTCTGCGAGTGGCTGCTGGGACGGTGCAGGGTGTCACCCCCGTCCTCCTGCTGAAGGAAACAGGAATTCCCTTCCCACCTTTGCAGCAGCCCTGAGTGCAGCTTCCCCTGCAAACGTGATCTGCATGTTTTGCTGGCAACAGTAGCTAGTACTTTGACTTCCACAGAGCTAAGAGAAGGAGAGAATTTAAGTTTGGAAAGAGGTAGGAATTTTCTTATTAAATCCGTGAAAAAAAAAAAGAGTATCTAGGAAGCAAAAGCCCCCTGTAAATTCAAAGCTTATAGGTTGAATATTTGGTATTAGCTGAAACGGTCCTTAAAAATGTGAGACCTGTAAGGTAAGAAGATGTATGCACTTCTGTAGACCAATGACTGCACGCCCAGTCTGGGGCATACTCATTACGAGCTACAGACGGTCTAGAAGAAAGAGTGTGCAATGGTCTCCAGAAGAGTCGTGCTCAATTTTCATTTCAAATAGACAGACTTTGACCTTAGAAAGAACATAACATACTTGGATAGTTTGTTCCTTCAGGATATTCCTTGAAACAGTTTTACGGGAATTGTTTTGTCTACTGCTTTATCCCCTTCATTAGCTATTTTGGATAGGTGCATCACTGATTAGGTTTTTCTGACCATTTTACTTTTTTGAGGCCTCCAGGTCTCTGCCTCCACTCTAAACTTCTCCCAAGCTTTGTGCTGAGAAGGATATAGTTTTGATTGTTTCTGTTATTTGAAATTCCTCACTCTTTCTTAACACTGATCTTTTGAAGTGCTCTATCAAAAGCTGCTGTGTACACTCAAAAAATGAGGCAAAGGAGGCAGGGAGTAAAAATTTTATGGACAGATCGTGATGTTCAGCAACACATAAAGTTGAACTATCTAGCTGCCACTTCCCTGCAAAGTTAAAGCCCAGAAAACTCAGAGGACTCCGCTATTGTCTCCTGCTGCTGTCTAATTTTACTTCAGTGCCCTAGGTCATCCCAGTTTGGCTCCTGGAGATGGCCTGCAGGATCTAATTCCAGGCAGCATTAGGAACCAGTGCACAAAAATCATGTGCAAGCTCTTTTAGGATCCACAGCCTGCACCCTTCTCACCTGTAGAGTTACTCTGATCTTTTCCAAGTGTGCGTGATAAACTGGGGTGAGGTTATTGTGCAAAGTATCTCTCAAGAGTGAGAAGAGGTGGCGTGTGTGTTGAATTCTCCAGTAGCTCTGTGGTTAGAGCGCTCAACAAGGATCCAGAAAGAGAGGGCATGCAAAATTCTAGAGGTATGGCCAATGACTCAGAAGAGGGAGACCTGTTAATCTGTTTTTGTGTTTCTTGTTTTTCTCCAGAGATACAGTAGAGCCCAGTTTGCCTAAGCCAATATAAATTTGTCAAAACATATTTGTGTTAAGATAATGAAATTTTCCCTTTTTTGACAGGCTAACTGGTCTCGCAAAGCAGGGTTGCGCTGTATCGGATATGAGTCAGACCCAGCACATTCTCACATGATATTCTCATCAGCAATGTAGAGCAGCATGGTCTAGATGAAATCTTTATTAGCTGAGTACATAACAGGTTAAAAACCTCCAAGGCTTAAGTACCAATCAGTTTGCTAAACCAGGAGGAAATTGCGAGAGATCTGTCCCAGAATAGCTGCAATCAGTGTTCCTATTAATGACATAACAGAAGAACAAGGGAAGGTGTGTAATGTTTGCAGATGACACCAGGCTAGGAAGGGTCACTATGCTTAGAAGCTAAACAATATTCAGAAATTTCAGAAACACTCTGAAATCCTCCACTTTAATTTCAATATAGGTGCAAAGCATTGGATTTAGAAGAAATCCAGTGTGCAAATATGAATGAGATGGGAACTAGCCAGGAAGTAGCAGGGCACAGGAGTGTCTTTCTGGCAGCTACAGAGGAACACCAAGACAGTCACGTCACCAGAAAGGCAAATCTCTTGTTTGTGAGAATTAGAAAGTTTAGTTCAAGAAGGGAAGAGAGAAGAATGTTTGTGGAGGAGGAGAAACACGGTAAACCTTACAGTTATCCTTATAGATATCCTTGACCTCTCCTTCAGGAGATGAACCGGTTAAACTCTTAAAATGACCGTGACCATACAGGTTTGTTCTATAACCAGTCCATTGCCTAACACGAGAGAAATTTGGGGCAAAAAAGAGAGAAAGAGTGTAAAATGGAAGCAAATAATGACATGAGAATTGGATTTTCAATATTAATGGATTATTAACATCTTTTCTGCCATAAGCATTTAAATGTAACCTAGCACTGTAGATAGGAGGCCATTTATGGGAGGAGAGATTATCTCCCACCTGTGACTAATCAACTGGTACAAATCAAGT
Source organism: Eudromia elegans (assembly GCA_003342815.1). Lineage (NCBI taxonomy): Eukaryota > Metazoa > Chordata > Aves > Tinamiformes > Tinamidae > Eudromia > Eudromia elegans. The sequence continues at coordinate 2,960,413 of PTEX01000002.1, read as the reverse complement.
GCCACCACCCCAAGTGAAATTAGGCTAGGGACGAAGCTTTGAAGAGGACCTGACAGCAGGAGCCCAGGGAGAGGGGAGACAACCATAGTGTCCGTGTCTCATGTGCGTTCTGCCTCATTTGTGTGCGTCATCACCGCCCCGTGCCGGTGTAATGTGATGAGAAATTGTGCCTGGACCTTTTAAGCTGTTGGAGTCCGCATAAAAATAATGTTTTAGGACACAGTCAGAGACTCCCTGCAAGTTTAACTGGAGCTACAAAAAAACTGTAATCATTAATGTGCTATTAATGATAACTAATTATATTCTAGTCATAAGAGTCATTTTGAGATTAGCTTCTGATGCTTTTTGTTACAAAACCTCAAAGGAGCAGCTTGTCTCATAGGAGATTTGTGATATCTTACAGCTGAGTAAAGAGAAAATGTCTTGTACTACAAAGGAGGTTGAGGAAACGTCCTTAAGGAAGACGGCAGCTCAGAAAAGAGCAGCCGTGGCAGGCCCAGAGCAGAGCCACAGCCTCCTTGCCAAACAGGCAGACGAGGATGCTAGAGACCTGTTCTAGAGTTTGATACTTGGCTACTCAGCCCACTAGTCTAGGAGAAATACACACATGATATATTCATGTGTGTATGCGCAATATCAAATCCCAAGCAATAAAATTATATAGGATATTATGAAAAAATACACCAATTAAATAGTTTTGCTACTTATAGTTATGATGCTGGATAGAGTTCTTAGCTTATGCCTTATTTCTCCTGGATTCCTGCAAAGAATAATGCTTTGAACCTTCTCTACTGCAGGCCCGTGGCTAAGCTCTCAGTAGCCCTTATATTTCGCAGAGCAGAGTAGCTACATTCCCAAACCCTATTATTTTCATTTGATGAAGTAATAAGGTTTCATGAATCGAGATCCTAAGCTGACAGCCCTATGATTGATTTTTCAGTATGAATGCCCTTAAATTGGACAAGTGGCCTATTTTGAGAACAGATTAACCTACATTTTCAGGCAACTGGGAATGAGAGATCAAACTTTTTCAGCATTTTAGCCCATTGAAGCCAAAAGGTAAACCAATACACTATACTCACTTATTTCTCTCATTTGCAATTTTGATAGAACTGAAGGAAAGACAATACATTATCTTTCAGAAGAGTATTTTAATCTATGTCTTTAACACATCAGAGTCAATCTCAAATATGACCACGATAGAGAAGTAGAAGTATGGATGATCACCTGGCAAAGAAGGATTAAAGGAGACCTTAACATCTTCAGGTTTCAGTTAGAAGTGACAGCTTGCTGGGCAACCTGCAACCTGCTTTGTCACTGGCTTCCTTATCTATGTAGGAACAAAATCACATTCAGTATAAATGTTTCATTTTCCTTTCACCTCTGTAACTTCATCTGTCTCACCATTAACCAAAGTTGGGCTTCCTTCCATGTCTGCAGGATTTCCATAGGGCAGCACTGTCCTCTCTTTACATCTGGATGATACAGGGGAATCCTGAGACAGCCAGAAGAATATAAGGGTAAAATAACCCCCATCAGCTGCATAGGATGTCCTTTCACGAAGAGCGTTTCTTACCCTGTGCTCTCTCGTTACCAACTCATACTAGGGTCTGCTCCAGTGTGCCCACACGAGAACGACAAGCCAGATGGCTTAAACTTAGAAGAAAAGTCTTTTTACTAGAAATACCACTGTTGTCATCAGAGTGGGAGCATGCTGGGGATTTGATACAAACAGTTGTATGTGAAGAGAGAGGTTATTTGCTGTGGATTAAGGAACAAATTAAAGAATTTAGAAGGATTTGAAAGCCTCCTTGAATTGCATCGCTCGGAAATCTCTGGCTTATTGGGTGCTGAGTGCAAAAGCAGGACCAAATGCGTTCTGCGTGACTGCGGGAGGTAACAGCCAGGGCCCTCCTTGAAAGGGTATTTGGTTTTCTGTACTCGGGAGGGGAGAGAGGGGCTTTACTTTCACTACACAGGAGATAGATTAAAAAGCAGAAAGATTGTAAAACTTTTCTCTAGAATGGTATGACCAAATCTTTCCCGACTGCATTCGTGAACTTCTATAAAGTTCAGAGGAAAACACAGATTAAGGGAGAATTTGTACATCCTGTTAAAAATATACATTAAGAGTAAGTAAGTTGGAATCACTTTAGTTGCAGGAGAGAAAGCCAAAGTCCGTTTAATTTAGTGGGTTTACTCCCACTAACTTGACTGAGATCTCATCTGTCTCAATAAGGCATCATTACTATCAACTAAAATCATCAGCTGTCTAATGGCCAAGAGTCTGATTCAGTCTGTAGAGGATCCTAACAGTTCACTGAGATACATTGTGCTGGATGAACACTTGTGCAGCTGACAGCAACTTCAGAGTGCAATTTTAAGTGATCTTTTTTTGAGATTCTTCTCTACTTTTATGTTCATGTTAAACATATAGAGCTACTTTGAGCAGAGTGTTTCTTCTGCCACCTGGTCGGATGTTTTTATTTATGAGCACAGTAAACAAGATCTTGGCATCTGCTGCTGTCACAGTCACTTGGACAAAATATTTTAAGTTGGCTGCTGTTAGCATAAGTTCATTTTCAGACTGTCAGTCCACTTCCTCGGACAGCTTTCCCTTTCACTTTATAACAGGTTGTTTCTCAACTTGATCAGTATTGTTGATGTTCTGTTATTCTGTTAGTACTTCTGCTTATAAATGTTATCATCTCCCCTCAAAGATTCAAGAAGTCCATCCAAAAGAGAAGACATGTGATTCTGCAATGTGCAATATGCTCACGCTGGTGCTGCTTTAATTTACATTGCGTGAGTTAATCTTCTCATCCTGACCTCAAATTGATTATGTTGCCGGACAAGTAAAAAAAAAGGATTTTTGTTTAAAAATACATGCATTCACTCTGATTGTCTATGTGTTTAAATTTAATTTAAAATCAACATTCTGCCAATCTAGTGTTGGGGTTTGGAAACAGCAAGTGCTTGTGCTTGCTCGGCTACAAACATAAAACACTCACACGAAGCAAACAAATCAGACAGAGAGGCAGATTTTAGGCTCACAGTAATTAGATTAGAATCCAGATTTTCACTTAATAAATCAGTTACAATCAGACGTCAGGCAAGAGCTCACAGTTATTTGGCGACCGCTCGGTGTGAGCAGTCGGAGATCAGTGCGGTTCTCCTCACGCGTGGGGTTTCCAGGGGAGAGCTCCAGACTTGCAGTGCCCTGTGAGCGTTTCCACGAGCACCTCGGTCCCTCTTCCTCCTGCAAAGGTGTCCTTGGGAGCTGCGGAGCTTTCTGCCCGCTGGCCTGTTTGTGCCTCCGTGTCAGGAGGATGGGAAGAGAACACGAGTATTTCTTTTTTTGCCCCAAACCCTCCCCTGTGAGGGCAGAACATCGCAACAAGCTTGGACAAAATAAGTCCCAGTCAAGCACATTTCATGAGGCCTGTTTACATTTTCTTTCTGACAAATGTTTATAGTGCCGCGCTACTTTCAACTTGTCTGACTCAGAATTAGGGCTCCAAAGTCTTTTATGCTGGAAAATACAGGTCTCTCGAAGTTTTACAGAGGACTAGATGATATCAGTTTGTTCTTCAAAGGTATTCTGAGCATTTGCTGGCTTAAGACATCTCTGGCAATGGTGGTTTTGCAGGATCCAGACTCAACTCCAGGGGAACTGCAGGAGGCACCTTAAGTCTTTCTGTGTTTAGGTGGCAAAGTGGCTTTCCCTGCTCATTTGGACGTTATTCCCTTCAGCAGCAGAGGTGGAATTTTCCAGCAGGAGAGGAAGGCAAAGTGAAGGGGAAGAGGCTGCAGCTCCTGGCTGTGGTTTGGGAAGTGTAAGCTGGCGGTGGGACAGGTTCCCCAACTACCCTGCTCCAGAGCGGTGCGCTGGGACGGTGCCCTGCAGCAGGCTGGGTTGCATTTGGTGCAGTTTGCTCAAAAAAAGAGAAAAAAAAAAAAAAAATCCCTCTTGCCCCAAAAGAAGCTTTTGGAACACATCCCATAGATTTATCCTTTCCCCTCCCATTCTGTCACACAGTCTGCAGTCTGCAGGTTCTGGGCTGGCCAGTTCAGACAGGTGGAGGTTCAGGTTTTGCTTCCTACTCTTTTAATCATTACTTGCTCTTGATTGAAACCCGCTTCCAGCTTTTTGAAAAGGACTGCATTATATACTGGGCTTTCCGCTTCATTCAAACGATCTGTTTTTTGTTTCATTGTGGTCAATTTATCCCTTTTTCAAAGGAGGTGACTGCATTTGGGTCTCTGCAATGACCAAGAGGTTGAGGAAAGAGGGAAAGAGGAGATGGTTGTTTTACCGTGCGCTTTTATACAACAAAATTGGTTGTTTGCATGCTCTGCTTTTTCATAAAGAAAAGGAAATTTGTGCATTATCTGCTTATAAGAAGCAAAATGTGGCAAAGCGTCTGACTTTCGCCAAAGAGAATGCAACCGCGATTGTCTTCAGCCCTGGGCTCCACTTGTTTCCTCGGTAGCTCCTGATTCTCAAGTGTTTGTTCTCGAGGTAGCAAGCTAAATACGTGCACTTTAAAATCAAATTCAGGGGTCATGAAACCCATCATGCTGATGATTTCAGGCCTTACACAAACCAAGCAGACTCAGAAAAGTGTTTAGAAAAGAAAAATAAGAAGTCTTCTGGAATGCAGTCCTCAATGCCAAGTACATTTTGTATAGAGCACCGTGGAAAAACAGCATTTAAAAATGGAAAGGTCATAATCTTGACCTGCTTGGCTTCCATGAATAGTAAAATATCATTGCTGTGGAAGAGGAATATGTGCCATGGAGGTGCATAGTATGAAAGAGAGGGAGTTAATTGCATGAAGACAATTAATCTTTCATTATCTGTAATAAGCAGTGTGACAAATGTGTAGATGCACCTGCTTTTATTTCAAGTCTCAAAGTGCTCTGACAATTCCTAAATGGAGACCCAAGGAACCCCATTCCCATGGAATAACCTTAAGCTCCTGTTCTTTTACATTCTGTTTTTGCAGTCAGCAGGGATAGCTCAGATGATACGCCCCTGTCGAGTGCCATGTGGAACAGGTACAATTGCTTCTTCAAAAGGTAAAGCCTTTTTGACCAATATTTCATCTTCGCAGTGAACATGCACAATTTCAATGGTGCAGAATGTGACACGGATACACACTTAACATGACAACTGACCTAAGTCTATCTGCTAGTTCCTTGGAGAGGCAATTAGATCAGGAACAGAATTGTGTCCGTCATTCCAATAGGTTTTTCTCGTCGGTGTACATTTGATGTTGGTGGTAATGGAAAGTGAAAAACATATCATTCATGCAAGGAATACGATAAACTTGATTTTATATTATTTTCCTTGCAGATTCCAGCCTAGAATTTTATGAGAATTTCTATAATGTGACTGATAGTGGAGGAAGGATGCAAAGGAAGAGCCTCAGAAGAGCGGTGCTGTTCCGTGCTCCTGGCCTGAGGATGAGCAGCAGCTCTGCAGAGTGAAGTGTATTAAGAGCAAACCTGCATTTTGTGCGTGTTCAAGCAAGGTGCTCAGTCCACAAAGGAGCCTGCATTGCTACGGGTGCCAGAGCATGGACAGGGTAAGGCTGGTGTCCTGTGAGTCACTAAGTAATGGTGCTGCTGCTCCATAAGGCACCTAAAGACACGTGTGAATCTTCCTCCAAGCGGGAAATGTCACTGCTGCAAACCTGAGCAGTTTTGTGCAGCTCAAGTGGAAAGCAGTTTTTAATGCTCTAACTGGATATTTATAAGGCTCTCCTCACTGTGTGTCACATAAGCAATATTGATCTTGCACTGGTAACAACATATTGAGGTGAGAGGGTATTGATCTCGTTTACAGGGGAGAGTGATTACCTGGGATTGTGCACTTGGCCAGGAAATGGGCTATAGTATTTAGGTGAACATTTAATGAAACTCTAGGTTTTAAAGAGAGATATAAACTATTAAAAATAATGAAATCAGCAGTAATTCATTGTGCTGTTAGCATTATTTACCTTATCTAGCCTACTTGACCCTCGTGAGCTGAGCATTTGAACACCTTTGAACTGCAACCACAGTGAGGTAGCAAAGTGCCGTTGTTCCCGTCTGGCCAAGAGTGAGATCGCTTCTGTGGAAGAATTAGAATCCACTCTCAGATTGAAAAGAGCTGTCAATTAATTGGCAGACGGCCTCGTGTTTTGGGTCTTTTTAGCCAAGTAAAATTGTGGATTTTTTTTTCTTCCCAGGGTTGTCCGTCCCTGTGAGGAAAGCCTTGTCTTTCCAAGTAGCCATTCCCTGTGTCCGGTAAGGCAGTTGTCACGTCACATCTGTAGCAGCTGGCTTTGCTTGTTTTGTTGCTGCAAGAATAATTAACCTCATTGGAATAAGAAAATTTGTTTCTTTCCCAGGGGTATATCTTCTCTTAATCCAACACAGAAAGCATAAGGATTTTTCCTGACTTCAATGCACTATTTATATCTCATTCCATTCAGAATTCAAAGCCAAGTTACCCCCAAGCATTTGGTTTGGGTGGATTAGTGTTTCTTGTAGCATAACGTGAGAAGGGTTCAGCAGTACGGACGAGCTGGGATCTGCAAGACATGCTCATTTTTCAGGTCCCTGAAATTTAAGGTTTTGTCCCAGAAATCTTCATTAATGACATTAGTCACCACCTTTCTTATACTTCTAAGCTGATGCACAGATGACAACAAGCAGGTTTTTTATTTGTCTGCTTGTTTGTTTTCCATCACCATAAAACCTGCCCTGCTTCTCCAACTCCGTTTACTGTTTATAACATTAATTCCCTATCACATCAGCCCACACTAACTGCAAAAGGAAACTGACTGCTGTGGTTTCTTATTATCTGGGCTGCAAAAAACTGAATGTGCAATGTAATCAGGTTAAGCTTTCTTTAGGGTTTGGGATCCCTCCCTGTGTGTACACAAGAATCTGGATGCTTTTGACCGTGCCCATCCCACTGCTGCTGCTGGGGCTGCCCTGGAGCTGAATGATCAGTGCCACATCTGCACACACAGGAAGGCTCATTCTTTAACATGCGTTTTAACTCAGTAAGCCTCTGGCATATCTGCAGTCCCCAGACACCGAGGTTAGCTCTCAGAAGACTGTAAGTCTTGGAAGACTTAAACAGCACATCGTGAGAGTTTGCAAGCTCAGGTATATGAAATGACAAATACACATAATCTGCTTCAGGAACCGGTACCTGAAATTTTAGGTTGTCAAACCTGTTAAAGAGGCCGACCTATGCTGAGTTTTGCTCAGTTTTGTTCACTCCTGCTATGTGTCTCTGGGAAATGAGTACTGGGAAAGGAACTCAGTTGTGCACGTGCAAAAGTGAAACTCTTGTTGCATTTTAGCTCCCCACAGTTGTGAATGAACAAGGTTTTCATGCTGTTGCTAGAGAGACATAGTTTACATGGTCTTACTATTTAATGCAACTGCACATTTAAGGTTTTGCTTCCAATGATATGGAAACAAAATTGCTCCAAAAACTTCCTAGCTTTGCGGAAAGGTTTTCAAGATCCAACACTGGTTTTAAGTCAGAAATTCAGTCCAAACACTCCTGACAGCTGTAATAGCCAGCTCTATGCTTAGTCAGGTGCAGGAGTAGCCTTCAAACACACCTTTGAAGAGTGACTTGTCTCCATCACTCCATTTCTCCAGCCCAAGACAGACACCCCGGCACTGCTGCCCTGCGGCACTTGCAGCGTGTGACACCCCAGGCAGCAGGTTAACTGATACTGTTGGGCTCGGTGCCTGTTAGCCCTAAACCCAGGAGCCTCCCTCACGCCCATGCAGCAGCACTGCCTCTTTAGGGATCGCACGTGTATGAAGCTCTTCAGTTCTTCAGCTCGTATCTCCAGCGTTTCTTGCGCTGGCCGCTATTTGGCATCGCTGGCCGTTGTCTCCTGCTGCTGCAGAGCAGCGGTGACCGAACTGCAGCACAGGTGCCCAGTGGAGAGGGGAAACGCAACGCGCTTCTCAGCGCAGCCTGAAACTCTCCGCACGGTGTGCGGACCCAAAGCGGAGTTCGCAGTGACAGCCCTGACGCTGGGGGGACGAGCTGGGCCCCTGCTCTAACTTCTGTGGGACCAAAGCGTCCGTGCACGGGGCGGCTCCCGGCGCTGCCGACCCGGGCGGGCCGGGCCGGGATGCGGGCGGGCTGGCCCGGGGGTGCCGGGGTGCGCGCGGGCCGGGCCGGGCTGTGCGGCGCGGTGGGGGCGGGCGCGGGACAGCCCCAGTTCCGCTTCCTGAGGCGGCGGGGCCGGCGGCGCGAGGGGCTCCCGGCGCCCATGGCCGGCGAGCGGGCGCGGCGCTTCACGCGGAGCCTCCTGCGGCCGGGCCAGGCGGCCGAGCTGCGGCTGAGCGCGGCCGCCGCCGCCAGCGGCCGCTGCCAGCTGCGGGTGAGCGGCGCGACGGGACGGGACACGGGACGGGACACGGGACGGGACGGGAGCTGCTCGGGACTGCGCCTCGCACGGGTCCCGCTCCGTGTGTCCCGTTGCCGGAGCCGCGCATCCTTCCCGCTTGGTTTTGGGCTCCTTTGCCCCGCGTGCGGGCGGGTGAAGCGAAGCGCGAGCCGAAGCGAAGCGCGAGCCCAAGCTGCGCGCGGGACGCGCTGAGCCGGGCGGCGTCGCGGCGCCGTCGAGGCGCCCAGGGCGCTCGGGGCGCGTTCCCCCGCGCCGCGGTGCTCGGCGCCGCCGCCGTTCCGCTTTGGGAACGGCCTCTGGGCCGCCGCGCGGCGCCGCTCCGGGCTCGCCCCGAGCTGCCCGCCTGCCTCGGGGTTCACCGGTACCGCTTGTCAGCCGTGTTCGTGCCAAGGCTGCAGTGCGCTTCTTGAGGCCGTGCTCCGTGAGGCACAGATGACTCCTGCTTTGATGATTAAGTAAATCATGATTTCGGTGATTCATGGAATTCAAATACATGTTTTCCTTTCTAGCTTTGCAGGCGAGATAGTTCACGAAATAGAGTAAATGAAACTGAAAGAAGTAAGTAAGCTGGCAGTGAAGTGTCATCACCAATCGAAGTTTAATCCGGGACAGGGAAGCAGCTAAGTGCAGTGTGTGCCCGCTCGCCTGCTCCTTGGGGCAGGAAGCCACTTCTGCAGCTGAGTGCCCACAAAGGGGCTCTGTGAGTGCCCCGCATTTGCAGGCCTGAGGTCTCCTCTAGGAGTGCCTATAAAACACTTCCAAGTTTTCAACTGGCCAAATCTTGGTAGAACCTTACTGTCCCTCCTGTCTTCCCTGGGCTGTTGCCAGATAGGACATATTAACCCAATAAAGGGGTTTTGTTTATTTGTTTGTTGTGGAAATCAAGCATGATTAGGGCTCTGCTCTAACTCTGTGCTGAGTAGTCTTGCATTAAGGGGTCTATTTAAATTAAACTGTATTTTTCTAATTGTGTCTTAAGGTGTTACAAATGAGATATTGTAAGCATGGTTTATTTGTTTATTTATTTATTTGTTGTACTGTTCTCTGTCTTAGCTGCAGTACTGCAAGAAAACCAGGCATTGAGCAAAACTGCATTTGATGGTCTATTTCCATTGAGTAAAGTCTTTATTTAAGAAGTTGCTAACAGATCTTGCGTTGCTAATTCAAGGATGTTATATTTAATTACTACTTGTGTACTTGCATTACATTGCATTCAGTCTCTCTGACTTTAGTTGTGGGTCAAGAAATGATGTATCTCCTCTCTGTGCGCCTGACTTCCTCTTGGCTGCTGAAACGCCCTGGTGCTGGATTTCATCAGGCCCTTTGATTTGGTTTCAGATCCGCAAAGACGGCCTTTTAAAGATATTAGAGTTAAGATTGGGAGAAGCCAGGCCCGGCTCTGGTTCCAGTTACACTGCGCAGAGGGGGTGCTTGGGGGCTTCCAGATGTTGCGTTTCATTCAGCAGCAGGCATGGGGGTTCTCACGTCCGCGCTGCTCGCTGGGTGAATATGTTTGTGTGGTGGGCAACTGTAATGAAGTCACCCTCTTTGCACAATGTTTCCGGGGGTTGCCACCTAACACTGCTTGTGAAAGACACATTTTAGAACAATTTCTCATGCTGAGAGCCTCAGGCCAGCTGCAAAGCTGCTATCTGTGTGATTAGATATCTACTAGATTCACAAACCATGGGAAATTGGGCTCTAGCATGAAGACCAAGCAGCAGGGTGGCCCTCTCTCCAGCCGCAGCATAAGGAGGTGTTACAGCTTGGAGTTGTATCTCTGAGACACTTCCTTCATGCCCTAAAAGGCAGAATGCAGAAACCTGGGTTGCACGTGCATCAATCCCAGGCAGCTGGGCTTGGGAGCTGCAGTGTTTCAGCTAATGTGGAGCCTGCTGCATTAATTGTCAGCAGGTGTGTGGGGTGAGGACCAGCACAGCACAGGTGTCCTCAATGATTGTCCCCTTATTTACTGTGTGCTCGGCCAGTTCCTTCTCTTTTAGTGACCTGAGGCAGCTGTGGGCTGGTTGGTGAAAGGGGTGAGCTTGTTTCAAGTGTTCTCCAGGAGAAGGTAACCTGTTCATGGCATTTTAGAACTTGATTGGGGAGGGTTTTTAATCCCAGAGGTGGGTATTGAGCTGCCAATGGCTGTTTGTGATTTTGAATAATCTATGAATAATGTACGCTTGCTTGTGGCGTTGAAAAGTGAACCTGACCCTGCTGACAGCCCTGGCAATGCTCGTGCTGCCAGGCCACGCTGTGGTCCTTTCTTGCCGCCTGGCTACGTGTGAACTGAGCTTCCATGTGCAACATAAGGCTAATGAGTGAAACAGAATTTGCACTGGAAAGTTGGCTTGTGTGGAAGGCCCAGTGCTCGGTGAGCTGTTGCCTATGCAGAGGGGAGTGTCATTTAAAGCTCAGTCCTGAATGGAGCCTTTTTCCTGATGATATTCTGATCTCTGCTGTTTGTCCAGGGTGAGCACCAGTAAAGACATCTATGCAGCCAGTGAATGTACCCTCTTGAGATATACAAGCACACATAGTTTGTCTTATTTATGTGTGTGTATATATATAAGCATGTGTGTATAGACACAATCTTCATAGACCATCTACTAAATTTTTGTCTCTGTAGACTTTCTAATCTATTTTCTTTCTTATCTCTTTCTTTTTTTTTTCCTTTGGTTAAAGCTGAAGTGACAGTCGCATGAAGTAATCTTAAAAGCAAGCAGAGATGAAAGCATATGCAGCAAATGAAAGTCTCATCCCTGCTCAGGTAGTTACAGGGATCAGGGACAGTGTCTTTGGTACTTGGAGGTGATGGGATAATATTTGCAGTCCAGATGCTGTGAAGGGATCTGCTTTTCTGGGCCTTTGTGCAGGATTTCAGCCTGTTTGCAGCAGGTAGATGTGAGATGCTAAGAACCTTTGGTAAATGCAATGTAATGTTGTAGCACTGAACGTATTTTTGTTACCTGTGAGTCAGGTATTGAGCCTATATTCCAAACTTGCACCATTAACCTGGGTAAAATCCCTTGCCTCTCCAGAGAAGAGGCGAGACCTACGTTGCTCTTGACGGGACCCCTGTCCTGGTGGCCTGCTCGTTGTCGGGTGGCTGCTGAGCAGCCTGTAGCTGTTGTGCAGCTAGGTACCCTGAGGACGTGGCCCTGATGAGCCTCGGTGGCGAGGGGGTTATTACAGCTGGCTGCTGGAGCGCGGCTGGACGGGCAGCCCAAGCAAAGGGCACGGGCAGGAATGCAGAGCCTGCAAATTCTGCCGCCTCCGCTCTCCTCGGAGCCCTTGTAGGGACAGACCCTGAGCCTCGCGCCAGGGAAACCCTTGTTGAAGCGAGGGGAAGGAGATAAGGGAGGAAAGTGCCAGAGAGGGTGGCAGGAGAGACAGACACGAAGGAAGGAAATGGTCTAGAATGGTTAAAAACTTTTGAGAAAATGGGAAAGAGAAAAGACTTTTTGGGGAAAGAGAGACTGAAGAAGACGACAAAGCGAAGGAAAGAAACAAGGAGAGCTGCAAGGCACATCGGTCAGGTTGGTGGAACTCGTGCAAAGAAGTCCGTAATACAAAATCACCGGGCAGCTGTTTAGGAGATACCAAGGCCTGTGTGCCTGGGTTTAAATGCAGAGGTTTAATAATGCCACGAGCCGGACGCTTGAGTAACCCTCTGTTTTAGATTCACAGGCAGTGAGTCAGCCTGAGTAACCGGCCATGGTCTCGGGCTACAGAGGCTGCATTAACTTGTCCCCTGCATATGGCCCTGGGTTGCAGAGGGGCCTGGGGAGGGAGCGAAGGGGCGGCAGGAGGGAGGGGTGGAGGAGTGGGTGCCCTCTACAAGCAGCACTGGCCCATGCCTGGTGCCAGGAGGTCTCGGTGCTGCTGGGGTTTTACCGGGCACTGCTGCAGCATCTCTGCTGCCACCGCCAGAAGTCAAAACATGTTTGTGGTGTTTCTAGAACAAGGTCAAAGGGATATGAAGTAGTGATACAGATGCTGTTATTGTGCAAATAAGACACTTAATGTATGTGTAGAGCTTTCCAGCTTTGGACTGCCTGTGTTTCTCACAACTTGACAGTAGGCTTCTGAAGTCACACTAATATTTGTCCACATTATACCAGCTGCGTGCTCTTGCATGAGCAAATGCCTGCTTATCCCTGCCTTTTCTGAGAAGGACTGCCCAGGAGCATGCAGTAAGTCTCTAGTAGGGCTCAGAGCTGTTATCTTTGAGTTTATTTCCATTGTGGGCAACCCCACCACATGGCCGGGGCTGCTCCGCACTCTGCCCAATAATCTTGTTGTTGATGTGGTCAGTTCTCCCTCTCTCCTCAAGTCTAAGGAAAACAAGACCTGCCTTCCCAGCCTGCCGCGTGTCTGCCTGCTGTGAGAGGGCCATAACCTCTCTTGTGGAAAGATCCTCCAGGGAGGAAGTCGGGGCTGTTCTTGGCACGTGCCCTTCCCTACGGCGCAGACACAATGTGCAGTGTGGCACCAACACAGGCATACAGGGGGACACGGTGAAATGGAGACAGACGCCTCTCTCCTGTCATCTCTGCCAAACAGTGCTTTATTTCTGCAGAATTTAATAAAAGAGCTCTTAAAAACAGGGGGGTGGAAAATAGCATCTTACCAATTCTTTAAGTTAGCACTTAGCTAGTTAGTAGCTTTTCCTCCACCGTTGCTGCTGTCCTGTCGCTATGTGCACTATGCAGATATTAGCCAGGTGTCAAGGTTACAGTTATTTTCTTAGTAGCCACTGTGGTTCTCTGCTCCCCATTCCTGTTAGGTAGATCAAGTAAAAGGCAACTCCATTGCGAGCCTGAAATGGGCTTGTTTGCCTTTCATCTGAGAGTAATGTTGCCTGACTTAAAGCAAACATGATTCTAGGTTACTTTGACATGTTGACCTAAATTAAATGATGTAGATGTAATGAAATTTAATGAATGCAATAGAGGAAAAAAGCTTCCTTCCAAAGCGTTACTATTTATCAACAAGAGTAGTACAGAAATGTGTGTGTCGGAGTCTGGGATGACTAAATATGCTTAGCACAGCAAAAAAGAGAAGTCTTGGTCTATTATCTTTTGGTTTGGTTAACATACTAGAAGATATTTTTTTCATATTGTTGGCTTGTGTATTTTCTGCTTGATGAACCTGCTTTTACCTCTGAATAAACTGGTGCGTGTCAGTAGATTTGATGAATATGCTTCACATTTATAAGAAAGAATGAAATTTAGGGCTCTTGAATATTTCATAATACGTCTGTGCTTTGCCTAAGCTAAAGCCATGTGTTGAGCCCAGTGGTGCAGCAGAGATGAGATCTGGAAAAAACTTTGTTAGAACTAACTGGAGCATTTTAAGTGTGGTTAAATGTATCTGTGGGTAAATGTATCTGTGCTTAATGTGAGTTCCTCAGGGATGCGTCTTTCGGGGTGAAGGTGGGGGACTGCAACTGCAAACACATGTAACAATGATTCAAAAAGGATATCCGTATGCAGGCCACTTTGAGAGGGAAACTGCACATTATTTGCAGTTCTGCATGTGGGGTAAGCAGTAGTGTAGCAGGATGCAATAATCAAACTTCACACCAGCAGCTGCCTGTTCCAAAGAGTTGCTCTTGCAATAGGACACTTCAGACTTGCTGGTCGTTGCCTGTGCTGCATTTAACCAACCACTACGTGAGCTACATCTCACTTTCGGTTCTTTCTCCTCCGTCTCTTCTCGCGCCCCGTCCCGGCCCCAGCCCTGACTGCTCACTGTGAACGTCTCCCACTCAGCCCCAGGCCTCCATAGGCCTCTCTGTGTGAGGAACAGATGCCGCTTGTCTGCCTGGCACCCTCTCCTTCCTCGCCATACACGCCGTCTTTGAACCTACTTGTTTTTTTCCAGGAATTCTTCTTGACAGTTTTCCAAAGCAGTGATCCTGCTGCTAACTGAACAGGGATCCCGTGTCATGCTGCTCCGGGCTGCCCTTGGGAAGCCAATCCCTAATCCTAAAGAGTCAGGCAGGGCCACATTGAAAAGTGGGGCTTCCTTTAGCAGAGCCTGCCCTCACTGCAGCTCACTTTGAGGGCTGAAACTTTTTTTTTTAAATGTTTTATGTATGTTGTTATTAATAGACTAATCCACGAGAATTACATGAATTAGAACTAAATAAATTGAAAGAAATACAAACCTTCCTCCTTGTATGTTTCCCTCTCAGCCTTGCCTCTCCTTCCCCTCACCTTTCTCATCATGAAGTTGGCTTTTTTAAATTTATTTATTTGACTGTTTTGCAACAGCAGGGAAAGCTAATGAAGTGTAGATGCTGACTGGCTGCTCTTAGGCAGTTTGGCAGGAAATATTTACTATTTCCTGTTCTCTGTGTGTGTGGTTTGTGGGTGTGTTGTTGGTTTGTGTCTTTTCTTTTCTCTCTCTCTCTTTCTTTTCTTTTTTTTTTTTCTCTTTTGACTTTCTCATAAATCTTAACCCATCTGGGGCATCAATATTTGTAGCTACACTGGGATGGACAGTGTCATTAACAGCCAAACTTAAATATTTCTATTGCTTTATAAAGACTGAATGTATTCTGCTTTAAAAATATGGAATTTCCCATTAATTCTTTTGGATGCAGTGAGACTTCTTTAGATTTATATCTGCATAGTTAGGCTGGAAAGCTGGAGTTAAATTTAGCTCTAAAGTATGGCCTCAAACTGATGTGTTGCTCTTCTGGATCCAATTAGAGCTTCCAGAAGTTGTGTGTCCTAGGAAGAAGTTGGGTGCCTCATGCTCATAACTCTCCTAAGGGTGGTGGTGCCATTGAGGATTTGCTTCCTGGCATCACCCTGCTCTACCTGTAAGTTCTTTCTCCTTAATTATCCTCAAAATGGATTTATACTTTGCCCTTGAAAGCCCAGGCAAGTGCTGTGCATAGGCTGGGCTAGAAGTAGCAGCAGAATGGAGATGACCCTGCAAAAGGTGCTCCCGGTGATCCTCAGCCTTCCCTGTGCTTGGCCCTTGCAGTAGCCCACGCTCATGGGACTGGTGGATTGCTTGGGGTGGGACCTTGTGCCAGCGTGTTGCAGCCTTCATGGGTGGCATTTGTGCTTGTGGGGGCTTCTGCCCATCCTTCACTGGTTCAGGGGTTGGATGCTGCAGGGTGCCCCATCAGAGTGCTGAGACTGGGGGTTGGCTGTGCTGAGGGACGCAATGGGTCTGGGTGCCCATGTGAGGTCCTGCAGGTTCCCTTTGCTGCTGTGACAGAGCCGCTCTGTTCATTCAACGTGGGCTTGAGCCTCAGAGCGCCCTTATTTGGGCACATGTTTCTTTGCCTTGTTTGTAGGTTTTTAGTAGTCAAGCTCTGCCTAACCAGCTCAATTTCCCAGCCAAAGCATGAATGGCAGCATGGTGTCATTGGCTGCTGCTCTGTTTGACCATGCAGTCACTGTAAGCTTATATGCAAAGTGACTTCTGGCTTGGCTCTCTTCTGCTTTGACCCTGATAATGTGTTGGAGCCAGCTGTGGGTTGGAACTGTCTCTGCAGCTGCTGTCTCTGCACCTGAATTTGTCAGTTTCTCTTCCCCATACTGAAGGAAAGGGGCCTAAAGGAAATCCAGCATTGTCACGTATGCACTGGGACATTACACACTGGAGTGAAAGCTGCTAATAGGGTGTATAATGACACAAAAACAGCCTTCAGGGTTGTAGGTCCAGCCTGTGCTCCCTAACATTTAAGTAGTAATCTCATGTATTTGCACCATTCCTGTTTGAGCTGTGTCGATGCCAGGTTGTAGGCAGAAAAGCAAGGGGAAGATGATGGTCTCTTTAAAAATCTCTTTTAAAAAAGCAATTATGTGTTCAGCACAGTTAGGGAACAGACTTGAAACGCCAATACACTTGCAGGCGTAAATAATTAACAATTCTTGAAAAATGCTCTCTGACTGCTTTGCTCTTTGTTTCACACACGAGATGTGTCATAATAAAATGCAGAATGCCACGGCTTCTGTCACAGGCTGGGTCAGATCTTTTCAGGAACTTTCTGAAACATTTCTATGAGGACTTTTTTTTTTCCTTGTAAATACCAGCTAATCAGAAATACTAACAGCAAATGTGATTCAGGCTTTAGTAATAAAAACAAATGACTTGCAACCAGATAGCTCCTTCAGTGCAAACGAAAAGTCCTTGCACGTATGTGTATTTAGCTCACAGTTTCTTATATTTTAATCTCCTTTTGAGTTCAGTATTAATCTTTCAAAACACACATGTTCCTAATCAAAATATTATTCTTCTAGTTGGTATTTCAGTCAAAAAATCTTTAGCAGACATATGTTTCTAGAGACTGTGCTACAACATAGCAAATAGAGACCAAACAACTCGGAGTTGGGTTGGTTTTGCTAATTGTTTGTTTAGTTGAGCAGAGCCCGGTGCCTATTAAGTGATACCAGCAGCTTAGGTTCATTAGTTTTTATTTCAATGCTGTTTTAGTCTGTTCCGGGGTTCGAGTGAAAGACAAGAGCGGAACGCTGATGGGAGGCACGAAATGAGAACCACGTGTTGGCGGGAGAGCTGCCGGGGCGGCTTCCAGCGCGGGGCCTCGCGTCTCCGAGTATCCCGAGAAGAGCCGGGGCTGCGTATTCTGCTCCCCCCACCCCCAGATAACAGCAGCATCACCCATGAGGTTTGTTTTATCTATTTGTTTTAGTAGGATTTTTTTTTTTTCCAGATTCTTCTGTTAAACCTGCCAAAATTTGGATGTGCCAATTCTGAACCTCTTTTGTGGGGGGAAAAAGCTGCCCCGGGATTCTTGGCACTGGTAAGATGGAAGCATCAGAAGCCACGTTATTATGCTGATAGTGGACATAATCCATATTCTTCTCATGGGATCTGTCCTGTCAGATAGAAGGACACATCTGCAGCTGCACAGCTGTGGGGACTGAGATGATGGGACATGAGCACCTGATACAACAATTTTACTGGCCCCTGTATGTGGAAATACAAAGTAAAAATTCTTCCTTTATCCGTATTTTGGGTTTCATTTTCCACTTTCCAGCTGTAGAAGCTTACGTTCAGAAACTGAGTGGAACTGTTCCTTCTCCTGGCTGCACTCCCTGCGTACGGAGCATGCCTCATGGGGAGATTGCCCTGAAAGAGCAAGCAGGCATTAGCCAGAGGGCTTTGGAGCTGAGGGAAGCCTGATGGGGAGAGCTGCTTCTGCCCATGCAAAGGGAAGCCATGTGGTCTAAGTGTCAGTGTGTAGCTGCTTGTCCCTGTTGGGCTTTGGTAGGTCTTCTGCTGTGTTCCTTGCCTTGCCTCGCAGGGCACCAGCTCGGGGACCAGCTAAACCGAGCTCTGAAGGAACCTCTGGACCCTGTCCAGCCCAGCTCTCCATTTGGAGCAAGTCCAACTAAATTGGGTTGTTCAGGTGTTGAACATCTCCAAGGATGGAGAGCCCACGGTTTGTGGTGGCCTGTGATGTGTTCACAGCACATCTTGTCGGTGGCCATTCGTCAGCGCTGCTACACTTGGGTTCCCAAAACATCTTTGCATCTTTACTGCTTGCATGAATCCTTTGGAAAGAAGTGTATGAGTCGGTAAGGGCAGACCGAGGGATGCCTTGCATTGCAAACTCTCGAGCTGAGGAAGAGATTGTATTTTCAAATTTGAGGCTGAATGTGTTTTGAGTATGGAACAGGTTTGTTTTTGTTATGCTTTCTTAGTGGGTCATGGTTGGAAAGATGTCAATGGCTTGAACTGATAGTGGAATAAGAATGTTTTATCTTTTCCAACAAGATATCACTGTGCTGAAATTCTGCTTCCTTGCACCAGGAAGGATAGCTGCTTTTTGAAACTAATTCTAGTGTCCGTGTCTAGTGTCTAGTGTGCTTTATGTTCCTGGCCTGAGCAGAAATGTTCACTATGGCTTGAGACAAGCTGTGACTGTGTGAAATAAGAAACAGAGATCAGGCTGCACTCCCTAAAAAGTAGCTGAGCTGTCAAGAATACAGGTTTTTATGGGCCTTACTCAAAACCTGTTGAAGCCTGAGTTTTCAGACTGTTTTGTTAGGCTTTCACTCCTATTTTAAAGGAGAAAGGGCAGCACATTAAACCACTGTGTTATTCAAGCCCCATAATACAAAGAACTTTGCACAAAGGGCAGCTGGTCCAAACCCACATACTGTGCTTGAAGCATCAGTAGCTGTCGCTGACCTGTTCCGGACCCCCACGATGTGCTGTTAGAGGAACCGTGCTGCACCACGCGGCCTGTCCAGGGCTGCTCGTTTGCCTTCCCAGTAGTTCCTGAAGCAGCAGGGTTAGTGCCAGAGCAGTAAAAGGGGAATATGGTGGTTCTTGTGGCTTTTCATCCGTCTCAAATGAATTTCAAAGAATAAAATGTATATAGCTATGTCTCCTGGACAAAAATATTAGGATATGAGATTTCCATGATACTTAAATTGTGCTCTGTATAGAACTGCAAGATCTGCAGCAAAAATTAAGATACTGGAGTGAAAACAGGCCATTGTGGTATTTGTTCTTTCTCTACCCTCATAAACCTTACTTTCTTCCCTTTTTCTTATTTTCCACTCTTCTCTTCCATTGGGTCAATGAAATGCAAGTCTAGGAAGATGCAGGAACAGCTGCTGTTAATATTGGTTGAGGGCTTTCATCTAGGTTGTACTTGAACCTTTCTGCAAAGGGGTAAAGATTTTCTAACTATTTTCTGTATAGTGATTTCCTGCGCAGCCGGGAGCGCCGCGGTGAATCCGCCGTGCGGCTGCTCCTCCCTAGAGGGTGCCAGACGCCGGCTCTGCGCGTCCCGCCGGCCGCGGAAGGGGCTCGGCGGAGGTGCCCGGGCGGCGGAGCACCCTGCCCCGCGGGGCAGGCTCTGCGTCGTGGGTGGGATGGGAGAGAGGGGCCGCGTGGACCCTTTAAGCCCCTCGGAGCTTCCGACGCTGACTGCAGCTCAGCAGGGTCTATGAGAATTGCCAAGGCTTTGGCTGTCAGCCACGGGCTGTTGCAACAGAGAAACACAATTTTAAAGAAAAAAAAGTTATGTGCTTCAGCAGTTGTATTGAGCAGTTAATGAAGCAAGTGCCTGCTTTTCCAGCCTCCTGAGCAGTAGCCTGTGGAAGCTCGGTGGCTTTCAGCAACTTTCCTTGGTCTCACTGTGTGCTTCAGAGCTGCTTCTTGAGCTGGGTGATGGCAGAGGCTCAGCCTCCTAACGTGGTGTTCTCTGCGGGTTCCTGGGCTGGCTGTGAAAGCCCTGGGGCACAATTGTGTTAGAAACAAAGACAGGGCAGTTCCTGAGGATGCTCCTAGTTACATTGTCCTCCACTAGAGTTCTGGCAGGAGAGGGAAGGGGAGAAAAGAGCAGTATGAAATCCCACCATAACATGGTATCCACCATGTCCAGCCACTTTGCTTCAGTTATTCATTAAAAGAAGCTTGCTGAGGGATTTAAATCCTCCTACACACCATTCCTTGGGCGTAAATTGTATGATGACCCACACCAATCTTGTCAGGCAGGCCTCCCTAAGGACTGCCTTTTGGAGCGTTTCATCTCTCTGACCTCAGTTGTGATTATTCAGAAGTGGATTAGGACTCCACTATTTACTTTCAGGTAGCAGAGCATGAAGAGCAACTCTCAAACTTGTGTAAACTTTCCCATCTTTTTTTTTTTCTTGGAAATGCTTCCAAGCCTCCACAAAAATAAACTTTGGAGGCAAGAACTTGTGATCTCTCTGAGGGAAGTTCCCTTTACGAAGAAGACCTGTCAGCCCTGGTGGTGTTAGAAGGGTGATGTGGGTGCTAACTGGAAGGTGCTGAGGGAAGCCAGAGTGGCTCAGCAGAATCTGGGTTATCTTCCTGCAGCTGTGGGGGGTGGCCACTGGCCATGTGGTTTGTGTGTTGGGGATGCTGCTTGTTGTGTGTGCTGGGATGATGTGTATGGAACCGATACCCATGGGAGCAACTCCTGTAAGGTAGACTTGGAAAATGCGAGACTGACACTGCTCTTTCCCAAAGAACATTTGTCAGAAAAGAATGATTTGTGCTGTAAAAGAGCAGGGCTTTGCAGGGGTTGAGGTGGTAGGGCTGGTTCCAGAAGTGTTCAGAGGAGCTCCATGCTGAGATGTGCCAGGAGGTCTCATGGACAAGAACCTCCTTGAGATACACCCTTGGCTGAGCTATCGAGGGCAGACCCCTCACCTGGCAAACCTCTGTCCCTTCTTTGACAGGGGGTTTATTGGAATCATACCCTGGAAAGGTGACCATCATGATACTGCTCTTAGGTGTTTTCTGTCTCTGCTTCCTCTGTCTGTGGAGAGCTGCTGGATGCAATGAACACATTTGTAAATTCTCTGGGATTTCACCGCAGTTCTCAGGCGGGTCACGCAGTCAGGCACCCCAGGTGTCCCAGCAGGTAACGGCCTCCTGCAGAGAGGAGCTTGAGCTTGGTTTGCAGCTGCACAAATACCTGCAGGCAGCAAATGCCGTTTCCCCCCTGCCTCCTCGAAGGCTGCATTTAACAAATCCACATCCTGTGCATCTGAGCTGCAACATGTTTTATAAGCAAAGACTTCTCAGTCACTTTTTCTCTGTGTTTGCCCTAAACCTCAGCACTCTGCCACTTCCATCTGTGTTTTGATTATATTATCTGTTATCTCCTCGTTCAGTCATGAGGTTTAGGTGCTATAGAAAAACCAAAAGCTGTGAGTCTTCTGGATTGAGTGGGTGCCTTAGAATAACTTGTTTATAGAACTTGTTTATAGCTGTAGTAGAGCTATTACAGCACCAAGCCAGTAAATTTTGCAAAGTTACCACAGTAGAGACGCCCTGCTGTTAGCTGGTGCTGTGGCATTTGCACAAAGAACAAATGAAGGAGAAGAAATCGGCATCGATGTGTGTCAAAGGACTCGACAGGAGTGCAAGAGCTGGTGCACTCGAAAAGGGTGAACTCTGAAGATTTGTCCAAAACGTAGGTAAAGCAGCATGCTGGGAGTCCGTGTGCTGATGGTTCAGATGACACAAAGAGAAAGAAAATTATAGAAAGTGTTGGGCCTGCAGAAGTGCATGAATGTTACAGAGAAGAAGAAACTCGGTGCTCGGAGGAGGGGTTTCCCTCTGCTGCAGAGGTGTTTCACCTCTTCAGCCTCCTGCCTGTTTGCAGAGCTGCAGTCTCTCAGCTGGAAGCTGATGGAGGACGGTGCAGAGCTGCCAGCTCCGGCACCCAGATGCCTTTTCACTCTGTTTCTTATCCCAGATGTGGCAGGTGTGACCCATTTCTGCCACTGTGCTGCACAGTGCCCCCCTGGGCGAGGAGGGCTGGGGACTGCAGCAGGGAGAGCGGCTCTGTTAAAGCAACCGTCCCGCTGCCCCCAGCGCCTGGGGTCTCAGAGAGACCTCTCCTGAAACAGTGTTGCTGCCATCACTGCTACACGGCCACCGCTATGAGCAATGAACAGCGTGGGAACTGGGAGTCAGCGGGTGGGAGTGCGGGTGCTGCCCAGCCCACCCACTTCCCCCTGCTCACCTGCTGGACTAAAGGGCTCAAAATGGTCCCTTATGCCCCTCTATATGAGAGCAGCTAATGCTGTTGATAGCTGACACTCGAGCAAGATGTAACACGATCCCTATGCTCCAAGAGGAAATTGTTTTGATATTGAAATTAGAAGAAAATTGGTTTGATGTTGTTTGTACGTCTAGGCATTTTTAATGGTCTGCAAGGCTTCCTTTCCAACGATAAGCTGTGCTGCTGTGAGATACACACACCCCCTCCTCCTTCAGCTCTTCAGAGGGATTTTCTTCCAAATGCATTAGCTTTGTTTTTCCTGAATCAGGTGTTTTTCTTGAATTTTGAGCATGGCCTAGAGGCTAGTTTTAGCTGGATTTGGCTCGTTGGGTTACTTGATTTGGAACTAAGTCTCATTCCTCTTTCATAAGAGCGAAGGAGAAAAGGCCAAGATTATGTCATTCCGACTTGCATTGAATAATATCTTAATCTGCAAATAATGGTACCGAAGTCACTTGCTCCCTGGCAGAGAGCAGCCGGAGCCAAAGACCACTGAAATAAATGGGAGCCTTTGGGGGGTGCAAAGTGTTGGGCCGGGCTCGAGGGCACTGTTCTGTGTGAGCGCCCAGGCGCGCAGCCACGAGTTGGGGTGACGGGCTGCGGTCGAGAAACCAAATCTCATTTAAGAGGAACCCCTGCCCATGGTAGCGATGGGAAGGCAGGGGTGGCAGGCAGGAGCCCACAGAGCTCCTTTAATTTTATTAGAGACCTGCTCCTTGGGGCAGCTTGTGCTGAAGAGGTGGAGGTGAGAAAACGCTGGCGGCGGGTGCGTGGCTTGGTGTGTTCAGCTTTTTTGGCTGATGTTTTAATTAAAATGATGCTGCTTCATGCCAGATTGCTAGGCAATTAAACTCTAATCAAACCCAGAACAAGGTATTTCCGAGGCATGTTTGCAGAGCGATTCTGAAGGCAAGCGTAAGGAGGAGTATTATTTGCACAGGCTGCGTTAAGGGACGTTAACTGGTTGCTTGTGCCCCCATGGGAATGGATGGCAAAACCCTTATGGCCTCCATTACAAAGCAGAGCGTTTTAATGCAAGCTAAATATGTTTTTGGAGGAATATTATAACAAAGTTATCAGTATCATCTTAACAGCAGCTTTGCCAGAAACCCTGTTGGAAATTCTTTGTTTTCCTGATGTGCAAGAGAAATCCATTCTCTGCAGATATTCTTAGCGTGACCTTTCTCCCGAGTGCCATTAGCTGGGGCCGTGCAGCATCGGCCCCCGCGCTGGCTCCCGGTGCCCCGCATGGTGTCAGAGCCCCTTGGAGCGCCGTGGGGTGACAGGGGCTGGGGCCAGAGCTCCCCTTGGATGAAGCGCCTGGCACCCGCCGCTCCTTGGGGGTTGACGGGGTTGCATTTCAGAGCGAGCCCCTCATCAGGGACCCCTCTCAGCACCAGCCTCCTGTGTAGCTGTAGAAATGTATTAGTCTGCAGAAGAGACATGTGTGGGAACACACAACAGCTGCGCTATTGAGAGGCAGCTCGGAGCTGGACGCTGCTGTTCCTCATTGAACCGCAGCTATTTCAACATGAGCTTCATGAAGCAGTCCAGATTTTTTTTTTTTTGTTTTCTGTTTAGCTTGTTACATTTACAACTCAAATGAGATGGCTGCGTTTCACTGCAGAAAACTGCAAGAAGTGAAAGGGTTGCGAGCCCCAGTTATCTTCCGTGGCAAAGCCCCCTAAGCAAAGTATTTTAAAAACAGCAATGCTGATAACGAGAGCTAATAACTTTCCAGATGTTTGCTATTATTCTGCTGCATATGACTCTCTTTGAGAGGCATTTAA
The DNA here is from genome assembly GCA_003342815.1 of Eudromia elegans. NCBI lineage: Eukaryota > Metazoa > Chordata > Aves > Tinamiformes > Tinamidae > Eudromia > Eudromia elegans. The sequence goes on along the minus strand of PTEX01000002.1, from coordinate 2,936,636 downwards.
GCTGAGCCTGCCAGTTGTTGTTGCTGCCTGTGTGTGTTTAATGAACAGCTGGAGCCGGGAGCTCTAATGCCGTTGCCTCTGAAGCCGGGATCAGGGGAGGAGGTTTATTGTACCAGACAGGGAGCATTTTCTCATGTGAATTCAGAAGCGGAGAGAGAGGAAGGGAAAAAAAAAAAAATCTTAATGCTCCGCGAGTGCGTTTCAGCTCCAGTGGATCAGAGCTTTCCTCTATCCGCATCCCAGCTCTTCGGGCGTGATCAGATGATCAGGGCTCGAGGAAGCGATTGGAGAGCGAGCTGGCTGCAGCTGCACTGTAGGCTGCTTTCAGGGACAAGGAGCCACTGTTTTTCCAACATAGCATAAACATAGAAGTTATTTTGTAGGCTTCAGGATGCAGATATGGGCTGTGCTGCCAGCATTGTTCTGCTCCAAGCCTTTCGTTCTGTGGTACAGAGGAACTGTCCACATATTTGCAGACGGCGACGGCGAGAGGAGTTGTCACACGAAATCCTGCCGCTGGATAGCGACGATGAAATGAGCAGACCCAGAACTCTCATCATCATGGTACAGTATCCACTAATCGGCAGAGCTGACAGAATTATTATTATTATTATTACAGATGTTGTGTGATTTATTTTCTCTAGCTATGTAATCAGTATTTGACAGACTGCTTGCACCAGCAGATTAATCTCCTGGTAAGTTTGCTGTCTTTGTTGTCAAACAGAGGCAAAATATTACTTTAATCTACAGCTAAAGCTGAGCTGCACATAGGCTGTGCATTAAATGTTTGGTTATTTGATTTACTTGTGAATCTTCTTGCTGTTTGTAAGATATGGGGCAAGCATTAGTACTCACATTGCATTTATGCCTTATTTCCGAGTGGGAGTTTGGAACAGCAGACAGCTCAGAAATTGTTTACTAAGTCTGCTAGTCTTGGGGGGGAAAAACAACCCCAAGTAAACAGAAAAGCAAAGCCCTTGCATTTTGCCCAGGCTTCAGCTGGAATTTGTATCAAGCTGGATGCAGGTTATCTCCCCATACAGCTTTGCAAGACGAGGTTTTCAGCACTGCTATATTTCCTAGGTCTCCACTTTGCAGCTCCATGAGTTTCCTCCCCTCTTTAGTGAGGGGATGCTCGGAAGACTTGGTCACCGGCTTTCTGAATTAAACCGGTTTAATTTGATTTGTGGTTGAAACAAAATGAGCATTGTAGGTTTATTGGGAGTCAGTGACAAGGCTGTTCCTCATTTTAAATCACTGCTTCGGAATGAAGATAGTTACCACTTATATTTGGCAAAAAAGAGCAATAACTATGTATAGCTAGCATTTTCAGAAACCTAAAGCTACATGGGTCCGTATGGCTTTACATCTATATGGATGTACTATAACCACCTTCTTACTTTGCAGGTGGCAAAGATTTGACACCTTGTTGCTCCTGATTAAAATATTTAAGACCCTACACACTCTTCCTGCTAGTTTACATCAGAGCAATCACATAATGATTTGAGCGTTAGGAAGACTTACAACACATCTTGGCTAGAAAAAGGCTGTGTCCAAACTGCAACCCTGACTCTGCACTGTGGTAGCAGTTACCTAGAGCAGTAACTTACATGGAAGGAGCAGTGGGTAACATCAGGCAATTGAGTATCTGTCACGGGATCTGGCAGAGGTTGGAATGGAGCATTCCTGCCCGTGCAGGTGTGTGGTGCAGTTACAGCACCTGTGCTAGTTGGACCGTGAGCTCCTCCTGATCAGCCATGGGTCTCATCCAGCATGTGGATCCTGGCTGTTGGTGGCAGGGAAGAAAGGGATGGAGTTTGTCCTGGCAAAGCTGGTGATTAAACCTTTTTTGCTTTAAATTCTGTTATCCATAAATCTTTTTCCCTAATTTAATAGTTACATAAACTACCTCAAAGGCTTTTATAACTATCTTCCTTCTGCTGGTACTTTTGACTATAGTGCTCAAAAGGTGAGGAGGGTCTGGAGGGAAGTGCAGTCTGTGAGCATGAGGACCACGTGTGAAACTCGCCGTGCTGCTTGCAAGGAAAGCACAGTCCCTCTAGCGTAACGATGTTCTGGTGCCCATGCCTGGACGTGACCAGCAGCCTGCTCTGTGGTTCTCAGTGCAGTCAAAGCTGCGTGAGGGCTCTCATGCTGCAGCAGAGCTCCGTGCCCTGCAGCGTGGGAGGAACCAGGGGAGCTGCCCAGGGAACTGGGGATGCCCAAGGGGACGAGCACCACCACGGTGGCAGTCTGACCGCTTCTCCTGGCACTGGCTGCTCAAGGATTTCCTCCTGGATGCAGATCCAGTGGAGTCGTGTCGCTAAGAAACATGACTTTGGGTTCTCTAAGCAAACGTTAAAGCTGGGGCTTTAATGCAGTCAAAAGGCTGTGGCCCTCCAGGAGATGGTTGGGATCATCTCCCTGCTGGCTCCCTTGGAGAGGAGGAGGAGGAAGAGTTCAGCCCCATCTCGAGCTGCTTTAGGCACAGGCAGAAGCTTCAGTGGAATTAGCTAGGCAAGCTGCCGTGCAGCAGGAGACTCAAATGTTCTTTATTTGCCTTCCTCTTGGGCACGCGCACCATTACTGGGCTGGATTGTTTATAAGCAGACTAGAAGCAGGTAACTGGAACTACCTGAAACGAATGGCTACCAAGCTTTGCAGCTGGGCTTAGTGATGATGTGGAGCACTGGCAAGTTCAAAAGAAAGCAGCCCTTCAGAGAGCTTTGCTGGCAGAAATAGACAGTGCTGTTTTTGGTAGACTTTCATATTTTACTTGAAAGAGCAGTGTTATGAGACAGGAGGCTGCCGAGCCTTAATAAAACATGTATTATGGTCCTAAAAATACACATGCATTCTCTCCTTGGTTTGTTATAGACCATCAAGTTTGTGTCTGGATAGTATGGCAGGGACAGTTATACAGTCATGACTCACTGCACAGCTTTCAGGCATGAAAATGACCCCAATTGGGCTACTAAGTTTTGTGCCCAGCAGTGGGTAATTGGGATATCTAAAGATGAAAGAGAGAGACTGTCTCCAAATGCAGTCTGTCGAATACACAGGCCTGGGCTCAGCTGCCTCTGCCACGCTGCAGAGCCAAGGCTGTGTTTCACTGTCGAGCACCATGTGCTCATCTTTGATCCTGGAAGCTCCCTTGTTTTAGCCTGGCGGTGACAGCAGGAGCGGCACGTGTCCCGTTGCAGTGGGCACGCGCCTCGCAGTGTGGCACGGGTCCTGGCTCCGAGTGGTGGCACTCGGAGGCAGAGGACACGGGAACACCATGGGGAAAGGCAGGGAAAACCCAAGCAGAGTTTGCAGCTGTTGCCTTACCACCACCTAATAACCACCTAACAAGCTCCATGGTGGTGAGCTTGAGGTTCTGCTTTTTATCCTCGGGCCAGACAGACTAATAATTGTTTTTAGAATTTTTGAGTGGTTCCAAAGGGCAAAGAAGTGATGTGTTTTAATTTTTTTTAAAAAGGAAGTATTTATCAAAGACTGAGTCATCTTTTCTATAGCCTTGGACAGAAGCTTGGGAGTTGCCAGGGACATGCAAAATGAGTATCCTCATGTCTGCTAACCAGTTGAATCATGATCAAATTCAGTGACTCCATGTTTGCTAGATTTACCGGACCATTTTATTCTTTGCCATACCTTTAAGAACATGAGTTCAAGAGCTAGTTCTCCAAATAAGCCTATGATATGGGGAGGTCGGAATTAAAAACCAATGCAGGTGAATACAAATAGCTATACCTGCTTTCCTTTTGGTAAGAAAAAGGAGATGATGCCCAATGAAAGGAAGCTGGTACTTGAGTCTGCATAGCTTGGTGTTTGGAGTGGGAGTGCTAACATTTAGGAATATACTTTGCATTTGGAACGTGTGACTTGAAGAGATGTAGGATGACCTACTAGATAAGGCTCAATATCTTTTCACGTGTTTAACAATCACTTATGGCAGCAGAGCCTGTGTGGCAGATGACAGTAAGGCAAGATATTTTTTTAGGATGTGATTCTTCTGTTTCTTCATTTGCATTCTGCTATACTACACAGGGCAAGATGTTTTAAGTCTTGAACAAAATGCCATAACTTGAACTGAAATGATCTGTCTAATTTGAACACAGTGAGAGCAAGATGACAGCCCTACAGTATCTCTGAAAAGAGACAGTTTGCAGAGATTTTTCTCTGCTTTCCAATTAGAGGTGGAATAACCTCTCCTTTTGCATGGATACAGTGTTCCAGCTCTGCCTGTACCAGTGAATCTATCAGAGCTGCTGCTCATGCCACTTTTGTAAATAGAATTTTAATTCTATAAAATCATTAGAAGAGAGAAAAGTATGGCTTGAGAATCTTCCCCAGCAAGTGTTTTATCTGTAGTGCTGACATTTGCATCCAGAATTGTGTTCTTAAGTTTTGTTGCCCCATGTGTATTAGTTTTATATTTCTAGTTTAATCAACTTCCAGTGCATTCATTTCCTCATCTGTATACATTTAGCTAATTAAAATTTGCATGATATGCATCCTAAGTGTCATGAATGGATAACCTGAAAATCACTTAATGGTCTCCCATGCATGACTTAATGACTTATAAAAAGTATGGGTGGTCATTTAGGGAGGGGTAACAGTGACTTTTGGAAGTTAATATTGCATTTCTCTCTATGAAGAGAAAGGCCCTCCATTAGTCTGATTCCTGAGAGGAGCATCTTGGAAAGCCAAATTACCAAGGGTTATAAAGATCAAAAGAGATGAGAATATTTTTGAATACTTCAAGTCATAAGCTTCAGTCTCAAGTATAGCTGAAAACAACAATAAATGTTTGACTTTGTGCTTCACACTTAAGACCTTAATTTCTGATTTAGCTTCAGCAGGAGCAGAAATAGGCCTAGATGTGAACAGAAACAAAGCACAAAGTACTGTTCAGAAATACTTCAGAAAAGGGGGGTCTGTCAATGATTCCCGAGGGTTCTTGTCCTTGGGACTTCTTGCACATGAAGTTCAGTAGGGCTGCTGATAGTTTCATATTCCCTATCAACCCTGTCCCTTCAGTGGACGTTCAGAGCAGCATTTACCTTGCTATATTGAAAAGTGTCTGGGTTTGTTCTTTTACCAGTTTTGATATCAGACATGGCTATTATTGATTGATAAAATAGAAAAGAATGAGCATCAGATGTGAATCCATTTTCATACCTGTGTTAAAGTATAGCCATGGTCCAGAAGGAGATGGCATAAAACCAGCCTTTCTTTTACTGAGTAAATCAACTCCATGTGTCCCAGTACTATCCAGATGTCTCCTCAGAATGGAATGTTGTGGTGTGTTCTCCTCCTGTTTGTGTTGCAGCAACACATACAGCATGTGTGAAATGTGGAATGAAATAATTAAGAATCTGTCAACTGAATTCTTATGAGAGATTACGAAGAGCGTGGATTCAAACGGTAAAAAAAAAAAGATTAAAGCGTCTTCCTATAGACGAGAGTTTTCTTTGAAAGAAGCAAGCTTTTTATTTGTAAGCAATGCAAGTGTGGAGAAGTAGGCTATAAACTAAAGGAATGGGAAAAGTCTTTGGGAGCAGCAGCCGTTGGCAGCACTTCATGAACACTAATGCGGTTCTCTGTGCTTGACAGTAATCCTACCTGGGATGTCTGCTTAAAGTGCTTGGAAGAGGAGAAAATGAACCTATAGGAAGCTGAAGTAAGTTGATTAAGGCCAAAAGGGAAAGGAGAGAGAGGAGAATAAAAAAAAAAACCCTTCAGGATTTTAAGGCTTTCCCATCTGCAGCATAACAAGCTCTTTTATAGCCCAATCCATGCATGCACGTGCTCAATCTGCTGCAGTATGGGCTGCAATGTCCTGTCAGTGCTTCTGCCTGGCTCTAGTTCTCATGGGCTGCAGTAAATAGCAGCTTCCCACATTGCCCATGGTCGTTTTGCCCAAGTACTTCCACCTTGCAAAGGAAGAAAGAGGAGCTGAAACCCAAGAGCTCAATGCAATACCTTGCCCAGGGTCTGGATGTGGGCGAGCAGTGTCCCCTGCTCTGCCACACAATAACGGAGTGAAATAGGGAGCAGGAAAGGGATCCGGGCCATCAGAGCCACCCGGACAGCCACAAATGCTGCCAAACTAAAAGCTGCTGGGGGAGGGAGCAGTGCACAGAGATGGTGGGTGAGGAAAGAAGAGCTTATTGATGAGAAAGAGAGAAGCCAAGTGGAAAATACTGTTCCTTCTCATCCCCAGAGGATTTGGCATGCTGCTGTTACCCTTTTGTAAGCCTGGCTTTTTAGAGGCTGCCCACCCCTGCTCTGTTGGCACATCAAGAAACTCTCATTGATACTGTTTCTTTTTCTTTCTCCCTCCTCCTTGCTCTTATCGAGAGCTTTAATTTGGTTTTGCAGGAGTATCAGTCTCCCCAGCCTGTTGTTGCCCCCTCATGCCCCTTGCTCAAGAGGCTCCCCCCGCTCTGGGGTCGGGCTGCCCGCTGTCCTCTCGCTCGTGCAGGGCAGCAAAGCTGGCATCTGTGCTGCTGCTCTGCTGATGGGCCTAGTCTGAACAGCCTTTCCCTCCGTGTTTTGAGCTCCTCTCTGTTCTGGGGTGATGTGGTTGTAATGAAGCCTCGTTGCTTCACAGCCTTCCTCACAGCTCGAAGCAGCCTGATCTGCTGGGCAACAGCCCTCTGGCCTTACTGCACAGGGAGCCTGCCCAGCTCCTGAGCCCAGCGGAGCAGGTGCTGTGGGGATGTCCGTGGTGTGAATCACAGTCGTTATAGTTGGACAAGACCTTCATGATCATCAAGTCCAACTACAAACCCATCACCACCGTGCCTGATAAACCATGTCCCTAAATGCCTCATCTGCACGTTTCTTGAGCACTGCCCGGAACGATAACTCCACCACTTCCTTGAGCAACCTGTTCCATTGCTTCACCACACTTTCCAGGTGGAAACTTTTCCTCATATCTAACCTGGATCTTCCTGGTACTGTGAAACAAAGCATGGGTGCTCTAGGTACTGTGAAACTCGGTGTGGCTAGCGTTGGTGATGGTGTCTTTTGCCTTGGATCCCTGGAGATTTGCCACCTGGTTGCTAAAACCTCTCAAGAGTCAGACTTCTTGACCGATTTGTCTGTGTTACAAATGTGTGAGGAAAGGCTGAGTCATGGCTATTGGTGACTGCTGTTGGTGCGGGGCTGAAACAAGACTGGTCTTGGGTCAGGGCACCTCCTGGAAGCACTGGAGCTCCTTTTGCTGTTCTAGTTTGGATCACTTCCTTGAACAATGCAGCTTCAGCTTCCATTAGTGACTGGAGTGAGGAACACCACGGGGGAGAAAGGACTCTCCCTCAGCATCAAAAAGCACGTTGCTGTTCACCACCTCAGGGGTTTGTGGTGATGAGGCTCTGCCATCACCTCTGGGCACTGTTCCAAGTGCGGGCCCATCTAGGGTAGCTTGGAGAGAGGGCCGTGATCCCCCGGGCTGAGATGCAGCAGTTGTGGATCTGTACGTGCCTCTCCAAGCAGAGAAACTGCATGCATTGAATCCCCCCTGGCCTGTGGCATCATTTATTTCAGCTCTGCTGGGTCTCTTAGCTTAGATCTGGCAACCTATATAAATAAACATAAATAAATTACAACCAGTGAACATTTTGTATACATGTTTAAAAAAAGTACACTTTTTAACAAAAGATGGAAAAATGTTCTCTCTATGTTAACTTTACGCCTGTTTAGGACAAAATGTGATGCTCTGTCAAAACAAAGAATGAGCATAATATGTTACCCTTAAAATTAGTCTGTTAATAATTATTGCTAATTTGTGGTTAGTTTAAAACATAATAGATTTTGTGTGCATGGTTTTCAGTAAAAAAAAAAAAGCTATTGTAATGTTTTGTCAGAGTTGCTTTGTGCCTCGGGGATCACTCTGAACATAGCTTATGGAACCAACTGAACCAAACACTTCAGGCTTTCAGTGTTTGCTTTTCCTCGCTTCTCCTCTGTCAACTGCTCTGCTCATTTTCTTTTCATTAGTACTGATATTGCTTGGAGACAAGGGAGCCAGTGTCAGTTCTTGGTTAATGCAGGGGTAAATTCAGCAGAAGAAACTTTTGACTTAACTAAAAGAGCTCAGAAATAAAATTCCGTGCTGCTTGCAGGTTTCTCTCTCAAAAGGAAAAGGAAAATTAAAAAAAAAAAAAAAAGGGGAATGAGAACCCCCAAATTTAGGGAGAGTAGGAATCATGTGTGGCCTTGCTGGATCAACCAGTGGCTATAAAACTAGAATGCTGGGAGAGAAACAATGTCATCGATCACTTATAAATTTCTTTGGCTTTGCAGTGATGGTTTAGTGTTACTTTGATGTTATCAACAGGTTGTGACTTAAGTGTTAAAATAAGATCTTCTGGAGGATAGATGTAACAGTGAAGTGATTAACTACTGCGATGTAAATTCCTGGAACCAGATGTTCCGCCCTCCTTTTGAGATGGCTCTTCACTCCAGTAAATTATGTGCAAATGTGTAACACAGCTGTCTCTAGCAGCTCTGATCTTAGTGGGATTGCAGAGGAGGACACTTTCTTGGGAGGAAGGGGCCTGCAATCGGGCCTGTTCTTTCTCGCTGTTGGATACTTCAGGCTTGAGTATAAAGAGAAAGATGGGAGTTGCATGAAATATCGTGTGTAGTCAGGAATGGCCAATTTTCTTAACCCAGCAGCAAGGTTTCAAGGCTTTATTAACTGATCTGCAAGAGAAGTCAAGGCCGGTGCTAGGTGCCTTTGCTTGCCAGCATTAGATGTGCACTTCGTAATATGGTCTTGAGGGGACATGCTTGAAGGCAGCACCTATCTGGTATATACAGGGAGATCAATCTATACTTCTAACCTGGTAAATGCTGTGGAACATGCTTCCTGGTAGGAAGTATGTGCAGATTTTTCTAGAACACATCTTATAACATTGGTCACAATTAGGTTGTATGAACAAATGAGGTGTCTCATGGTTCTTGATCACAATTAGCCCCTTCTGTTGTGTAATTTTGTTTCTGCTGGTTATTTGCCAAAGGCATCCATTAGAGATGGGTATTGTGACCACAGCGTGTGTGTATCTGCTACAGTGGGCTAAATACTTTTGCTTGGAAACCCTGAGCAAGGCAGCTTTGACAGGAGTGCCCGTTCCTCAAGCGGCTCTGCAAGCGCGGAGCCATGTCCCAGAGTGCTTGGAAGGGTAAAGGAAACCCATGCGTGCTCTTTGAGCTGAAGAGCTCTTTGGAGATAATAGAAACAATAGCCTGGGCTTAATTCAAATTTCTATATACAAGATGAAGCAGATTTCATGTGAGGCTGGTGTTGTACCACTGTGTTTTAGCCTGGCCTTTCTGAATCAGAATGACTCTTAATATTGCTTTATAAAATGTAATTGTGAAGTGTTTTCGTTATACAAAAAGGCAACCTACAAAATGTGTAAATGCACTGAGTGAAGTGTTTGAGGTTGCCTAAGCTGGTACTACCTTAGATAGATATTTCTCTTTACACAGTATTTTTAAACTGCCAAAATCTTTTTGCATACCAAGTGCTTGCCAATTTTCCTTTTTAAAACAAAATCAAAGGCAATTTTGGGTTACATGAGCCTGCAAAAAGCATCCAAAAATTGGTGATTGAGCACTTACTTGTCTTTGTAAAGTGCATTCAAAAGGCAACTGAATTTCTTGGAAATATTTTCACAAAGGATTTGTTCCTAGAGTCAGACCATGTCTGCACTCTTTCAAGCAGAACAAGGAACTGAGTGGAGGACTGCAGCAAACTGTTTTACTTCCCATCCACATCTTTTTCTGGCACTTGGTTTTGCCTGGCTGTAGGCTGTGTTTGTAGGAAATCAGAAGTTAACCTCTTAACTTCTGATCTTTTGAACAATTCCTTTGTATCCAGCTCAGATAATGCTGTGCAGCATTAAGGCTCATGATGTTCCAGCTATTTCTGTAATAAAGGAGTGTGCGTTTCAGGGACTCTCTAAAACTTCCAAGATAAAATCCAGCTAAGTTGGAGCAGGCTCAGGTTATTAATGACCAGATGCCTTTTAGTAAAGCTTTTAACTAAATGTCCCCAAGGTTTGGGAGCAGGGTGAAACACCTCTGCTAGCCTGACTTATTTTGAATTTATTGCAATTTACTGCCCATGTGCAGGGGTCTGGGAGTCAGACAATGCATCATAGCTTGTTTGTGCAGAAGAACTCTTGGCAGTTGGTTGGATATTCCTTGCTGTGAGGCAGTGAGTGTAGAACAATATTATGCAAAATTTCCTTTTGCCAAGATTGGCAAAACCTATATTTAGATTTGTTGATTACTTCACACAAACTCTCACTTTACAAGGTTCCTGCAAAATGTTGGACCCATTTTGGAATCCTAACCACTACCCATCCTCTTTCCCACCCCACCCCCCTCAATTTTATCATCTTAGGTAATACTGAAGATTGCCCAGTTATGAGTAGCAATTAGGATTAGTAGTTTTTACTTATTTTTTTAAAATGAATTTTCACTTCCTAGCTAAATCCTAAGAGGCATTTGCTAATCTAGGTGATTACAAATGTATTAAGAATAATGCAGTAATGAGCTGTAGACTCTAAGGCTTTTAATCAGCAACAGAGTGAGATGGTCCTTGCTTTTCTAGTCTTATTTTATGAGTGAAAGGATATTGGAAGCAGAATGTGGAAACTTGGAGCAGCTCTTTTGATGAACAGGAAGTTATGTCAGAGCGAGAAATCCATAGCAGGGCTTGGCACTGTCCATTTGCCTGCTCTATTTTTTCCTTTCTGCATCCCAAGAGATCAGGTAAGAGAAAAGGTCAAAAGGCTGCAAAGGATGCTGGTTGTCTTTCTCTTTTCCACATACCAAACTAGGTAAATGTAAATCTAATTAGCAGGATTTTATATTTCATTCCTTTGATAAACTAAGAAGATACTCTTTCCCATCTGTTTTTGAATTTTCTAGGCTTTCTCTGTCATCCAGAATCCCGTTATTTAGTTTTCCATTAAAGGATCCAAGTGATGAATTACTGTATGCAGTCACTTTCGTGATGGCTTAAGATATTCATGGGCACTAGAGGAGAGTTTAAAGGAATTTATAAATCTGATAATCTGTTAAACGTTTGTGATATCAAATATAATAAAGGTCGTACAGTCAGTGTGCGTACTTACAGAGGGAGTTTGTTTTAGTTAACAGTAATGAAGAGGTTCCCAGGATATTATATATATTGATATTATGGTATTGCAGATATTCTTTCTGGCATTGAGCGAGTTGCCTGACCTCCTTTCGCTTCAATCATTCCAGCTGGAAAATTAGAGGAAAATGTGGATTCTCTTTGTAAACCAGATGTTGTGTCTAAGCTGAGCTTTTCTTGGTAATAAATGAAAAAGAAAAATCCTTTCTGCAAGTTAGCAGAGACATCAATAGCACATGTTAGAATTACAATTGGAAAAGCATGCATTAGAAGCCAAACAAAAGCAGCAGCATGTCTAGAGATGGTAAATTTAGATGATTAAATTATTTAATGGCTCTTTATGGTCCTTCAGCACTATATATGTTATCAATAGCTGACTCCACTCCAAGTGGATGAAAACAAAGGAGTAATGTTTGCTTGAAATTTCCCAATGGATCCAAATAAAGAAGAAATTAAAGTAATTGCATTTTTTGCTTTTGAGCACATTAGCAGGGCTACACTGCAAATGGGAAACTTAGTCTTGGAGCCTGATTCCCGGTACAAGCAGCAGCATTTCCTTTGCTAAAGAGAGGACAGATAGCTCCGTTTCCATCTCACTGGTGCAAAGATGCCTGGAGCAGAAGCCCAGGGCTGCTGTGTCCTGCTGGGCTGTGTGAGCTGGGCTCAGGAGGGTGCTGGCACTTGCAAAAGTCCCTCTGGCAACACCAAGTCCAGCTCCTCTTCCTCATTCCTGCACGGCTGCCAGGGAGGCAGGAGGTGTGAGGACCACGGCACCGGTTCTGTCCTGGTGATGCTGTGCGGGCTCAGCTGGAGGCCTTTGGGTTTGCATGGGCTTTCTCTCCCAGGCCGTTGGTGAGGGAATGTGCTGCATCCTTGCTAGGACCAGGTGAATTTCCCCTGGGAAAGCTGCTGAGCTGCCGCGCCAGTTGTGGCCTTTTGCTGATGGGGTTACTGGTGCAAACGTGCTTGAGGCGAGGCAGATGCGTGTGTGTATCCAGCAGCATTCCCAGATCTGTGGACAGCTTGGCGCTGCTGCTTTCGGTGGTGAAGCATGTGCTGTGAGAGGCCTTGGGCACCCTGTGGGAGATTGGACTCCAGGGGCCCAAATACCCTCCCCAAGGCCGTTCTCCTGCGGCCCCTCCGGGGCACTTCCCACCGCTAATGTGTCTCACTGACTGGGGGTGCATAAAGCTGTGACTCTGCAACCTGCTGCCCAAAGCTTGTGACACCATCCACTCCATGAGAGCCTCGTGCTGCCCTCTGCACCCTGCAAAAACACCCACCCTCCCACCAGCTTGTTCTGGTGAGAGGCACCAGTGTCTGGGGCTTGACGTGAAGGTGAAGGAGCAGAGCAGAGCACAGCTGAGATCGTGGTGGTGTCAGACAGGAAAGAAGGAAATGGATGGAAGTGGCCAGAGCCACTGGCATTGGGGCAAATCCAAGAGAGGACTTTGCATAAGTATTTATGGAGGGAGATTGCCACCTGCCTTGGAGAGCTCGCCTTGGGCATCCGCGTCGTTTGTTACTGTGAGGAGTTCTTGGCCCGTGCAGGGCTGGCTTGATGGATGTGCAGGCAGAATGCGAGAACCAGCTGGTTTATGGCTCAGCAGAGGCTGTTTATACACAGGACCTGAGGCTTCAGCTTAAGCTGTTAGGCCAGAGGTGGAGTCGTATTTCCCAAAACACTGATAGCCTCCCTTCTAGCTGACTCAGCACCAGACCGACTTTGAGAAAGGTTGCTTGGCTTTTATTGTAACTTCATAAATTGCTTTACTTGCTGAAATGTTCTGTTTTTATGTTTTCCCTTTAAAAGGGGGCAATTTAAAGGCATGAATCAGTACTGAACATTTAATTGCAAAAGATGGTCTGTCTGTTTTGGAACTGCAGATAAGGTGAGAGCAGCGCACGGTGCACACTCACGGGCACCTCAGTTCTGCTCTCGATCCCGTCGCAGACTTGTGGCGTTCACGTCTGACCGCGTGGAGCGCGTCTCGCTCCTTCCAGGTGATTGCTCCGTGAGTGCCGTCACAGGCTGCTGACAGGGTGACTGTCTCTGGGGGGACCCTCTGTGACCTCCTCCCAGGTACCACTGTCTTTGTTTCTATTCTGGTACCCGAATTGAACACTGCCTGCTGGGCCCATGCTAACAGCAGGACGTGTAGAACCATTTCCCTGTCTGCTCCGGGGCTGGCTGTTTGGCATCCCTTTGGTCACCCTTTGGTTTAGCAGCTTTGTCCCTATGCTGCTGCCTGCGCCTTCGACACGCCGGCCGTGCTGCAGGCTGCACATGGAGGAGGTGGGCAGGGATCTCGGGGCTACCTTGGGCCTTCACCTTAGGGTGAGCAGCAAGGTGTCTGCCGGGCTGCCTGGTACTGCTCTACACCACAGAGGCCACATGCACGGTAAGGTCACTGTCATTGCAATGCTCTAAGTTTAGAAAGGGGCAAGTTCTGTTGTGGTAAGTGTCTCTTGCTGTTTAGCTTAACTATGCATTTAGGGGACCAAGCTTTCCTGGCAAGGCAAGTCCTTCTTAATATTTTCAGGCTCATAAAGTCCTGTCCAAATCTCCCCATTTTAGCAGAATTGCTATAATACACAGCACAGTTGAAATCTTTTGTGCAGTTTGTTCCAGCAAAGGGAGTTTCCATATTTGTTAAACTGCCTGTTTTTTAAAGCTGTTAAACAAAAGGCCTTTGGATCTGCCACTTTAGAAATATTTGCCCTAAGGAAAATAATGTTCTGGGCAAGATGGATGTCTTGTTTTTAACAGAATAAAAGAATGGAAAATGAGCAAGACAGTTATTTAGCTTGTTGTAGCAGCTTTAATAGCTGACGCGGTGTTAATTGTTTGCAGCAATTATTGCTAGCACTTCAACAGACCAATCAACTGTTCCGGAGCTCCCCTGTTCTTCCTTCTAGGGTTTCCTTCCTCGTTTGATTTTTTCCTTGCATGCCTCTTTTAGACATGTAATAGTGACAGAAACCTGAGGGGGGAATTTGTGAGCAACGGCCGTGGATGAGCCTTATTTATATACGTGCAGGCGCATAAATTGAGACTGTTTGCAATGTCATTGCTCCTCCCGGGCACAAGATCCAGGCTGGAGAGAAGTGTTCGTGTTCCTGTAGCTTACTATGAGTTTGACTTTGCCTGTGGGTTTTTGTGTTGTAGTTTTGTCTGTTTTTTCCTGCTATACACTTGGAAAAAACGCCAGCATGGCTAAATGAAGCTTCATTCTGATCCTTTCTAGTGGGAGAAGGTAGAGTTTATGATTTTTAGGAGGGCAGAACAGTTAATCCTGTAATTGCTTTCTAGCAACTCAAGCATTGGGGTTCTTTTGATGTGTTCTTTAGCTGAAGATACATGCTCTGGTGATTTAATTTTTTGTAGGGTTGCTAGAAAAGCATCAGTGAAATTAATTTCCAATTGACTAAGAAACAGATTAGTTCTGGACTGGTTTTGTCCATCAGTACATTTATATATGTCACTGTTTGTCACAGATTCAAACTGAAGTCAGTGACCCATGTCACAGTGCATAGATTTAAGAGAAACAAATTAAGTTGGAAGCCCTAGAAGAAATAGGGGAAGAAAAGAATTATTAAAGAACTTGTGACCTACTGAATTGTGGTTGCTCAAGGCTATGTAGAGCTAGTTCTGAAAAAAATCAGTGTTATCAAATATTGCTTCTATCTACTTAATACTTCTTGAAAATTTTGTGAAAAGAAGAAAATCCTCATCACAGAGCAATGAAACACTGAATTGGCCGTTTTATATATTATTATAAATTTGGCTGTTTCAGCATCCTTAATTTGACTGTACGAGGCAGGTGCAGCAGTTCTCACGTTGGCCTGGGCTGGGTAGGTTTCCTGTGGCTGATACTTCTTTCCCATTGCAAGGGTGGAAGGTGTATGTTCAGAGCACATGGAAGAAGGTGGGATCTCTATCTGCAGTTGCTTAATATTAATTCTATTTACATGTCTGTGTTAACACCACAGCTTATTTATTATGTTACTTCAGTGTTTTAATACCTTAGTGTACAAAAAAATACAACACTTGGTGCCTTTAGCTTGGACCTGGTGATAAACATGCAATCAGAGATATGAGTAAATGAGGTTTTAATATCATTAGAAATGAAAATCCATCAGTGGAAAAAATGGGATAAGGATCAACTGGAAGTTTGAATGCAAGCTGACCTTTTACATTACTTGGAAGTTCCCGGGTCATCTGTGCTGCAGGAAGCAGTGGGGGCCTCCCTCTCCATGGACAGGGTGCCCGGAGGACTCAGTGACAACACAGGGAAACGCTTCCTTGCTGTGGAAGGGCTGGGGAGGCTGAGCCTGCTCCTGGGGCTGGAATGTGCCTCTGGGCTCTTAAACAGTAGAGATGAACTGCAGAGTAGTTTTTGTGGCTCTTGCACACACTGGGTCTGTTGAGTGTATGAGAAACCCGTGCCTTGCAGCCCATATTCTCTTGGGGGAAGTGTAGCATATGCTGCTTTTTGGGGCATGTCTAAGGAACAGCATTTTCCAGGCTCTCTCACCAAAGTGTTGCCTCTTGTCCAGTGCTCGGGCAATCTGCACGAGACTGAGGAGAGCGGAGGGTTGCTCTGTCTGACAGAGTTAGAGAGGGAAGTCGAAGCTCTGCAGAGCCACTCGAATTGATATCCGCTCAAAGTCAAGTCAGCAGGACCGGTGGATCGTGCATTAAATTGAACTTCTGGCAAGGACCTTTGGCCTTGGCAGGCGCATTCGCTGTGTTATGCGAGAGGCACTGGAGGCTCGGCACGGATGGTGTGGTGGTTGGAGAGAAAACAAGCATGAATCCAGCTTGGTTCATGTTGTGGTTCTATATTGGTAGCCACTTAAAATGTCTGCATATCTTGGCAAAGGATTTCTGTTGTCTTTTCTGTCTTCTAGTGCCAGACACGGATCCTTTCCACTGCTAAGTACAAGCACAGTGAGAACCGTCTCGGGCAATCGCAGCGGGCTGGTAAAATTCAGTTTAACGGGAGTGATCTTCTCAAAGACAAAGCTAAATTATAAAGATACCAGTGGACTGTTTTTTTCCAAGTCATGAGGCTGACAACAAAATACTGCTTGCTTTCCAGTTTTGCTCTATTATATTTTTAGCTGTGGAAGATAGGAGCAAGCTTAGCTTGATGTGTTATTTTGTAGTGCTCAGGTCATGTATGCTGTGCTCAGTGTGGCTGATTTCCTGCCATGGAAATCCTGCATATGGAACAATCATGTGGAAATTCTGCAGAGGTTTGTTACTTTGGATCAAATATTACTAGTGCTGAAAAATGCCTGAAAGGGTGCAGGGAATTTGGAGTCCTTCTCTGGAAAAAAGAAGGAAGGAGGGAGGGAAAAAGGAAGAAAAAAAGAAAGGCTCTTAAAGCTGCAGTTCTCATACAGAATACTTAGAACAAGTTATGAAAAAGATGCTTATATTTCAACTTGTGAAATATCGAGGAGCATCAAACGGCAAAGCAGTGAATTGTTTGCTGTGCATAGATGTAAGGCAACAAAACCGGTGCAGGCTGCAGAAGGCTCTGCGCCCAGGGCAAGGCAGCTGTGCTGCTCCAGCAGCACGAACCCTCGGCGGCAGCAGAGGCCGGCGAAAGGGCTGGTGCCGGCCCAGGGGCTTTAAAGTACCTTCCTACCCCTCCGGTCTTTAGGTTTTTCCTACCTCAATGTGGAAAGGTTTAATTGCCCATTGTACTATTCCTGTTGCTGTGGTAGCTCCAATTCAGACACGTGGAAATGGCAGGAGCATGGGTGCTCCTCTGCCACCATGGGCTGGCACTTGTCCCTGTGTCCCCCAAGGATCCGCTGGGCTGCTCTGGAGACTTGGAGCTGGTGCTGGAGGCTGCCAGGCTACGTTAAGCTGAAGTTTGGGTAATTTACAGTACAAACTGTCTGGGACCTTTATTCAAACTTGGGAAGATAGCTGAGCTGACAAAAGTGATTCTTCCAAGCTGGCAGGTTGCAGGTGCCTCCTGCCTGCTGTTATTTCTGGCGGCCTGCAGTGTGCACAACAGAAAAATAATCCCTCAGCATTTCTGTTTGGGATGCTCTTGAGTTGGATTGAGAAAATAGATCAAATTCAGCTCAGTTGCAGTTTTGGCAGTACAGGGAAATTCAAAGTCCTCCCAGTCCTTTTTGAGCATTGGGAGATTGCTCTGAAATTACACTGCTATAAAAGAGGAGGGAAGTGGGAATATCCCAAAGCTGAAATGGAGGCTACAGACAGCTGCAAGACATGTAGTTGAACAGGGGAGTAGGAGGGAGGATGAAAATTATGTTCAGAATTCATTACTCCTCTTTGAACAGTTTATTTGGACAAAATTATTTGATACAAAGTCATACAGAAAGAAGATTTATTATATCAGCAGGAAGTACTACATTGGAGGATGGTTGGTGATGGCTGTAGGTTTTTATAGGTCAAAACTGTATTTTGCAGAGCAGCATATACACTTCTTAGTTTTTTCCTCCTTCCTGTGACTGTCTGTGGCCTTAGAGCTCTGGTGACACTTCCCCTTGCAATGTCCCCACGGTCTTGGAAGGGGAATGGCCACGTGGGCGCCAGGGCAAAGGGCTCGGGACCACCGAGCTCCTCTTGCCCAGGCCGCTGGTGAGCCCTGGTGCGCGGCAGGGCTGTGAGCACCCTTCTGTGGGGTACCTGTGAAACAAGACACAGACGTTTTGGCTCTCGACTTGAGAAGGGTGCTGAGAAGCAAGCAGGGAAGTCCCGGTGTTTGAGAGGGAGGGCGATGGGCGCCTGTCGCCTTTCTTCTACCGCTTCCGACTTGGGTTTGCATCAGCGTCAAGGGGGCGGGGGTATGTGGGATATAACGAGACGCTGTCACCTTATTAGCAAAATATAACTCGGGGCAGAAATGAGTTATTACTGCTTTTCTTTCCTTTTTTGTTCAGTTTCTGTGGCTGCAGCATGTAAGGCTTAGCCCTACTTCCCCCTCGAAGAGTATCTGTAGCTTGCATTTGTTTTGCTGAAGCTGCTGAAGCAAAGAAGGTACAGAGCAGAGTTCTTGAAGTGATTTGTTTGCTGCTTGCACTCCTACGGATACAATGAGCTTTCGAGGGAGAGTTTTCAAAAAGGAGCCCAGTGAGCTGTGGAGGAAGAAAAGGACCGTTAGGCGAGTAGATCGAGGAGAAATTCACAGGCTGAGCTGCGTGAGTATGGACCCCCCTTCTTCCATGTCTACCACAGAGTTGTTAGGATGCCCTTCAGGCTACGTGTGGTGGAGAGCAGAATCGATTTCTTGATGTGTGTGTGACTGACTGGAAGTTGTCAAGCTGTGTGATGAGCTATTGCACATCAGGAATGACTAAAAGCAAACGAGACTAAAGCTTGGGAGTTCAGGAGCTTGCAAGAGCTTGCTGCGTTGGGGAGGCTTTTCCTCACTGCCACACTGTAGATCTGACGTGGACCAAGGGCTGCCTTGGGTATGGTCCTTCTCATAGCCGGTAACCCAGGCTTGCTCCTCCATGGGGCAGCAATGCAGCATCTAGAGCAGAAGGCTTGGCTGCATGCATTCACCTCTTGCAATTTGCTGTTCACAGTTTGCACCTTCAGGGTGTTGGGAAGAGGAGAAAACCACTCTTCTGCAGTGAGACGACTGTATGGTGAAGGCTCAGAGCCTTTGGCAGAAACCTGGGAGTGAAATTATCTATTACTGTAAAACAGCAGCGTGGCCCTTGATGGCAATGGGACAGGACTGCCTCTCTCAAAACGCAGTTGTGTGTGACTGGGCAGTTCACACAGCTGCTTTGTGTGTAGGCTTTCCGGACTCACATTCAAACTCTGGAGAAGTTTTGGGTAAAGTGCTTAGAGTTTTCTGGTGAACACGTGACCTGAGCAGGCCCCGACTTTCGTCTTTCAGTATGCTCTCTTGAGAGTGACATTGCTTTAGATATCAAACATGTTTGCTTCCTTGAGAACAGCTTTGCGACAGTGTGTGCCTTTGAAAGCAGATGTTCAGTTTTCTTCTGTAACTCTGAGTTTGAGGTAATTTTTTGCTGTTCAGTACTAAGATTCAGTGGTAAGACAGTGATTGACTATTCTCCTTAGCTGCCTTAAATAAGGAGGAGAATATTTGCAGTTGTAACACTTGGTCACAGATTCATTACAGCGGTTCACGGTTCCTCTAGTTGTACTGTGAAGTGATGAGCTTGGTAGTTCATGTGAGCCTTTTAGTCTGGCTGAATTCTAATGTTTTAAGCTTCAGCGTTTTGAGTCTCAGGAATGAGCGCCGTTTGCACTGCTGAGAGCCCCTAACCCAGGCAGTGCACAGCAGTGTTAGGAGGAGGGTTCAGCTACGTGACTTCCCCTTTCAAATCCCATCGAGAAGGTATTTGGGTCATAATTGTATGAATCGTTGCTCTGTGTGCATAGTGCTCATTGGAGTCCATCTTTGCCTTTTAGGGAAGTATGAAGTAAAGCATGAGAAATAACAATGAATGAGTCTGCGGAAAGAAGTGTGTGCGCATGTTCCTTCCTCTTTATATCTGCAGATAACACTCTATTTTACTGAATTCAGTGGGGCCAGGAAATCTGAAGCTTAGTGTTGTGAGCTCTAAGAGACATTCAGGTTCATTTCAGATTTAAAGTGCAGGCATGCAGTTGCAAGGACCCTGTTGTGTTTATTTAGAAATGGGTGTTGTGCCTCTGGATCCCACACTGGTGTTCGTGCTGCACCCCAGTGACTTGACCAGCTCTCACTGTGCCTATGCTGAGCGTCCAGGGCCACCTGCCCCTTCCAATTTCTGCCCTTTTCCATGGCGAGAAGGGTCCAAGATGGGATCACTGGTGTGCTACTGTGCAAATGCATTTCTCAATAGATTTTTAACTCCCAGGAAATGTGAGCAGACTGGGTTTTACTGTTGTGGGCAAGAAATAATAGTGGGTCATCTTACTCAGTATTTCTTAATTGGGGCACATTAAATTCTTGACCTAGGGGTGCTATTTGCTGTCAATCAGGAGCTCAGTTTCTCCTTCATGTCTGAGTCCTCTCTACCTTCTGCCTTTTAGGTTTCAGAATCTTTTTGCTTCTACAGAAAGAAATGGCATAAAAAGCCTTTTGAAGATAAGGATCCTGTTCAAAGAGATCATTTAATACACAACATCTAGACTGCTATATTTTGTGCAGAATGATTTGTATTATTTGCTAGAAACTTTTAAAATAAGGTTATCATAACCTGATTATTGTGAATTGATGGTAGTTTGTAGACTGAGCTCAGTGTGGTTGACCAGAGTTTGTTCTCTCTTACGTTGAGTGTAACTGTCTGAGAGATGACTGGGGCACAGCTGATGTCCAAGAAACTATTACAAGTTTCATACTGTTTTGTGAGGTGTTATGTCCATGCTGTGCTTGCATGGCTAAGCCTTGGTGGCAGTGCCTATAGAGACACAATCATTTGCTTAAATATTTCGCATGAAAAAGGTATGTAACTAATGAAGAGTTAACTAACCACAGCATAAGTAGGAAAAAGGAGGCAGAGAGTCAAGTTAAGCAGGTTATGTGGTAATAAGGTGACTTATTACAAAGTGCTATCTAGAAACCAGATGATATTTCTGAGAAGTTGTTTAGAGCTCATACAAACATGATGTTGGTTGCTTTTCCTTAAGCACTTCTAAAGTGGTGAAGCCTCTTTGAAAACCTATTTGTTGAATCTGCAGGAGCCAGCCTTCCTTAAGGACTCGGATGGAGCAGGTTGCCCAGTCTGAGGGAGCTGTAACTTCTAGGGAGACTGAGCACTTTCCCTGCCCTGTCTGTCAATTTGTTGTGTCAGGGGACAGTTGGTGGGAATAGGCATTACACTGAATTGCAGCTGGGATAAGGGAAAGGAAACCCTATTCCTTGGCTGGCTAAAAGGAAATTATTCAGACCCAGATTGCTCCCAGGCGCAGTATCCTTCTCTGTCATTAGCATGTGAACTTATACTTTTAATGTAGGGGTCTGAACCTTTAGGCCGATTCACATGTCTACATTGTAATTTTCTTTGTGTATTCTGCTTAAATGCAAATAATGGGAATATGTGTTTCAGACATATTGAAAATACTTGCGGTGGTTTTGGTTCAGCTAACTGTTAACCAAGGCTTTGTTTTGCACCAGTTTTTCATCAGCTTTCGGCTGAGATTCTCCATACGGATTTGTTCCATGGACTGCAGTGAGTTTGTACGTACTGCTGAAGCGAGCTTGCACTCCTCGGAAGTGTTCTCTGCGACGGCTCCTCGGGGCAGGGCACTGCCGGGGGGTTACAGGCCTGCGCTAGGACAAACCCGTGTGACTTGGGAGCAGGGTGTGCGTTGTGTCGGGTCGGGACTAATCCGAGTGTCCCCTTGCGGTGCGCGGGAAGGACGGGTCCCTTCCCGTGGGCAGCACGAGCTGCTCCTCGCAGTGGCCCAGGGGCTGGCTGGAAGCGAGCGGTTGCACCTTTGCCTCCCGCTCACTTCTTTAGGGATAGATTCACTGCTTTTTTTCCAGCTAAGGTCAGGTGGGAGGAATAACGTGGCTGAATGGTGCTAGGTTTGAGGTTTGCATGATGATGGTGTTTTTACAAGACTCTTTGTTTTCCCTCTGAAGTGACCTATGGGCAAATACTTAGTCTAGGCTTCAAAAGTAATTACTTAGAAAGCCAATATGTGAAATTTAATTAAAAATGTTGCAGCTCCTTTAGAGGTCATGTTGCCCGTAGCATGGTGATACTAATTCTAGTAATTTTACCATTACATGAAACTTAATCTCCTCCCTAAAAGGGTTTTCCAGCTATCTGTGTACTGGGGAGGGGGCAAAGGCAGAGGATGCCCAAGCAATTTATTTTCTTGTTACCTTGAATATTCTGCAGACTGGGCTGCACTAATAGTTAAATGTGAAGCACTGGTCACTGCAGGCAGCCACGCTGGTGCATGGCCTGGGTTTGGAAAGCACTGCATTGGACACACAGTGTCAGGCATGTATTTGTGCTCCGATGTGAGAATTGGGGAAACACTTGATCTTAAATCAAGTGTAGCTTTAGGCATCTCCTCCCTGCTCCCCAGCAGGGCTGCCTTCCTGAAGTGACACGCCTGCGTGGGTTTCATGTTTTAGCTGTGAATAAGATAGTTTTAGTAGACTAAGTGAGTAAGTGCTTTCAGAATTCATAATGAAAACAATGACTAATTATAACTTGTCAAAATTAATGGAGAAATAAAAGGTAATACGAAGAGTAGACAGCTCGTAATTACCCGAGAGTGGGTCCCTGGTTTCAGCAGTGTTAACCTGAGCAGCTTGTTCATTGACTTGATGGAGAGGTGGTGCTTTGGGCAGCACTGAAGCCTTGGGAAGATGTAACTGACAGTGGGCATGAAAATGGCCTGAATTTTAGCTCTTTGAGATGAAAGGTATTTACCTTTTCCAAATATTTATTACGCTGGATTCTCTTATGGTAGCTTTTAAAGCTGGAAAGTATGTACGGTAGAGCCTTAGATTTTGATCCACAAAACAAGGATAATTTCCTCCTTGAGCAATTAGGATTCATCCCATTCAAAGCTGCATTTGTAGAGGATAAGTCTCATTTAGTCAAACAAATCCCTCCTTGGCATCAATCAGAATTTTCATTGAATACAAAGACTGTAACAAAAGGACATGTCGTCTTACTTGTCTTAGACCCTGTAGGATCTACCATAGGTTTGACTGGCTTTGTCTTAAGCTGATAACTGCTGTAGTATTTGGGAAACTGATTTCCAAATCACTAGGAACCTTGGGGTTTGAATCTTTGTAATTCTTTGGAGTTTCTCTCTGCACCAGAATCTTGTGGGAACCAGCAATTCCTTTAATGAAATTTATTGGCATGCTGGCTTCGCCACTAGCACTGGAGAGAATATCAGTTATGCTGTGCAGCTCTGAGAGACTGACTGGATTTCCTCCAAGGGCAGTTCCCTGAGATTTAGTGACAGACATTGCAAATTAAACACTTTGGACCAGACAAGCGAATGTTTCAGGAGTTGGGAGAGAGGGTGTCACTATTTTTTGTACCTCTAATTTTAATAAAGACGTTGCCTGTGGATCAAATGTTGAGCCAAATGTAGCTTTTGTAACATGACCAGAGACATTTGTTAACTGGAAATAGCTGCATGCAAGGCCAAGCCATCGTAAAAACAATGAGATTTAAAATAAAAGAAGGGAACATCTGACTGTTTTCTGTCTAGGCTTCCCTGCCCTTTCCCTGAGTGGCTTTGGCGGATGCTGAATTTCTTCCCGTGTGCTTGAAATGCAAAAAAATACTTTCCTTAGTAGTTCAATAAGCCCGCAGTGAGAAGTGGAGTGTGGTGGGAGCAGAGAGAGGGTTCCCTAGAGGGAACTTGGAGCAAGGGAGCATTGTGGGTGGATGGGACCTTACCTGTTCCAACCCCGTCGCTTGTGGGCACGTTGGGGCAATGCAGTCCTCGCCGGCCAGTGATGCCTCAGCTGAGCCCCATGTGAGCTACATGCCTGTGGCCAGCAGCCCCTTGGCCCTCCCACCACCTGCTGCTGACTGACCCTCAGCTGGCTGAGGAGGATGAATGGAGACCCCAAGCACCCTACCTGTGCAAATCACCCATGGATCCAGCCCATGGACCATATAATAGTGACTAGACACAGTCGTTACCCCTACAGAATGCAAAAGTCCCGGTGACTCCATAAAATGTGTATGGTCTTTTAGCCTTAGGAAGGCAGTCAAAAGACATAGAGTCTCGACTGTGTTTTAGTTTCATCTCTGACAGGCTTGGCAAAGAAATAATATAAACTGGCCCACCCTGGTGGAATAAAATTAACTGCATATATTAACTATATAAAAGTATAAAATAATGTACTATGCCAGATGCAGTATTTAAATGGGATAAGGAAAGGAAAAATGAGAAGTCTGGGAAGCAATTTACGTGGGTGTCACCCCAGAAAGTAATTTAGTTTGCTCTTGCAAGTTATAACAGGATTGGGCTTGTTAATAGTGTCTTTGGGAGGTCCATAAAAATGAAGAACTTGCAAGGGAGCCTGTGGTTGGTTCAGTAAATGGCGGTGCCACTTGTAAGAGTGTCCAGATCAGTATTCCAGATGGGTACTAAAATGAATAGTGATCTTTATAGACAAGTCATAGCTTGGCTAAAATACAGAATGGGACTCCTGCCTGATCTAGACCAATCTGGCAGTCCCAATTCTTTTGTCTTTTTCATGACCAGTCTGTGGATCCTCATGCCCTGAAGGAATTTTACTTCAGCTGGAGTCTAGCTACTTAAATTGTTTCCTTCTTGTTCAGGTGTGTCACTTACCTTCTTCTAAAGCCCTCATACCAGAAGAAATATCTATCTTAAAAGTCTTCAATAAATTCTTAATACTCAAAATTTAGTGTTTTGGAGGAAAAAAAAGAAGACCTGCCATTCCATTAAGGCATTAGAAAATAATAGCATTTGTTCAAGTTTATTTTTAGAATGAGGAAGTGCTTGTAATGACTGTCCAGAGACTACTGGCCTCAGTTGCGTCATTTTTTCCTTTAGCCTCTTTAGTTGTTAGCAGACTTCAGGAGGATAATATACAAGTAACTTTATCCTGTAATTGAGAAGATGGATACTAGTGCATCAACATATTATGCTTTTGTAGCCAGACACAAGCCATGCACCATATCTGATTGTGAAAATCACTTAGGTGGATGTTTTTGTTCATGATTCCTGGGAAAATAGTGCTTATTTAATCTGGGCTCTAAGATTATAGTTTAGATCTTATCCAAAGAAGTGGGATTTCTTCTCAGTGCTGATTGAACAATATATCACTGGGGGAGTTCTGGGCTCTTGGACCAGTGTGAAGTGAATTAGTGATTATTCCTTGGTGGCGTTGGCTTAGGTGCTCGTTAGAAATCCCTGGACTTTTCAGAAAGTGGCCATATGCTTACCAAGGCTGTTGGGTTATAAACTAAGTGATGCTGTTGTGATCGTCATAACAGGCGAGGAGTTGGAGGAGGCCTTTTTATGATGAGTTCACAAACCTGTTCAGTACTGCTAGGCATAACTCACTACTCACTTGAGATAGGAGATATAAAAAGGATTATAAAAGTCCAAGCCAGCATAATGCAGTGTTGGCACAGTGTTTGCTCAGTTGGTTCACTTCCAAAAAGAACAGACAAGTTAAATTGAGGAGAACCAGCCCTATGGTTATTAAAGCTTTAAATCAGCCCTACTAATTTACACATTTTTGCTGATGCTCTTAAGGGAGAAATATCCTGATCCCACCATCACTGCTTGTGACTGCTCAGGACAAGAAAAATGAACAGCTATTCTGTCTTTTGAGATAACCACTAACTGAAACAGCTGCCAAATGGAAAAGTTGCCAAATTGAAATATTAGTTCTACAAAGGACGGAGTCACTGTGTGTATTGGAAGAACGTGCAGAATTTTTAATGTTTTGAAGTACAATTATGGATAAAGAGAGGCCTCCTGTTTGTTATAATGTGATTAATATCAGCAGTGAATAGACTTGATTAGCTCTGTAGTAGCAATACAGAAGAGCACAGCTTACTGTCTGAACCTCTGATACATGAGGTTTATCATAATAGATTCCTGCCTTGTTTGCAGGCTTTTCCTGGAGTGTCATGGAAGAAAATATGACATTTGTCACTGCATCAATGGAAAAAAGAGCAGTGTAGCTATCTAAGTGCTTCACTGAAGGTTTTCTGGAAGCTTTGGTAATGCCACTCTGCCTAGGTTAGTTTACATTTCTCAGAAAATGTTTCTACAGGAACATGCTCTTTGCTTTGCAGCATGGAGGGGCAGGGAACTGGTGCTGTGGGAAGGGTGATGTCGATACAGTCGCCATGTTCTTCTTCAGGGTTTTCTTGGGTTTCATTTTTGTCTCAGAAATGACCTCGTGACTCTGGGGAGAAGCGTGACCTCCCTTAGGAGCGGAGCTGCTCTCCTGGGCGCTGCTCTTGCTGAAGAGGAGGGAGGCACGAGGCTGAAGCAGATGCTGCCATGCTCGCTGCATCCATGCAGGGATTTCCAGGGGGAAGCAGAAGAACCTCTCTGTTCTGTCAGCCTTGGCAAGTCCCCTCTGGGGAGAGAAACTGCAAAAGCCAGAGGCTTTTCAGGGGGAATCCCCCAAGTTTCAGGAGAAATACTAAGATTTGTGGGATTCCCCATTTTTTTTTTTCACTCTGCAAGCTGGATAGACTGGGCAGTGTTCATAGAGCTTGCTGGTAAGAGTTTTTTGAAAGCTGATGTCTCCATAGTTTCCCAGGAGCAAGTGCATAGATTAATGTTGTAGTGACACCCTTCTGTGTTTGCAGAGCGGTTCCAATAGCATGCCTGGCATTAAAAGTGGAGATTGTTGCAGACCCAGTCGTACTGCAGTGCCTGGGGTGGCAAGGGATGGTTTGCATATTGGTAGTATGGTGAGCTGTATGTGGGGAATGTGCTTCAGTGGAACTGCGGCTCAGGAAAAATGCCTGTGTGAAACCCCTGGGCCTCAGAATTACCAGTGCTCACCCTTCTTCTCTTTTACTTGTTTATTTTTTCATAGGTGGTTGCTATAATATTGCTGTTATCTTCAGGAGGCAATGCTAATACGATTTTACTTTGTGCTGAACTTGACCTAAGCCCACTCAACCATGTGGACTTGGCTGTAATTCCTGTAATTACTGGTGCAGTGGAGATGGTGATGTGGTTGGTGTGTAACTCGAGCGTTTTCTCTTCAGGTCTTAACTTCCTGAAACTTACACCTAAATAGGAAAACTTAATAAAAAGACTTAATGTTAAACTTAATGAAGGAAAGCCTAAAACTTGTGGCTAAAGGGCTCTGCAGTGACTGGAAGGAAGTGAGAGCGCTCAGTGGTGAGAAGGTAGGATGAGCCTCCGGTGACGTTGCTCCTGCTGGGGGAAAACTGTCGGTGAATGGGAGACAAGCTGCATACGTAGACAGGCTGCGCAAAAGCTACGGCAGGGCCAGGACTTGGAGCTAGTTATCACTACCTGGTATCATCAGACACCTTCCTACTGACTTCACAAGGAAGTGTGTTTTGCCATTACGAAGGAAGGAAGTGACACATTAGAAAAAAAATTACTAATTTAAGCTTGGTTTAAAAAATAAATTGAAGCCCAGGAAATGTATGGGGGAAGTCATCTAAAAGCTACACAGAGATGTAGCATTAAAATTATAACAACTTGCGAGTTAATTAATCAGATTGTTGAAGGAGCAGCTCCAACTCTGTTCTTGGAGGTGCTGGAGAGTCAGACAGGTCTAATTTTGCCTGCTCTGAGAGAGGGTGAACTCTGTGATCTTACCAACCTGTTGATTCTATCATAAGCTGCTCAGCAATTGCATATCTTCCAAAGCTCATGTGTATCCCTGTAGTTTAATCTCTTTTATGTGACTGTGTTACTGATTATTTAAACTTGTTCATGGATGCACTTGATAGCAGAGGAAGACTTCAACTTAACATAGCAGGGAAAGACCATGGATAAGGGTTGGGAGAAATCTTGAGGAGAAAAAAGGAAGTTGAGGACACAGTCAAGAGAGAGATGTGTATGCTTGCAATAGCAGGTTCCAAAAGCTTTTTTATAAATGTATAAAACTTTTTCTGATATGCCATGGTTTGTACTGGTCTAGATGAGAGGGGGAAGGAGGTCTGTATGACTCTGGATAGCACAGTGCAAGGACAGGGGTTAAAAAACAATGTCCACCATTGCATCAGACTAAAAAAGTGTTCCAAAGAAGGGTTTCTGTACTTGTTTTCCACTAGGATTCTCTTTTTCCCCCTCCTTACCTGCTTTCCACTATGTTCTGCCAGTTCTCCTGCCCCTTCTCATTTATTTTCTCTGATACTTTTAGAAAAAGCCTTTGCATTAGACAGATGTCACACTAATACGTGAGCTCTTCATTTGTCTAATGCTTTCTAGCATGCTGGGTAGGCTCCTCTTTTCCTATTTTTGGGTTTTATTATAAGTATTTACTTTAGTTTGGCAGCTCTTACGATGTGTTCTTGTACTACCACCACCTCAGGCAGCAATAGCCCTATTAGATGGGACTAATCCAGTTCCTGGCAAGAGAAGCCTTGAGACTGAATGCCAGATATTCCAGGAGAACTGGATTATTACCAAGGAAAACAATGCCCTGGCACTCGCAGGCTACCAGCAGCTCAAGAAGTGGAACTGTGCAAGAGTGAAGAAATTAGTCAGCCCGTAGTAATGGAAACAAGCGGTAGTGAAGTAGGTCATTCATTCTACAACACACGAGCTGAAAATCGCAGCATCGGTGTTCAGCCCAAACTGCACCGCTCGCTCTGTGTGAATTTACAGAGAAAGGGAGAGGACGTTTCTGAGAATGACCGATCAGGTAACGTGGTGTTGGCTCCTGAGCAGACGGATTTCCCTGGGAATTACCAGAGTCAAAAAGGCCCTTAGGGCTGGCCCTGCTTCCTCACTGCCACCATTGCTGCCCGAGCTGGCTCAGATGCTGCAGGCTGGGAGGAGTGGAGGGAACGGGAAAAGCCATTCATATTGTGATGTAAAGATTGACAAATGCAGTGGATTTTCTTTTATGAATTAAAGAAGAATCTGAGAATGGAGAGATTACTAATCTTTTATTTTTCTTCATAGCAGGAAAAACCCAAACTCCTGGAGCCTTTGGATTATGAAGCTGTTATCACAGAGATTGAAAAAAGTATTGGAGATAGTCCGTTTAAGGACCTGATATTGTTCCCTGACGATGACTTTTCAGTAAGTACAAGACAAATATGTATTGTTCTGTCTCATAGGTTTGTCTGTTTGATTATTTAGCATATTTTTAGTGGTAAAGGAAGTGCCAGAAGATTCCCTGGGACTCTCTAAGATTTTTCTTAGCTTATATGCAAGACATTACTCCCCTCCCACCAAATTAATTCTTTTCTTTTCTCTCCAACATTCATCCTTGAATTTACTGTTCAGGATTAGTTGTAGCACAAAGCCCTGGCTGTTTGCAAATGCATATCGGGTGCTCACAAGGTGTGTTGTTCCATGATATGTACTTACACAACAGCACAACAGTAGTTTAGCCTGTGCTGGAATCTCTCCTTGCTGTTTGATTTAATTGCACGTCCGTAACTTACAGCCTCTCTGAAGCTGTTCTGTTTCATATAGTTGGTGACTAAAATCTAGCAACCCGCAGTGGGCTTGGCCTGGTGCTCCCAGTTGGAACTGGACAGCAGCAGTGCTGTGGCTGCAGGCTGAGCCAAGGCTGGCACTGTGTTGCATGCCAGCAGTTGAACCTGGGATGCATTTGGCTTGGTTTGGTTTGGGGACTCTTTCAAAGTCTTTTGGAGGGGCAATGGAGATGCTCTTTCCCCTGGGCAGGTTCCTGCTAGACTCCTGTCCACATCTTGCAGCCATTTCTTCCAAATCAGCTGAGCTGTCTGAAACACTTGGGGTTTGATGAATGGGTCTTCTCTCTGGAAATGGAAATGCTCTGCAGTCGGTGCCCAGCTGCTGTGCCGGGGCCCTTCCCATCCCATGGCTCCAGCACGGCGACTGTCCCCGTGGGCCCGCTGGCCTAATAGGCAGCTTCATTTCACTAAATGGCTCTGTTTCCTTGGTGGCATTAACGGAGATAATGTGCTCCCGGGGCTGAGGGAGAGCTGAACAGAATACGGTTCCCCATCAGTGTTAATTCCTTTATCTGTTTGGCACATCTGTGAGTTTATAAAATTGAAATTTAGCATTATGAAGCTGACTGGGATTGCTCTGTGCTGTCACGAGGCCCTTGAGCAACTTGGTTTACAGTGTCTGAGCTCAAGCTGGAGCTCAAACCCTCTCAGCAAAAGAAGAATCGGGCCCTACCGTTCAAAGCCTTTTACTGCCTGTCAAATCATATTTTCATATCCTTATTTTAATTTCATTTTTTGCACTTTCAGCCTGGCTTTTAGGAGCTACTTCTATTTTATTTTCTCTGTTTTACAATTATTTTGCTTTATTTGCCTTAAAAAGGCATACCTGAGTGGTAGGGGTGGCTTTTACTAACTGATGAGCAGAGATGATGGTAGTTGGGGGCCATAGTCTTGCAACAAAACTATCTTTTTTTTTTTTTTTTTAGTGTCTTCCACTGTAGTCAGCTGCAGTAACAAGAGCTTATGTTACCAGACAGGACTGCAGAGCTCTCATAGTAGGCAGGTTTTCAGCTGTGGGATGTCTATTTATAGCCCTACTCCTTCCTGCTCAAATATCACCTGTACGCTGAAGTCTGGGTCATCCATTTGAGCAGAAAGAGATCCAGGTTTGACTGAATTAGGAGGTGCTCAGACTGGCCCTTGAGTGTTATTTAATGTGAAAATGCCTCAGGAAATGGTGGATGTTGCTGTTTAACTGTAATAATTAGGATTGTTTCAGACTTCATGGTTCAATGTTGATGCAGTCCTGGCTTGGGCTGTGTTAGCACATCTAGTGGGCATCCTATGGGGCATGAAAATACCTCTTTCAGGTATTTTCAGAGAAAAACTCTACCAAAATAATTAATCGAAGTAGTGAATGTAAGAGAAAATTCTGCTTTTAATAACTTGCTGGTTCTAGATCAGCAATATTAATTGGGCAGACTAGTGAACATAGCTGCCATACTCATTGTATCTGGTCCTTTGCTTCATCTCAGAATGGCTTTCTGTCTTTGGATGTAATTGAGGCAATTGCAGTTGCTCTCACAAGTGTCGTCGGTCATTTCCAATGCACTAGGGGAAGTCTGGGGCAGTAAGAATCTTGTCTGTCCGGTTTGAGGTTGAGACCCGGTTCCTCCATCCCCCACGTGAAGGTGGATGCATTACTGAGACGCAGTCTCTAATTTAACTGGGGAAAAGATGCTTCACTCTTGTGCTTAATAATCCTTTAAAAAAACATTGAATGGCATTAGTCCCACTTCTAGTTTTCCGAGCAATGCCACGCTTGCTAGCTCTTCTCTGGCCTGCTAATTCCTTCTTCCATTTTAAGAAAACATGTCAGCTCTGCTTCACTTTTCAGCTGCTCTTGGATCTCTTTACCAAGCTGTCATTCCAGTGCTGTTCTGTGGGGCAGTGGGAAGCACAAGTTTCTACTTCAGAGACTTGCCAAGGCTACAGCGCAGCAGCCATAGGGAGGAGGGCTCTGCATTGCTCCCTGTCCCACGGGTGTGAGCCTGCACAGTGGTCCTTGGTGGAGGGAGTGGGAGGTCATGGTCATCTTGGTGTCCTCACATAGATGTGTGCTTGCTGCAGATGTTGGTAGCGTTGCATTTAGCCTCAGAGCTGGGCTATTCTGCCCCTTTCAGCTCCTGTTTTCCTGTAAACTTGACCACATTCTCCCTAAGTAACTGGAACTGCTGCTGTCTGGCATCCATATTATTTCTATCCCATGCATTTATCAGATAGGAGGCCTTGGGAGAAGCCTGAGAGCTTCATTCAGATCGCCTGTCTTGTGCCGTGGCACTTGCACCCCTCAGCCTGGCAGGGTTGTATGATGCTTGTGAAACTGAACCTTCATTTACTAAAGTAAAACGTCAGGTACCTTTTTTACCCTCCCTTCCTGTTGCTGTCCTTACCAAATCCACCTCAATCCCCAGAAATCTCTTCCTAAATCTCTCCATGTTGAGGATAACGTAGACTTATTGGGCCCTTCCCTTAAAGTGACAGTAGGCTTAGCATCGCTTTGCTAATGCTTTAGCAGGTATGGAGATTGAACTGTGGATAAATACTACATATATTAAAACAGTAACTGGAAGTACCTCAGTTTTGCTTAGTACCAAAGCATGTGAAACTCTGGGTCATGAAATTTTGTTCCTCTTTTTTTCCCAACACCTTTTTTTAAAAAAAAAAAAAAAATTTAAAAAATTAAAATTATAAATCAGACCTTCAGAAACTAACTATATAAATCTGACTGCCTCACTGATTTGAACCTGCAATAGAAAGAATAACTCATTTCCGAGATTCAGGACAGATGCAACATGGTGCTGCTTCCCTGGCCATGCTGGGAGTGCAAATGCTATCAGAAGATCCTAGCAGAGTTCAGCCCGACTTCCTCTTCTGTTGAAGGCCCATGTGGGTGCCCTCTGTGCTCTGGAGAGACCTTCAAGGGGCTGAATTCTGCAGTGCTGAAAGCAGCCGCCTCCAGAGGTGGTGTGACCGTCTCCAGACTTCTGTCTTTTTAGCTCGGAATGGGGAAGAGTCACAATCCCCCTGTTTTTAGCATTGTGAAACCTCTCCTATCTATTTGTGGAGGGACAGGAGCTGTTTCTGTGGATGCAGCTGTTTGAGTGTGTCCAGATGCATTGGTAGGGTGAGAGCGGGCAGGGATGGTGCCGAAGGGCATGTGCACCCTCGGGGCTGCCTGAACGAGGGGATTGCAGCCACTTGGCCAAGCCCGAAGCCACCAAGACCATCTCGAGCTACCTGCCGTAGCCTTGCACTGACCACGCTGCCAGCAGCAGCGGGACGGTTATTAAAGCTGCCCCTGTGCATGCACCGTGCTCGTGCTCAGCTCGCCCTGCTCCCTGCCTCTTCCCTCCCCGTGAGGGCAGTGCCAGGGTGGCTGCACCGGGCAGTGAGGACCCTCACAGAGCCCCAGCACTTGTGCTGCAGTGTTTATACAGCAAAGGACCATCGTTTCCTTCCTCTTTAATTTGATAGAGCAACTTATTAAGAGTTTTCACTAACATTAAGTAAATCTGTTTGCTCAGGTGAAAGTGGGAGTGAGCAGCTTTTGGTTAAGAGAGATTGAATCTAAGCCTTAACATGTATGAACATTTTTGCCTGTGTGTGGTTGGCACCCTTAAAAAGGCAGACTTGTCAGGAAGGAAATGCTGTCATTTTTCATGCGTGTCTGAAGTTCTAGCCACCGATAGCATGTTTTCAGGCAGAAAGCTGGTAGAATAGAGTAAGAAAGAAAGTGCTTGAACTGGCTAATGGGAGACTCCCTTTCCAAATCCGAAACTCTGTTGCTGGGAAGCACGCACTGTCTGGAAACGTTATTCCTAATCAGTCAGTCATAAGAAGCAATGTTAGCATTTGGCTTTCTCTGTAGAAATACACTTCAGTGACTGTAGCAAGAGAAGGTGCTTAATTAATTTGCCCCTTGTTGCTAATCAAACACCTGCGGGCAGCAGCTTCTGGTGTCTGGTTGGAAGCTAGGGAATTGTTTTGTATAGGACAGTTATATAAAATAGACTTCTTTTTTTCTATAACTCATTTGGAATGCAGTGGTATAGGTTGACAGTTGTGTTACTGGATTATCCCAATCTTTGCATGCACAAACTCAAGATAGCCCTTCAGCCTCTGATTTGAACACAACAATTGCTGTAATTGCTTGAACATTTATAAAATTAAACTGCATTTAAAACACAAGTGGATTTTATCAATAGAATTCTTTATTTTTATGACTCTTTCAGCACTTAGTCCTTTCTTTAGTTGTGCTCTGAAGTAAAAATATTTTGGTGAGCCAATGCTATGCTTGATCAGCCTTTGAGAGCATTTAACTTTGGAAATCATCAGCTTTGAACAGGAAGTGTTTTTGTGGCGAGACCTTTTGCAGCTAGTGGTCTGAGCATAAGTAGTTCTCAGAAGGGAAGTACTTGGTAGTTTTTAGAAGAAGTTCAAATATGACAATAGACCTTTTTTTGGTGTCCCAAGTGCATTCCTTCAGTAAATCAGGTTTTTAGTAGGGTGTTCAGCAGCGCCTGCAAAGGGGACATGCTTGCTCTTAGCTGATTTTTCCCTTTTGCATGGCTCTATTTTGTTTGCTCAAATACGGTGTATATAAAGGAGAGATGTGGGTGATGGGTGCGTGTGAAAGCGCCGCCTCGGTTCCGCTTGGGGCAGCGGCCTGGCTGGCTCGGGCAGCGCGCTGGTCCCGGTCGCTGAGCAGCGGTGTCAGCGGAGGGCACGGTCGCTGCGGACGCCGGCAGGAAGGAGCCCCAGCGTCCGCACCGCGCGGGGGCTTCGCTGCGGTTGAGCGGAGGAGGCCGCGGTGGCTCCGTCACCGCCCCGGGGCAGCTCGCCGTCGGGTCCGCAGCGCGTCACGGGTCTCGTCCTGCGTCTCCTTCCGCTCCGTGTGCGCACTGGAAATAGCAGCGGGGTTAGATGGGCTTTCAGCTGGGCCCTGGGGGGCCGCCTTCCCAGGACTGCCCATGGAAAAGGGAGGCATCATCCTTACATGTAGGACCAGGATTGTTGTGACCACGCTGTATCCCAGGCTATCCAAATGAAGCAGAAAAAGCTCGGGGAATCCCACGCTGTTTGCGTCTGCCTGTGCGATACGTGCTCTTCCTCCAAAATTACTCATATGGAAAGTGATGGGGAGAACCGCCGTGTTGTGTTTAAGCTGTAAGGAAAAACTGAGCCAGTAATGGCCAGATAAGTCACAGAGAGTCTGGGTGGTTGGGTTTGTGCAGCACCCTGTACACAAAACCAAGCACTTTCTTCCTGGAGATGAGCAGATCCTCCGTGGGCTCCTGGCAGTTGCTCCTATGGGCTGCTTGATACCTCACTGGGCAGTGGTTCTTCATGCTGGACCACTTGCATGTCCAAGGTCTTCCCCCAGTAAGAGCATGCTGATCCATAATGGGCGAGGAGAGCTGCCGAGAGGGGATTCCTTCTGTGTTCATCCTTCCCTTGCTTTGAGGGAGTTACTCCCTTGTAGCGGAGAGGAAGATCTGCTCTCCTGGCTCACAACTTAGATCCCACGTCTTGCATAAACCAAGGCTGCACCTGCACCTCCCCGGGGCACCCAGAGCCTCCCCTCGCGTGGTTCTGCAGAGCGGCCTCCCGCGCGGCGGCCGGTGCAGAGCGACCCAGCGGCCGGTGGGCCCTTGGGATCCAAGGGAATCTGGCCCTGTGTGGGGCCTCTTGTGGATCCGGCTCTGTGGTTCCCTGCCTGGGTCCTGACAGACCAGCTCACCTGGAAGCTGCTTTTCCAATAGCTCCTTCACTTGTGCAGGGTCTGAAGGCAGGTCTGTCACACGGGCATCGTGAGTCCCGCACAGGTCCCTGCCGCTGTGCTGGGGAAGCTCCACTTCTCTATTTCCAAAAAAGCCAAACCTTTCCATTCCGTTCTCACATTCCTTTACTGACAGGGAAGAGGGGCAGAAGGGAAACATGCAAGGCAATGGGATCTGGAGTATATCCTTTGGGAAAGGATGCTAGCAGGAATTAGGATGTTTTCCATTAATGACATTTTTCTTTTTAATCAGAGACTGCAGCAAGTCTGCTTGGCACCACTGTATTCCCAGAAATCTATTTGACCAGTGCTCTTCCTTGTAATTAATGCTTTAGCTGATAGTATTGGAAAGTCTGTGGCGGGGGGGAATTGAGTTGCAGCTCATGTGAGTATTGGCTACATGACAGACTGAAAATGCAAGCTGTAAAATGCAAGCGCTTAACCTCTTCATGAGACAAAACCACTGTGTTCTCCCTCTAACTAACTTGCCTTTTTTATTTATTTGTTGTCAGACAGACACAATTTCCCTGGAAATCAGGACGCTGTATCCTTCTGTACCTGAAGATGCGGAGCGAAAAGCAGAAAATCTATTTGTTAAAGAGGTAAATATCTACTAGGTGTATCTTTTAGCTTTTAAATATAGTTGAACTTTGTGGGGGGAGACCTATGTTAATAATGAATATATTTTAAATGTTGCTGAGGTGTTTATTAATAGCATGTTGTGTGCAGGTCCTTGTTCTGAGATATTTGCATTTAGAAAAAAATGTAAATATAACTGCCTCTCGAGCTGCTGTGTTCCCTGTTGCTGCTGGTCCATAGGAATTGGTAACTACACATGAGGGCTAATCATGGGTATCCTGACTGCTTTGTGCTTTGGAAGCAGTGATACTTTCCTAAAACAAACTTGGAACTGCTAGAGATATTTCAATGTTGGTTGTGCCTGTGTGTCTTATCCTGAAATGTATGTTATCACTATCTGAGAAACAGCTGAAATTGAGTGATCAGAAAGAGTTTATATTCTACTGTCACATCTGAAGGCTATTCACCTTTGTGATAGAAAACGCAAGCAAAATTCTTCTATGGCAGCTAGAACCCAACTAGGAGTGATGAACTTCTCTCCCATTACCAACAGTAGAGTCTGTCCCCTGCCCGTGCCTGGTCTTGGGCTTCAGGAGAAGCTTCTGCTTTGCTCCTGTAGCTGCTTTCAGGACTTCTCACTCTGGGCTTTATGGCTCTGAAGAACTTTGCACCGGAGGTAACTGCTGTGCTGTTCAGAAGAACTTGCTGTGAACAGCTCTCTGAGCCTTCTCTTTTGCTATAGCTGTAATATATATCCACTTATTTCAATTAACCAAACAGGTATATAGAGCCAACTTTTCATCCTGTTTCATAAATGCTCTAACTGCAAGATAATTTGAGGAGAACTCAGTTGTGGACAGACCCAGGAGTTAGGAAAAAGAAGGCTTAGCCAGAAATGTAGCTGTTGAATTGTGTGTAACATGACATTTTACTGGCTTGCTCCATCTCTTTCTCCAGCAGTAAGTGTGAGAGAGCATTAACAACCTGCTGCCAACTCAAATGCTCTGAATCTTGCCATCTTTCTTAATCTGAGAGTAGGGTTAAAATATAAGAGAACTTGGGGGAAATATCTTCTTCCCAGGAGCCTCCCAGCTCTTTCAGTACTTTGGGGTCTGCTTTTTATTTTAAGGTCCTACAAGCTGCAAGGCCAGCACTGTCTTTGCTGTTTTACAGAGAAGGTGGTGGATCTAAAAATGGAACATTGTGTGTAGTATCTGGGACCCATTACAGCTGAATGCTCCGAGAGGATACTAATGACAACCTGGTAAAGTACACATGGAACACAACTAGCAGCTTTCTCTGCAAAACTACCGAGCCAAGGAGGCAAGAGAGCAAAGCAGTGGGATAAACACAGTGCTAAAGAGCCAGGGCTGGATATGGAATAATGGCAGAATAAGACCCTCTTTAAAAAAGTAGTCACACATATTCCACTTCTCATAGCCAAAAACCATATGTAAAAGAAACAAAGCTCCAGGAAGAGGATGATTTCTAGTCTAAAATGAAGCAAAAATGATGAGACCTGGGTGCTGTGAGGATCTATCGTTGTGGTCTGCTGCAGCAAATGCACAAACCTGTAGTCGGTCAGTGTCGATGTGACCCACCATCAGACTGCTTGTGTTCCGGACTGGGGTTCAGTAGCTGTTAAATCGCTCTGGGCAGCTGTGCAAGATGGGAGTGTTTGACCTTCACTTCCTTTTTCAGAGCAGTGAAGAAGTTAACATCTTGTTCATGTTCTTCCTTGAATATGTAGAGGTCTTGTGACCAGTGAGGGGCATCCATCCTGTGCATATTTAAACAACTATGCTAAGAACTGTGATAGAAGAATTTACTTCTAAACAAGATCTCTAACCTTCTCCTTTCTGCTAAGCAAGTATTTGTTACACTCTAAAGATAATACTTGGTGAGTCTATCATTTATATAGCTGTAATGATCTTAAGAATTTTTTTTTTCCTTTGGATTGTCCACCTTTTCTAGGCTGGAGGAGTTTGAGTAACAAAGTTGGGTTCCAAGAAGAGTGAAGGCTCTAGACACTTCTAAAGCTAGGAAAAAAAAAATCAAAGTTTATTTTTCCTAAGTGTTCCTAGTGGCCTGGAATGCATTACTGCAACCTTTCAGTTTTCCCCAAATTTCTGAGTTGTTTTCTCTATACGTAGCAGACTTGGTAAGGAAATTACACCCATCAGCATTGCCCTCATGGTCTATTGTCTTGGCAAATAGAGCCATTTACTCCATAAGAAACAAAATTCTTAATTGCCCCATCCCTTCTTCACTCATTTTAAGCTTTATGCTGCCTGCAGAGATGATAGATTCTTCCTGGATATTTGCATAGGGGCTGGCCAAGAGAATGATGGGGATGTGCGGGGGGTTACGCAAAAGTGAAAGACTGCAGCTTGCTGAGGAAGTTGAGTGTGATGATGGTGAGCAGCCCTAAGAAACTGTCTCCCCCCTCCTCCCTCAGTGGCTTGGGTGCATCCTGACTCATTCCTCTGCCTCGTGACTCGGGTCCAGTGGCTGTGGTGGTTGGAGAAAGCTTTTTTTGTGACTTGATGGGCTTTAGGTCAGCTCATGGTATGTAGAAAGTTCCCATCACTGGTGATCCCATCCATATTTTAGAGAAGTTGGTGGAGTTCACTTAAAAACCAACTGCTAGTGTCTATTGGGCACTCCTGCACTGTTCTTTGAGATACGTAGCCTCCTACAATGAAAAGGGGCTGATTTGGGGCTCGTAAATGTCATCAACCAGCTGACTGAAGCAGTGTCAACTCAGCCCCATCTCCTTCTGAAGCCTAGTAGCCCTAGTAAACTCCATATGAGCACCCTTGCAGCTTTAGAAGTTGTTCTAGAGCCTGTGGCTTCTTTCATATTTTGGATGTGAAGGTAGTTGTCATCTTAGCAACGTGTTTGAAAAAGCCTAGAAAGAGAAACTAGTTATTGACATGACGTGTGATCTGACAGTCTCGTATGGGGCATCTGGCAATCCGTTCACGCCTGAGCAAGGGATTTTGAGCTAGGTAAACACGAGAGTAACAACAGCTGTCGGCTTCTCCACCCGGAACCGCCCTCGTGCTTGTGCAGCCTGCAGGATGACTTACGCCTGTCTAATTGACTCGGTGTTTGAAGTCACTTTGTGGCACTTGAACTTGAGGGGATGGGACTTGGAGATGACAATGAAGAAACCAGCTTGCTGGGGAAAGCTGTTGTGATGCCAGAGAGCTCCTCTGCACCCCAGTACTGGTGTCCCCGCATCTGAGTGTGTGACTGGCATCCTTGAACTTCATCTGGAAAGCCAGGATCCTGCAGGCTGAAAAGCCCTGCATCAGAAAGGAAGGCATAGCAGCGTTGAACCTTCATTCAATGGATGCTGTCCGTTTCATTCTGGCACAGTGATCATACGTGTCCCTCGTAACTGTTCCATGCCAGCTGTCTGCATGTGGAGCTGTGGTATTAGTTGTAATGAGGTCCTGGAGCCCTTGTGCATCCGGAGGGCTCCTCCTTTTGCTGTGTTGCACTTTATCTTTATGGGACCTATAAATAGTTATCAAGTAAGAGTTTTATTAGTCATAACATTAAAGAGCCACCGCTTTACACTTCCTGTAGTGTTACTGCAAGTGGTGCTGTGCCTGAGCAACTAATTTCTCAAGCATTTTGTCCCCAGGCTAATCTTGATTGCTCTTATATAATTCAAACTCAAATTGAAGCAGGATGTCCAGCTGAGGAGCGACAGAGCCAAAGCTGTGCTCCTGGTCCTTGCAGGCTAGACTTAAACATCCTCCTTGTTTTAAGGAAGTGCTGTAGCAGGACAGCAAGGTTTATTATTAAAGGATCCCAGGGTGTGTTCTGCTAGTGGAAAGGGTAGGTATTTTTAACATGCCTAATACTCCTAGGGAGCATGTTTTGGTACTTGGGCTTGCTGAGCTCCTGTCTCCCTGGGCTTTGCTGTGGTTGTAAGCAGTGCCTGTTTGCAGGTGCCATTCGGGAGCAGTAAGCAAAGGTATCAGTGCCAGCAGCCTGGAGCGAGCCTGCCGGGCTGGCCCCCCTGCACAGGGGCAGCAGGGAGTGGGTATTGGATCGCGGCTCCTTCCACACTCCTGCATGCCAGGCAGCGCCCTGGAGCGCCCACGGAGGCCGTGAGGAGCAGCGTCACGTGTGTCCCACTCACAAGACCTGGGCAACTTCCCCGCCAGCATCGCGGCTGTGCCCTGGGTGCTGCCATCCTGCTTTCCCCCTTCCCTATTTACTATTCCCTGCTTCCTCCAGCCATAGCCACTGCCACCTGGCTGCTCCCCTTGACTGCCCCACTGTGGTATGCCAGAAAGAGGAGCTGCTGCCCTTGCTGTCAAGATTAGTAGGTGTTTGCTTCAGTTGTTTTTCTTGCTTACTGTTCTTTTCTTTATTTTTCTTTTTTCTCCAAAATTTTGCTTTGCATTGTAGGGCAAATCTCTAAGTGCCCCCTTCCCCAAACTAGCCACCACCCTATCATTGCCACAGCAACAGCCAAGAACTTGCAGGTGGAAAATATTGCAGGGTAATCTGCCTCTCTAAGGAAAAATGAAGCCAGCTGAGCAAGGAAGGAGGGGGGGGGAAAAAGGGATAAAGAAAGGGAAATGGATTGAAATTGATAGGCCCTTTGGGAATGGGCTGCGCAGTCACCTGGCCAGCAGTGGAATAAGAAAGTTCATGCAGGCGTGTGCCAGCCCTCCCACGTCCTGTTGTTTCCATGCTCCATCTATATTTTTCCTCCCTCACGTTCCATCTGAGCTGAAGGCTCCTCTGGAATGGTGCCATCTCCCTTGCCAAGAAGGGTAAGGTCTGGTCCTGGCCTCTTGAGGAGCGCTCTACCTCGAGCAAGCTTTTCTGTGCTACCAAAATCAGGTTCACCAGTATTTTTCTCATTACTCAAGTTCAGTAATTGCAATTAAAAAAAAATGAAAT
The DNA here is from genome assembly GCA_003342815.1 of Eudromia elegans. Taxonomy (NCBI): domain Eukaryota; kingdom Metazoa; phylum Chordata; class Aves; order Tinamiformes; family Tinamidae; genus Eudromia; species Eudromia elegans. The sequence continues at coordinate 2,895,996 of PTEX01000002.1, read as the reverse complement.
CAATGCAATTGGCCAAAGTATGTATATAAAAAAGGATATTCTGAACAGAAAACGTTGCACTTTTTATATCTATATTGTTTTGACAAGATCTGGCTTACAGCAGCAAATCGCAGCGCTCAGGCACAGCGAGCTAGTTTAGCTGAAGGGCAGCATTAGCTGTTGCACTGCATTGACTTCAGTCTTGTGGATTCACAGAATGATACTTGAATGTGCTGCTTGTCCTCTTTGATTTCTATTTGATTAGCTTTTTCTTGGAGGAGCACAAAAAGCCTTTATAGCTATAAGCTAAAATACTGAGGCCTATTCTATATATTGCTCACAAGGATTTTTTGACCATATCAGTAAAAAGCCTATAATATTTGCATAGGCCTGTGTTAAAAATTATCTGCAAGAATTAATTGCATCTTTTAAATAGAATAGTAATGAGAGTGCCCCGAGGAAGACTTGATCCTTTCTATAAAAGATTCAGTTCTGCATTTGCCAAGCAGAAAGTCAGGGAAGTGAGAAGCGGAGGGTCTGTGCTCGTGCTTGTACAGCGTGAGCTCTTACACTCCACACTGAATGTGCCAAGGAATGGTCCTGTTGTAGGAGCATGCTTATGATCCAGGTAAGTATCCACTCTTAACTAACACTACTGACACAAATAGCAGAGTGGTTGTGTCCTTTGCTGAGGAGTCACCATACAAAGTTTTGCTCTATTTGCAGCTTCCTGCAATGGGAATGGTGCAGAAACAGGTCCCATGTGTGGATCTTTCACGTGACTTTACAAATTACAGTGTTTAGTCAGAGTTGTAATGCAGTTATAATATGTTCATTCTCAATTTTCTGTAATTATTGTATTAGGTATGGTCTAATGGTGATATTTTTATCCTGCATCCCATATCTGAAAGATAATCAGGGTTTATATCAGACAACAGTCGGGCTTCTAGGTTCATTCTGAATATAACTGCTGTAGAATGCCTTTGGTTGCATGGAACCATTCTGTCTGTTTTAATATGGAAGAGAACTGCTTATGTATGTGCCTCTACTTCATTGTTTTGTTTTCCCCAAATGCTAAAACCGAATAAAGCTGTCTCAAAAGATTGTGATCACGACCCGGATGACTTTCCAAAATTAATCTGTGTCCCTCTGAGGCAAAGCCTGCTCTGCAAGCACCGACTCAGGGAACGCAAGCGGCCTCGTGAATCCTCCCAGTTTGAGGACTAACTCATCGTGTCCCTCTGTTGCCTTTTGTGTCACTTTTTCTGCTTAGCTTTCTGTATTTTAGTCTTTTTGATCTATTCTTTGCTCTGTGCTCCTTGTCAGCTGGAATCAAATCCTTCCATGTGTTTCTGCAAGATCGTCTTTCCTCTTCCTCCTCGTTCTCCTTAGTGCTGCTGCCACCTTCTCCACTGTAGTTCTCCACTGCTTCCCTTCCGGACATGCCTCCTTTCTCCAAATCATCTTGGGAAGCAGCTTCTGCCCTTAGGTTTTAAGAGTTTCTCCCTCTTTTCTCCTCTCTGTCTTGCATGGGCTGATGTAACTGTTTAAGTGGAATATGGGGGAGAAAAGAAAATTCTTCAGTGTATTGTGTAATTATTAGCTTGCGTTTTATACTCCGTTCTTAGAATTCCTGGAAACTGACAATATATGTGCCTTTCTTGTTATAGGAGTGTGCATTACCCATAAATGTACACATTTCATGCTCTTATTCACAGTTATGTCTGCCCTATTTGTTAAACTGAACAACTTAACAAGAGATGGATTAAGCTATAAACAACAATGTGGTTTTGTTGCAACTAAAACCGTAGTTTAATTATGTTGAGGAAAGCTCTGCATAAAACAAGTCACACAGTTATTCTGATCCGCTTGACAGCATAGCGATACCCTGCAGTATCGTCCTCGTTTAAGTCTGGGCTCCTTATTTAAAATGAGAGATATGTGCATTAAAGATAATTTCAGCAGAAAGATAGAAAATGAGCTAAAGGCTTTTGGAAAAATAGAACTGAGAGATGTGAGGGGACTGAGCAAACTCGGTTTGATGAGGAAAGTGTAACTTGGACAAGAAACGGTCTTATTAGTGTGTTCCTGCCTGGTGTCAAGAGGGTAAAGGTCAGAAATTAGGGGCAGAGGGAGAAGTGGAGAGCTCATGCTAAAGCTAAGGGGGAATGAAGAAAGGGGCAAGTGTATTCATTGTGCAGCTCTTCAGTAATGAAATGGGATGCAAAGAGAAAATGAGCGTGGAGAAAGTCGTGCCCTAACTAGGTGATATCTTCTGAGGCGTTAGCAGCATGACTCAATCCTACGGAGCAAGTACTGGAGCATCAGCAAAGCATGTTGTGTTACTTTTAAACCACCCTCTTCTCTCCTGTATGATTTCAGTGTTCCTGATTTAAAAGGGTACTTCAAAGTGTGGGATCACTTGATGTTGCCTTTCATTTGGGAACCGTACCCAGCTGTAAAGGAGAAGACTTTGTGCCTCTCTAGCCGAAAGGCCCTTCCGATGTTTCTCTGCGCTGTAGCCTTTTTGAGACCAAATAGTTGTAGTAATTCTGCTGTTGTGCTTTTCTCTTCAGGCTTGTAAATATTACAGTTCCCAGTGGCATGTTGTGAACTACAAATACGAACAGTATTCAGGAGATTTTCGACACTTACCACAGTAAGACTTAGCCTAAGTTCGTTCTTTATTTTTTTCCTCTTTGATTTGTGTCCTTTTGCTGAGCTATGTCCATATTTGTCCTTTCCTGTGTCTTGTATGCTCTGCTGCCTTAACCATATTTATAGTGCTTTGCATTTTTACAAAGGGGAAGAAAAGGTCCTTCAGCAAAAGTTCAAGACTCTGCAGAATTCACTAGTATCAACAGACTCATTCAGTGCTGATTCAAATCTTAAAAGTGTATTTGCATATTCAAAGCACACTTGATGCAGGAAAGCTGTTTTTCTCTTTTCCTTAATAATGCATAAATGTCACTCACCTTTACCTAGGATTAATGCTCCTTTTAGATGCCTTGTGTAACCGAGGGATGAGATTTCACTTTAAGGGCTTATTGGCTGTACAGTGCAGAAGAATCTGGGCCCATGGATAGAGCATGCACTGGTGCAGCACGAGCGATGCAAGGGTGCAGTGAGGTGCCCATTGCACCATTCATCCTGCCTGTGCTTGGGGGCCATGTAAGCATGCTGAGGGGAGAAGACTCCCCTTAACTTGAGTGGAAAGAAATGAGGAGTTTGGTGTTCTTGCTTTCATACATGTTTCTACCCATACTCCTTTTTCTGGGAGGAAATGTGTGCTCTGAGGACTCTCTTGCTTAGCAGCTAATGAAACCACAAGGTGCATAAATGAGCAATATTACCACCTTTCATGGAATCTGAGTCCTTAAAAATTATGATACTGAATGAAATAGATGGCTGTGGGCATACAAGAGTAATAATAGGCATGAGGGCTCCAGAGTTATGCTGGAGTAAGAGTGGAAACCAGTGCTAACTGTAAACCATGGTTGCAGGAGTCACTAAGAGGATGCTCATAGACCCTTTGCATGCTGTGCTGAGTGAATTTTGTCTACAAACCTTCTCTGGGATCTGCAGGTCTTCTCTTTTGTCAGTGTTCATGAACAGTGAATGTGGTAGTATAAAAGCTATTAAAAGCAGTTTTGCTAATTGTTATAGAAAATAATGCATTAGTGCTCAAGAAAATCATTTGCAGCACAGCATTTCTTCCACTTAACCTAAAGCATTTTTCTCTTGTGAAATATGCATATGATTGTATTACTCTGCACAAAAGTGTGGTTTTAGTTACGTGCATCTTCTGTGAAGGTTGTGTTAATATGATGTTGCTGTCATGAGTTCCTGTTCTGCAGATATTATAGTGTCTTGGGTCTTCCTCCTGCCCTGCACGTAAGGGGCGGTAACTAAGCATCCTATTTATATTACCAGAACACAGCACTCGGGAGTATTTTGAATGCAGCACTGCTTGCTGCCCTAGAAGAAATTAAGAGTTTGTTTTGCTTGCTGAAAGTGGCTATGGCTTTTGCATTTACCGTGCCTTAAAGCTGGTGTGCAGTCTGCCTAATTTCATGAAGTTTGTGCATGAGTATGAAGCATGCAGTTTTGCATTGTGAGAAAGGTGCAGTGTTTAAAAAGCTCATCCTACTGCATCCAAAGTGCTGCGCTTGCCTAAGGCTGTGCCCGCCAGGGAAGGGCTCAATGCAGCAGCACAACCAGACTGATTAGTGACTGCTTTAGTTCATTTCTGAGCATAGTCCCCCTCAGAAATTTCAGATCTTTCTACCTCTTAAATTTTCCCTTGCTGAACTCTCACTACCTCTTTTGATGCAGTTGTCATGTTCTGCTCTGGTGTCACTGCATTTTGAGCAAGAGCAGGAGTGGAGGATGTGCTGTGGTGGCAGTGCCTGTGTGAACAGAAGTAGTCAGGAGCAAAGTCTTGTTGTCATTTACACAGTCCACAACACTTAGTGAATATTTCAGAGCTGCTCCCTCAGGATAGGGAATATGGAAGATGTCTTGAAGTCAGGGTCATTGCATCTCTGAAGTAGCGGGCACATTAATTGAATAGTTTATATCTGATTATATTATTAATAGTAGTAATAATAATAGTAAAAACTTTTTAAACATGTTTTTGTCTCCTGGCAGGAATGAATGCAAACTAGAGAAACTGCCTTCACATTCCTTTGAAATTGATCATGAAGATGTGGATAAAGATGAGGTATATTCTGCCTTTTTTCCTCTGGGGAAGAGTCTTTTATTGCTTTTACATCAAATAAAGAGTGATAATGGAAGCTTGTTATCACCTATGAAATATGCCACATTTTAAGTAACTTTGAATTTAGTGGAACAGCTTTGTCTTGTGTCATCATGTGCACAGCAGGAGTATTAATAGTCTGATTTCAAAAGGAACACAAGGATGATTATTTGTTATCAAGCAGATATTTGCGTGTTACGGTTTTCTTTCACCTCAGAATTGAGAAAGCAAGTCAGTGCAATATTAACCATGCCTTTCATACAGGATACAACGTCCCACTCATCTTCAAAAGGTGGTGGTGGAGGAGGAGGAGGACCAGCAGCAGGAGTTTTCAAGTCTGGTTGGCTCTATAAAGGGAATTTCAACAGCACCGTGAACAACAGCATTACTGTGCGGGTAAGGGCACAACATTGCTGCTCCAGCTGAGATTGCGCCCCACCAGGGCATATTTGTTTGCCATTGCCATTTAGCCTCTTCTGTCTTAAATTACCTTTGATAATATTATCTTAAATCATCATAAAATATTTGTCTGCAAAATAGTGTGATGGCATTGCGCTTTGCAATGGCTTATTATTTAAACCCTGTCTGTGAATAAAATGTCTGTGAAAAAATTTGCTGCGCGACAGCTGCGATCTGTTCTTTCTTTCCTCACTTCAGTCATTCAAAAAGCGCTACTTCCAGCTGACACAGTTGTCAGATAACTCGTACATTATGAATTTTTATAAAGATGAAAAAATATCAAAGGAGCCCAAGGGATGTATCTTCTTGGATTCTTGTACAGGAGTTATCCAGGTAAGTTTCATTTTATTCCATTCTGTTGTTTTGATGTCAGATAAATAAGAATGACTAAAGGCACATATAAGAGCGTGTACGTGGATTGAAGAGTGATCTCATTCTTTGCTGCACGAGAAGAGAACGCAGTCACTTGTGCACTTTAATTGAGAGTGAGATCTCAGTCTGGCATTTACAAACACTGAATTATGATAGCAGATCATAAATACAGTCTTTAACCATGGCAAACATGAGGAAAAATACCATAGAAAGCTTAATCAGAATATTTTTTTAGTTACTGGGTTTTCCTTTAGGCATATTAACGATTAAGACCATGATTGCCATGAGTTAGACAGACTCAGGGTATAAAATAGCAGCTATTGAGCAGTAGTAAATCACTCTAGTGCTAAAGTTCTGAGTTTGATGAAAGCCTTTGCAGAACCAGATCCCCATGGTTGTGCCCAGGTATCCAGCTATTGGGGATGCCCAGTTACCCTGTGTAGTTTAAAGGACGTTTTTAACTTCAAACAGATGTGAGAGAGACAAATACGTGTCAGGACAGTGGCGTTTGCTTGTGTCACCTATTGGCTTGAAAACGCTTAGGAGGCAGCCTGGGAGAGCAGCAGAAGCCCATGAGGAGGTTCTGGTGCTGAAGTGCTCCTCAGGAGTACCCGAGATCCTGGCTCTCCTGTTTAGGAACTGCTGCTACCACCTTACGCTGTCCCATGGTTGGTTATGATTGAGACACTCTTACTCGGTTATTGGTGGGTTGGGGCTGCCTGTTGTACTTTATCTTCACCAGGCTGGAGAGATGATGTATCCTGGTCATTTATAAAAATAAGAGGAGAAATTTATTTACTCCTGCTTGCTGGGAGTGTCTGCTTTCTTTTAAGAGAGGCCTTAGCCAAACCCCCCATTAAGCCCTGAATGTCCCTGTTGGGTGGTTTTAGATGCAGATAGTATACAGAGGATGCATCTTCAATAATACTTCTGATACAATTTTACATTGCAGTGTTTTAATTTAAAGAATTCTAGGCTTTTTCCCACTGCTCTGACAAAAACAAATCAAGAAAATTTTGAAATCATTTGCCTTGACTGACAGGTTCTTCCTAAATCTACAAACTGTCCAGAGCTGTTGGAACTGTAGCTTTACTTCTCATCTGCCACCAGAGGCTAGTGATTGCCCATTTTAATTGGACACTAGTTTCCTTCATTGCCCTTAAATAGGGAAAATTGAAACCGCAAAATCTGGAGGAAGAATCTGATTTAACTGAAGGCGTGAAGGAAGGCTGTGATGCGTGATGTTCTGCTCTCACTAGTTAGGTACTACTGTAAACTGTTTGACTGTGGATGAACAACTTCTGAGCTCCTGTCCAATAGAGGTTGAATATCTAAATTCCTGTAAGCATCCTGGAGAAAGCACCTCCACACAGAATAAAAAATACCTCCAAAACAGTTTGTTTATTTTGGAAGAATGACCCTGCAGGCATCAGACTTGCCCTGATGTTTCATTTATAGCTCATCCACAACTGTTTTTTTGTGTTGTTTTTATTTTCTTTCTTTCTTTCTTTTCCCCTGAATCTGGGATGATTTCCTTCTGGAAGAAATTTGAAATTAAGTGTTGAAGATTACAAGAAGCCAACCTCAAGATCCACGTTCCATATGGAAGGGGTTATAAAGAAGCAAATTGAGAAAGGGCACATTTTTTTCCTATTAATGGATCAGGAGGAAAATAGTTGGCTTTAGATTTGAAACAAAGGCTTTGCTGTAGATCTCCTCCTCTTGCCAGAAGTCTGAAGCGCAGATGGAAAAGTGGATATTGAAGTTTTCCTGCCCTAATGTTCTTAGGATTCAGCATGTGAGATGTATTGCTCTTTTAGATAGTGCCTAATAGCATTATATTACCTGATATAAAGATCTTGGCCATGTCTGTAAATAGAAACATATCCTATAGACAATGCTTTTCCAGAAGAGAAGTTGAAAGGTAGCATTTTTCTTTATAGATTATGCGTAATTGTGCACATTATGTGTAGATTATGGATACATGTAGTTCATTTATACAAAAAAAAAAATCTGCCTTCAGGAGCTTTAAATGGGCAGTAACCTAAGGTTCTTGGCATATCTTCCTTCAACATTTAACCCTTGGTCAAGCCTTTTGCGTTCATTACTGTAAACAAATTTCGCTGGAATTTTAATTTCTGTTTTGCATTAATTTGAATGCATCCAGTGTTTAGAGGACCTACACGTTTTCCTGTGACCAAGAACAGTTTCAGACGTCCAAGTTGAGGAGGATGATTTCAAAAATAGGTTAAATGTATCAAAACTGTCTTATAGTTAATGGAAAATTTTTTTGAGTATTGAAAATAGTGGTACTGATGTCCATAGACAATGGACATTATTGACTTACTGATTTAATTTTGATTAAGTAAAAAGGGATAAGCTGCATGGTGGTGTTTGAAATCTGCAAGAGTACTTTACTAGAGTACCATAGAAAACCTTTGAGAAAAAAGAGGATTAAAGCAGATGATATTAGAAAGTCATATCACTTCATTAAATTTTATTCAACTCTTTCCCAAAGGACCTACTGATTTTCATGACAGAATTTGACTAGATAAAAGCCCACCTTATGGATCACTTTTTCAGTACCGTCTTTTAATAAGCTATGGTGTTTACTTTTCCTTCTGTTACGACAGAATAACAGGCTTAGGAAGCACGCCTTTGAGCTGAAAATGAATGACCTCACGTACTTTGTGCTGGCGGCTGAAAACGAGCAGGATATGGAAGACTGGATTTTCACTCTTAACAAAATCCTGCAAATAAATCCTGAGGGGACCATTCAGGAGAGGAAAAGCGCCGATCTCACCGATCTGAAACTCGGTGAGAGGGAATAACCTTGCGTTGCTTTTCAAATCGGATGCAAACAACCAAACCTTCAGCTTTCACTGTTGAATCATTTTAACTGCCCGCATCCCTAATGGATTCTGCACCTATTGATTTCTGAGGAAGCAGCAGGATTCTGGCAATTGCTTCGCAATGTCAGTTAACTCCCTGCAGATCATTTTCAAAAGGCTGTGGGGGAGGTTAAACTGCTCCCAGTGAAGTTAGTGGGAATGATGTGGCTGTGCTTAGCATATGCAACACTGCTTCAAGTACCCTTCTCTGGGGATCTTGCTGATACTTCATGTATTACTGTCTGGAGAAGCTTTAAAAAGTTTTCTTCGGGAGAGGTCAGATGAGTTCTTTTTCCGGCATTTTGTTTTCTTTAAGCATCTGGAGCCATTTTTCCCCCTTTTTTTCCTTCTTTCTTTTTTTTCTTTTTTTGTCTTAAGTAGTGGAGGAGAACAGCTGCAGCATATTGCTTTTTCAGTGGAGGCTTACCGACTTTTCATCTCTTCCTTTTGTGAGTTTGTTTATTAACGTGCTTTCATTTTGGAAGTTAGGATCAGATGCTTTGTGCAGTATTCGTCATGTGACAGTAACTCATTCCTCCTCACAATAAATCCATGCTCAGCTAGGATGAGCCCATGCCAGAATCCTAGGAGCAAATGTACTTGAAACTGTAACATGGGTTTGAGCTGCTTCCACTCTGAACTGGTTCAAAGCTTTGAATACAGATGCATCTGTACCTTTGGGGAAGTTTTAGAGGCAATTGGGTACTTGAGACTGGTGTTTATTATAAAGTCTAATCTTTTCTTTTGGAAGGGTAGGATATTCTTTCATGCAGCCAAAGATGTTTGTATGTTTTGGAGGCACAAGAGACTTGCACTTCAGAATCAGAGAAGTACTTCTCAAATTCCCACTCATAAGGGATATTAAAACAGGAAGAAAAATGTGCATGAAAGGTCAAAGACACTTGGCTAACAGAGAATAAAAATCTCTGCTGGTGCATATTCTGATACCTAGCAGCAGGAATGCACTATGGAGTTAACTTGTCAAAAGGCACGATGCTTTCATGGCAGATGAGCCCGAAGTGGGTGTAATTACTTGTTTCACATTGGCCTGAACTACCTTGTGGAAGCAGAATGGCCCTTGCTGAGAAGGGTGTCGGAGCCAAATAAAGGGGCAACTCAGTCTGGATTCGTAGATCTGCAGCCCCCAGATCAGGGTTAGATGTCTTTCCTTCTCCGAGACCGGGCATTGGGCGCCCCATTGGCGTCCTTGACTGTCTTGAAGGATGAACCCTGTGCTGCGAGCGTGGAGTCTGGGGGTCAGAATAAATTCTCCGTGTTGCCTCAGGAGGGACTGAGAGAGCAAAGAAAGGCCTCTTTGTTGTGGGCATGGATATTTGGCATGAATGTGCCCGGCATTTCGCTGAATAGACAGAGATGGACCCCTGGTTGTTGGGAAAGCTTAAATGGAGGCAGAGTTATAGAAAATACCAGTGGGAGATGAGCATGAGGAGGACAAGGGTTATGTATTTCTTGCATTTTTTAAATTGATTATAATAAAATGGATTACAAAAAAATACAATGAGTTTGATATTTAAGACTATGGTAATAGTATAATATAGCCTTCTGAATAACTGTTTTATTTTCAAGATACATCAGAAGCTTCGGTGAATTACGATGGCCCTCAAGAAGAGATGGATTCTGCAGAGAACACCTTGCACCCAGACTTTGCGAAAGTAATGGATGTTATGTTTATCTTTACAAGCTTAGTGTGAAGTGTTACTTATGTCCAAATACCTGAAATTGGGTTGTTATTAGTATTGTGGATGGTTTAAAATTACAGAACTGCCATATTAGAAACATGATGGATGTTGAGAATCATCTTCATTCTGAACAGCTGGTGACTTAGTTTAAAGAAGAAAAGCTTCACAAGAAGTGACTCTAAGGTGTAAAGGAAATAGGAGCTTTTTTCAGTAACTTCGTTTAGACCAGTGAAGTCAGCCAAGTATGTGACCCTCAGTTTTCTGTGAAATTTTTTCTCCTCCTGACTGCACTTAGACTTTGGCCCTCAGAGGTCCATGATCCCCTGTGGTGTGCAGCGTTTTGAGGAAATGAGCTGCAAACAGGTCACTGGGCCCTAATTTCACTGGAAGATGCATGTTAGAGCAGAGGAAATGTTTGGTCTTCTGCATCTCTAAAGCTTCCTTGTGTAGATGAGCTTATAGTAGAAGGTGTTTTAGAAACTTTTTTGGTGAAAAGCTGTGCTGTAAATATTTGTGTTAAGTGAATGTAAGATTTGTTTGTAATACTGTCATTGAGCTACTGTCTATTGATACAGACAGATGTCATCTGTCATTGCATCTTGCTCCCAGTGAATTGAGCTGAAAGGCAAATGAGGGAAAATTTTGGTCTCCATCTTATTGTAGATTATATTCCTATTTATGAAACAGTTGTGCAGAATTAGGGGGAAAAAGAAGATGGGGAAGAGGGGAAAAAGCACTCCAGGTGAAATGTACCTGAGTGAATTCTGTAACATTCGTGAACTTGAATTAGTAATATGTATATAATATAAGTAAAGTAATATGTATATAATATAAGTAATATGTATATAATATAAGTAATATGTATATAATATAAGTAATATGTATATAATATAAGTAATATGTATATAATATAAGTAATTTCTTTTCTTTGATTCCTTAGAAGCATACCACACTGAAAATCTCTGGAAAATCTCTGGCTTATGGGCATATGTCCTTAAAATGAGGGCCGGAATGAGAGTTTTTGTTAAGTGAAACACCAATCATTCGTTCGAAAGCTTAACAACTGTCTGTATTTCTTTCCACGTACAGAAAACTAACTTCTTATCTGTCACCACAGTACACAACAGAAACAGAAGAAACGGTGAAGGCCTCTCGAAATGCAGAGCGACTAAATCTGTTCTCCTTGGATCCCGATATAGCTGTAAGTGGAAAATCCTGTTTCCAATTCCTTGCAAGTTTCACAGCCCAGGTAGTCTGCGCTGAGCTGACTACCTAGACGTGGTGAGGTTCAATGCTCAACAAGCTGGCTGTGCCCAGGACTTCCACCCAGGGCAGATTTTGCTTGTGCTGGAATGTGGAAGTGAAAGTGAGACACTTCCCACTGGGAAATGGAAACAAAGCGTGCTCTGATCTGCAGAGATTGATGTGTAGACTTGGCCTGTCACTGATCTATAGCTAAACTTTAAAGCAGGCTGAAAATCTCACAGCAACAGTACTGGCTCTTGGTTTGGAGACATTTTTAGAATACTGTTTTAAGTGGATTGGAGAACAGAAATAGCCATGGATGTAAAACAATGGGAAGGATAATTTTAAAAGGCTATCAATGTGGAAAAAGCTTAATTGAAAATTTAGGAATTACTGCCTTTTATCTTAAACTTGCTTATTATGTAGGATTAGAACTCAGGAGTCAAAGGTTCTTGTTGCTTGCACTGAGTGTATATTTGTCATTGATTTAATGAGAACTTTACTTAAAAAGAAGACTACAGTATGTTCGGACCTAAACCTGTGGTCAACGTGGCTGTAGCAGTGCTATCAAAAATGGGAAGCCCAAATACTGCCATATTGTATGGGTATGTGGGAAAGAGAGCAAGGGTGTGATTTGTATTCCAAACGTGGTGTTATAGCCTGAATTTGAGGCTGTTACATCTATATTAGGAAATTATAGCTAAAATTTCAAATATAGTAAGTGAAAATAAATAAATAAAAGTTCAAGTTTGTGCCCTGAAGTTGCAGAAAACCTAACGTGGGCTCCTCCTGCTGCCTCTGACCTTGTATATGTCCTCAGGCACTGTTTATGCTTTGCTTCCTAATCTGTAAATTAATAATGACACACATCTACACTGGTAGTATAAAAGTGTCAATAGTGATTTTATGAGTTTTTTTTGGGGGAAAGGGAGGGAAGTTCACTGATGGAAACATCTCTTAAAGGCTTACCCTAGGTTTGGATTACCTTGCCTTTTCCATATGGAGCTGTTCACCCCCTTGCTTGTTTCAGTCCTTGAATCCTCAGAAGAAGGAGTTTCCAGGCACGTGTTCGGTGCTGAAGCCGTTTGAGGAGAAGGCTGCAAAGAGGATCCTCGTAACTTGCAAATCCCTCAGTTTGAATCTCCAGGCCTGCGTTACGGAGAATGAAAATGATCCTCTAACCAATGTAAGCTCTGACTCTTCTCCTGTGGAACTTTTCCTCTTTTCCCCTTTTGAAAGGACTTGCTGAGTCCATGCTGGTTCTGTTTGGTAGAACAAGGTAAATTGAAAGCTGCATTGTGCATGTACTGCATCCCCTCCTCATCCTCTGGCCAGGCACCTGGAATGAATCATGAAACTGAAGAACCTTTCAACAAATATTCTGAAGCTGATTTAGATTGCAAACTTTTAGCTACAGTTAAAGGAGGAATGAAACATTTTAAGATCCTTGAGGATATAATTGGTGCAAGAAGAACGAATTTAAGATGCCAGTATTTATATAGGGAGGCAGCAGAGTGTCAGCTGCTGGTGATGTCTACATGGTGGTGATTTGTTTGCTCTTAGGTTGCTAGAAGAGAAGGAAGAATAGAAAGGTTTGTTTGCTTCCTTTGATAGGAAAACCCAAATAAAACCAGGGCGAGGTAGAAAGTTTTGCTTAGTCCTTTTTTATAAATGAAGTTGGGGGAGAGCAGAGGAAAATCCCCTCTGTGCACAACTTTTAGTTTACCTCTGAAGTAGAGGAGTTTGTTTTCACTAAATTAGTATTCTGACAATTCAACTTTAATACATTACATAAAAGATATTGATCTTTTTTATTCATTTAAAGATGACCTCTATGGTGACTGCATATTCAGCATAATGTAATCAATACTTTTTTGGCAGGCTGGAATAACTCTTTAATGAAGTCGTGATAGCTGTACCAAGGGCACGCAATAAATCACTACAGAGGCTTTGTCTGCTTTTGCATTGTTCATAAATTTATGATTCCAATTTCCAGATAGCTCAGAAATTGTCATCACTATTGGGGGGTGGTTTGGTGACTGACCTGTTTCATCAGAGCTGTGGAGGCTCTCCGGAGGTTACTTGCAGTCATAGGACTTGAATTTGCTGGTGATGTGAAATAGAGTACGTGGGTAACGTAGAGCTCTTCTGTTCTTGGTTTCCTGGGAAAACGGAGCAAGCGTTTCCCATGCTGATACACCCATGCGTACTCATTCACACCAGGAAGCACTTGTCACCTTTCACCTGTCTTTGTCATCTTTATGTCACACTGCTGATGATCCCAGGAAAGCCCTTCACTGTTCTGTCCAGATTTTATAGTGACTGTGAAACTATATGTGCAGATTTTTTAGATTGAACTATTATTTCTATTCTGGCACAGTGTTGAACTACTTATAAAAAGTCCCTAAAATCATATGGTTAAAAAATAACCTTGGAGGGTGGATAAGGAAGGGGGAGTGGGGAGGAAGGAGGAAAGGGAGAGTAATTTCTGGTAACTAACAATTTGTAAGCAGTGGTTTTTTGCTGTCTTTTTTCCTAGCTGTGCGGAGGTGATAAAAGCTCGGGTTTAACCTCTTGGTTACAGCCCTCTTTCTTCTGGTGTGTTCTTCTAGGTAGAGCCTTTCTTTGTGAGCGTGGCCTTGTACGATGTCAGGGATGGCAGGAAGATCTCTGCTGACTTCCACGTGGATTTGAACCACCCGCTTGTTAGGCAGATGATCTCGGGTTCCTCGTTTTCATTAGAAAATGGCACTGTTGAAAATATAGACTCAAATGAAATGGAAGAACCCCAAGTGAAAGGGTTTCCAGAAGAGTGGCTCAAGTATCCAAAACAGGTATTGCCTATATGACTTGTATGGCTTCGTAGTTCTTACATAGTTCATATATATAAAGGAGAGAATATTATTTTTTATGCATAAGTGATTCTTGCTTGTACATGCTTGATTTTGAGTTGCCTGCATGCATTTTAAAATCATTTGCATCACAGCTTTAAAGAAGTTGGTGTCTTTTTTTATAGAGAAACCTACTCATATGTGTTTGTGCTCTTTGAGTTCACTCACTGGCAACTCCCAAACCAGCCAAACCAAATGGTAGCTTAAAACATCAAGTAGATGCTCCATTAATCTCAAAGCGTCTCCAGATTTTTGCAGTTATTGCTCTTTCTCAATTGTTTTTGCATCAGTGAAGAACTTTGTCAGTATTTCACTTCTCCTGTGCTCCTGTGTACTGTTTGACTGTCTCTTTCTCTTATTAACAGGCTCTTTTCTCCATAAGTAATCCCCATTCCGAGATTGTATTAGTGGCAAAAATCGAAAAGGTGCTTACAGGAAACATTGCCAGTAGTGCTGAACCTTACATTAAAAATCCTGATTCTTTTAAGGTAAAGTAACAACAGCATCAATTCCTCTTTGTTATTTCTGATTTACTGGAAGTTGAATACAGGGCTGTGCTTGCAAATTGTACCAAATTGTACTCACTTAATGGAACAAGCTCGCATGAGGCCCACCGCTAACATGACAAACGTTCAGGCTGCATTAATTTTGGCATGATGAAATCCTTATGTGCAGTGATAAAACTGCAATAAGGTAGATGTTGTTTTCGTTCAGTTTGTATGTGATAGGACTTCGATGGCTATTTAAACCTTGGCCAAGTTAAATTTGCTTTCAGTAATCCTTTAGAAACTACCAGCTAGTGCACTTTGTATGGGAGCAAAGCTCGGTTAGGTACCTGCCTGTTCCTCTGAGCAGACGGTGTGTTTACATTGCATAGGTTACAACAAGGTGGAATAATAATTGTGAGTGATGTGCTTCTGACTGGAGGGATGCTGGAGGGGTTTCATTCATCAGCAACTTGTTGATGCCTTCGTGCATCCCAGAACCTGTCTGTCAAGGCAGTAGAAGACTAAATTATTTGAGGGACATTATAGCCCCTTCAGCAGAGGGTATGTGGATGTATTCTGTGCAGAATCACCAATGTTACAGTGATGCTGATGAAACAACTCCTATTTTCTTCTTGCAGTGTGCACAGAAAGTGTTAAAATCCAACAGACAGTTCTGCAGCAAGCTGGGAAAATATCGTATGCCGTTTGCTTGGTCGGTGAGGTATGTAGTAATTCTCTTTTTATAACTTGTAACTGCATCTTATAGTTTATTCTACTCATTAAATTGTTTCCTTTTAGGCTTTTGAGCATGCTATCCTTGAAACTAAGCAAAGGTTTTGATATAGTCCTGGACCTCAGCATATTCATAGTTTTATAGGTTCATTTACCCTATTTCTTTTACACAGATGAATGTTGATTACTTTCTCATTAAATATTACTGTGGTGTAATCTTTTATTCAGGTATGTAGTGAAGTTACCAGGGAGTAGCAAGGACAACTGACAGAATATAAATTTATGATGAGCTCCACAGTGATTTGGTACTAAAAGTTATCAAAGAGATTTCAAAGTCATCGTTCTCAGTAGAGTCTCCTGTGAGGAGGGCGATGATCTGAAGGAGTTGTAGTGACCGTGTAAAAGAGAGGTACACAAGTCTGAAGCTTTGCTCTTATAATGAGGCCTGTCAGATTTAAAGGAACTTGAATCAAGCATCTGGAGGCTGCTGTACCCCAAAGGCAGTGCCTCAGTGCTGGCAGTGAGGAAGAAGGAGCGCTCTAGGTTCTCCTGTGCTTTTAGTGGTTGCTAGGTGATAGTTATTATCATCTTTGGTCAGCTTGGCTTTCTTGCAAATAAAGTTAGGATTAATTTTTTTTTTTGTTCGTTCAGTCTTTTCCCGCAGTTTCTTTGTGTTTCATTTCCATGAGCTCACTCTGTTCTCTCCTGTGCTGCTCTGGTCAGTCATCCAAGCTTGATCCTGTGCCACTTGATTCCCTACGACCACTTCAGCTTCCAAAACCAGATGTAGCTTTCTTCCTCCTTTAGCCTCCCTCCCTGTAGCTCATTTAACTCTCTTTGTCTGTTCTCTTCTTGGTGTTTCTTTTGGTTTTCTTTGCTTTCCTAAGCCTGCTACAGCCCTGTGGAGAGAGCCCTCTCCCAAGAAGACCCTCCTGTTTGCCCCAATCACAGCTGCTTTCTTCTTCCATGCGAGCGATAGGGAAAAGTGGTGAAAGCTCAGGGAGGAAAGATCATTAGACTCAAGGTCACACTGTGGTGTGTTGCCCATGGTCATGGCTGGTTGTCTGCTCTGGGGGTTGGAGCACCAGACGGTTGGCACCTCACGTGCCTGTGGTTCTTGAGTGGCTAGGGTGCTTAGGTGGCAAAGTGGTGGGGAGGAGACAGTAAAGTACAGCCATTTGAAGAGTTCATTTATTTTTTATTGCCATATGTTTTTATCAATATCCAGGAGGACCAGGAAAAGTATGCATGTATTCAGCGGGGGCAGGGGGGAAAGGCTAATAATATGTTTACTTCTGCCCTGCCTCAAGGATGATGCTCCTTAACATTTATTGGCTCTGTGGAGCTGGAGGACTCTTCGTCAAAGTGATATTGGTGGTGTCTCTTGATTTGACAGGGGTACTTTTAGCGTATAAATAATGAAAGGTATGATGGTAGTAGATGTGTAGACTGGCCATCAAACTGAGCTGAGGCTTTTCGTGAACTCTGCGGCCTGACTCGTGTGTGTGGCTGTCGCATTAGCGGTGTGTGCTGGAGCTTGGTCATTGTCACAGCTGTCTGTGGGTGGCACAGCACTTGTACCACCAGGTCCTGGCTAGTCACTCATGGGTATGGAGAAGGCTAGAACTTTATTCTTTTTCCCCTTTTTTTCCTCTTTTTTTTTTTTTTTCTTCCATCTATAGAATTACAGAAAGTGTGCGTGGGTGTATTGAAACTTTCCTCATTATTAATTGCATTGTGTGATGAGCTAAAGTAGTTTAAATAATTAAAACCAAAAAAAGCAGAGCACTTTGCAAATAATCTGTGCATATGAACTTGTAGATGTCAGTGACAACATGAGGGATGTGTTTAGATCATTAGGTCAAATTCTGCACTCATTTTGAGATTTTTAAGTATGAGTGTTACGCAGGACTCTGGTATAAGCAAAGTGTACTTTGGCCCTATAAATTCTATTTCTAGTCTCGCAGCTAGAAAATAGGTGTTTCTAAAGGAGTCTGTCACGCGACAGGGGGGAAAAAGCTGGTTTGGCCCCATGATAAATAGTGAAAAGCTGGGATTAGAAATGTGTTTTTCCAGTTAGTTAATTCTGGCAGTAGCTACGCTCCTGTTCTTCTGTGGAAATTTTCCCCCTTAAAGCAATTGCAGATGGCTACAGTGTGGTTCTTGGGTATGTATTTAGTAAGCCAAAATCTGACAGTCATCTATGTTGTGCACGAGACTAAAGCTGTAATTGTCCTCGGTGACAGTCGAGGTGTGAGCATTGTGCGGAAGGGTGACGCAGGGTTCCTCCCTGCTTTCTTGCTGGAGTCGTTTGCTTTGGTGCTTTGGGTGCTCTCGCAGGTGTAATTACAGCGTGTGGCAGAAATAGAGTGTGTCAAATCAATCTTCTGCTCTCGTATTCCTGGAAGAACTGCCAGGGTTTGCAAACACACGTAACTCATGCACATACTGTGCTGGGGGAACTTCGCTTGCGGGGGTGAGCTCGTGTGCTGCTCTTCCTACTTCTCCACCTGCACAGATTTCATGTTTCAGAGCCCCATATTGAAACCAAGCCCCCAGGGAAGAGGCCAGAACCCCTTGCCAGGGCTGAAGCACCTGCAGCCCCGGGCAGCTCGTGGGCATGTGGGACTCGAGCAGAGCCCGGTGGCACCCGGCAGTCCCTCACAAGGCAAACCTCTCAATGCCACTAGTCTGGAGAAGCTGGAACCATGCTGACCCCGAGAAGAATCATAATATCACCAGGCCTGTAATAATTATTAACTTTTTTAATTTGATAGCTCTTTAGTAGGATTTGGAAGTGAGTGTTGGCTGCCAGAAATTAATCTCTTTCTCCCTAGTACCTCAGGATTTCTGGCATTGTGTATATTTGGTCCATGGGATAGACTGTATTCCCTGTAACTTTTGGGGGAACAAATCTTATGCTTTTCTACAGAGAAATGAGACAGTGGTGATTCTGTGAATTAAGTTAAGACATGGTGCATTTGTACTTATTCTTAGGATCCTCTTCCAAAGGTTTACTCCATTATTTTGCATCTGACAACAATTTGTGCTGGCATTGATTCTTCTTTTCACTGGCAGCGGCACAGAGAAGTAAATTAAGGAAGAAAGATTGGCCAAATGATTCACAGAACAGCACTTAGTGTCAAGAACATTTTACTTCTGTTAAGCAATGTTTTTGCATACAACGGTTGCATCCAGGGCTCGTTGATGTGGATAGCAGTCACACGAGCCAGTCCAGGCTGTGAGAGAGACCCTCAGGACTGGGCAAAAGGCACCCAAATGTCTGCTTTAAACCCCACCAGTGCCACTGAGCAGGAGTACAAATACCTGAGCAGGTTTCCTGCGCAGCAGCTGCTGTTTATTGTGCCTGGTTGTGCACAGATATCTTGTTTACCCTGTGCTAGCTGCAAAGAGCTGTGGGGAGGCAGGGAGCAGCCAGGGTGATGGAGCAGCTGGAGAGCTGCTTCATGTAGCACTGGGTGCTTCTAGCTCTCCTCAGGGATGCTGAGCTACAGAAAGGGGAGGGAAAAATGGGCAAATGCAGAGCCAGCCATTGACAATCTCTCCTTGAGAGTATTAAAACTAATATTTGAAAACAAAGAGCCTTCAAACTGCAGTGGTCTACAATCAGCAGGAACTTTGTGTAGTGCAAGGCTGAAGAGCACCATTAACCTTTGCACGCCTGGGCCTGCAGATGAGCCTGTGCTGCTGCGCGTGTGCAGCTCAAAGGGGCTTTCTCACCTGACAGCTCTGCAAGGAGTCTTTGTGTTTTGTATAAGAGTTTGTATCATGTATCCTTGCCTGAAAGAACATCTGACAGCTTAAAAAGTTAAATACACATGGACGAGCGTTTATAATTGTGTTTTTTCTTTATAGGCCAGTGTTTAAAGATAATCAGGGAAATGTTGACAGGGACTCGCGATTCTCACCTTTATTCAGGCAAGAAAGTAATAAGATTTCCATGGAAGATTTGATTAAACTAATAGCAGAATACAGAAGGTAAGAAACAGTTTGAATTTGGTTTGAGAGGGATCTGTGATTATAAAACTGTACAGAATGTTTTTCACGGCTCTTCTTTATTTCTTCATTTAATAGAGCATGCCAAAGCAGCTATACTAAATTAGTGTTTTTCACATTAGCCTGTTATCTGCCAAAGATTGCTTGAGGTTCAGCTTTCCAGGAAAACTGGAATGTCATTTGGCACATAAGTAAGTTTTATTATTACCTGAGGATAATGATGTATTAAATTAACTTCCCTCAGGGGAGATGCAGGTCAAGTAACCGAAAAGAGAGCATAATTTTAAAAAACAGAGGGAAAGAAAAAGGAGAGGAAGGATTAAAGAATAAAAAGCTTTCCTGAGTGGTTTTCCCCCCTCCCTGCTCTTGTTTGAGTATCCATGACAAACCACAGAGTGGACATTGGAAGAAAAACTTTTTCAAATGTTTTATGGTATGTAAATGAGTGAATAATTAGTTGGCTGGACAGTCTTTCACACAGGTGTAAATCAAGCTTAGCTCTAAAGCAGAGGCATTGTTTACACCACTCAAGTGACATGAGAATTAAACCCAGAATTTCTTCCTGTCTATTCTAAAAGCACCTAGTAATGAATTTAGGTAATGAGATTTTTCTATTCCATTTCACGAGTGAAGATGATGATGATCAAATGTCCACTATAAAGGTCCACAATCATTGCTGTTACAAGAGTCTAAACTTCACTGGTACTGCCTGTGCTCAACAAGGCTTTGCTGATGCTGGCCTGGAGCATCTCCTCGTTTAGCATCCCGTGCTGGCGCTTCTCGAGCTGCTTGGGCCCAAGGAATGTGTGTCTTGGTGCCTATTCAACATGGCCCTGGCAGAAGCCATGGTGCTGCAAGCTCTCACAGCATCCTTTCGAAAGGGCTTTCCTTTCAGGCTGTGGAAAGGAAAAGCGGTTAAGTCCGTTCTGTTGAGGTTTGTTGTTAGTTCGTCCATTTCTCCCTCTTCTCCATTGCTTCCAATCCCTGCAGGAATGCAGCCAAAATCATTTATTTCCTGACATTTCATATGATCTGAATCTGACTGCCAATGGGTGTGTGTATTAAATATGCTAAGTATATGTTTATTTTTGAAGTCAGGGTCTGTTTCTCATTTTAGATGAATTCATGTGTTCAGTCTTATCTCCCTTGTTGTAATTTTTAAAATGCTTTCATTTCTGTCATTGCAGAGCAGAGAAGATTAGCAAAATACAGACCATACCTGGCTGTTTGGAGATTGCGGTTGATTGTGTCCCTTTGGAACATCCAAGTATGATTCCGCCTTAAATTATCAAGGCTGCTGTGGTAGACTTTCCCCCTTTGATCATTGCCTTGAGACAGCAGAGTTGAATAGAAAACCGTATGCAGTTATTTGGGAAGCTGCTTTTCTTTATTTTTTCTTTTATTAAATCATTTGTATTAAGCCTATTTTCATTTATTTGTGTACCTGGCAAATACACCCAAATGATGCAGGCCAGACATACTGCCTCCTTGTGAGATGAAAATCCAGAGACCTCTTTCTGCTCTGCAAGGAATTAGACCAAAGATCTCAATGCCTGAGCCTCTATAGCTGGTGGCAGGGCTGCCTCTCTAGGCAGGGGCTGTGATGCTCATGTTCTCCATGGTTTAGCTCACAGGGACGTGACTACCAGGGACTGCAAGATGGCATCTTTGGACAAAGTCCTCTATGGCATCAGTGCAGCAACTGCTAATATGGAGTCCTCTGATAGGATCCTTTACTCTCCTTTTCTTTTCCTTTTTCATTCTCTCTCTTTCCTCCCTCCACTGCCTCCCATTTCAAGGACCATGTTGCTGTGTCCCAGTGTTGTAAAAAACTCAGGCCTATTTGAATTTCTATGAAATGTCTCAGAATTTAGAGCATTTGCTTGGTCAGTGCCTTACTCCTTAAGACTCTTTAATAGGGTAAGAGCTTTTCTTGAGACTCTTCAATGAGAGGGGGGGGAAAAAAAAAGCAATCAAATGAAGTTGTTGATGCTTTGATGTCAGTACCATCATAGGCACATTTGTATGGCTCATTTATCTACTCGAGCAGCTCGCCAGTGTCAAGGTGAGGTTAGAATCTCTTGGGATGTAAATAAAGTGTATTCGGGGTAGAAATATGCCATGTGTGCATGTTAAAAACAAGGACTCATTGGTTTTGAGACCTCTTCACATAGTAGTAGATAAATATAATTTTTCAAGTATTTCAAAAGCAATTCATATTGTTTTCATATCAAAAGAAACTGGTTGCTCATAGAAGGCAAAATGGCCAAGCAGGACTGGGGCTCATAGTGTTACTTGGCTCATATGCAAAATTATGTGACAGTATGTAGGTTTGCTTTTAAATGTACTGTGTAGCAAGATGCCCAGTTCCTGTGGAATCAACAGTCATTCAGTCTGAATTGCAACAGCTTAAACAGTCTTTTCATTTCAGGAAAATTTGTCTTGTAAGGCTGTAAAATCATTATAAAACTGTAACAGAAAACTTAGTTACTGTAAAATTCATTAAAATCTCTCTAAAATGTGACTTCAGTGACCTTCGAGAGAAGCACTTGTAACAACAATAATTGTTCTTAGAACGCCTCCTTCCCGCTGGAAACGTTAATCGTGCTCAGCTAGCGCTAGAGTGCTTTAATGCCAAGAGAAGCCAATGAAAAGGAAGTTGGCCACAGATCTTGTCAAGAAGTTGCCAGCACAATTGTGCTTCTGGGGACTGATGCTGCTCCCCATTAGCATCAATTTGCATTAGACAACAGAAGTGGATCTTTGTTTTCATAAGGCTTTATTTAGTGTAGCCATGCTAAGAGCTGGAGTCAGTGATCTGTCAGGAGATGTTCTCTAAGAGCCTTTAGCATGATAGAAAACTTCTCCCTTTTCTGCTGCATAAGGGGAAAAACCTTTAGCATGGGGAAGAGAGAAAACAGCTCTATCAAGCTCTGCTCTGTGCTGTGTGGTCCCCCACTGTTGTCCTTTGCACTGTTGTGGTTCTGAAGTGAGGGAAGGGGATGGCAGCTGCCATGGCAGATGGAACTTGACTACTTCGGATGAAAATATGTATTAAAACCCAGAAGCAGGACCCCAGGCGTCTGGAGCGAGGTCCTGGGGAGTGATTAGGCTTGTGGCCTTGCAGCCAGGAAGCCTCAAATCCCATTCCTAGACAGAGTTCAGAGCAGCCCTGAGCCAGTGTCCCAAACCACCTCAGCCACTTCTGTGCAACCATTCCTGGAGATAGCCATGAGTAAATTAAATGTCTTGCCGGTTTAATGGCACAGATAGTGTGCTGCTTTGTGATCTATACCAGCAACTTGTGTGTATGTGTCAAAGGAAGCTTTTAATCAGTCTGGCTTCAGTGAGACAAACCATTTGAGGGTCATACTGCAGTTCTCGATAGATGCAAGTAAAGATAATTTGACCCTTTGCATGTTGTTATTACCTAATTCTTAGTAGTATGATTGCAGAAACAAACATAACATGACGTTCTTTTTTCTTCTTTTGAAGACTGTGTAACTTCGTCTTTCATTCCAATCAAGCCCTTTAATGACATAAAGGAGCATCAACCTACAGTGGAAGTAGAGGAGTTTGTACAGGAATCAACAAAATACTCTCGACCTTACAGAGTATACAAGAACCAAATATACGTCTATCCAAAACATCTCAAGTATGATAGCCAAAAATACTTCAATAAGGTACAGTATATGACTGGTTCAGGTTGACACTGAGTAGGTGTTTATTCTGTGAGCACTCATTGACATCAGTGACTAAACATCAGAAAGGGTGGAAAAATGGCAGTGTGAGTCACTGACCGGGCCTTTAATCTCTTGATTTTTTTGCAGTCATAAACTTTAGGTACAGTTGTTATGAAAAAAAAATTTAGGGATTAAAAAACTCTTTAAATTGTATCAATGATTCGCAGATGTAATATGGTAATAGTTTTCTTGCCCTTTTGAAAAGGGCAATATTTAATGAAGTCATGTATGCAGATTAAATGAATATAGAAAATATTTGTATTTATTAAACTTGGAAACTATTTGCATTTGCATGGTGATGGAAAATGAATTAAGGGCAAGGCGCAAGTAATTGTTGGTCACTTTGTAATTTGCATGTATGCACTTTATTTGAGGCCTAGCTTGCATTTTCCAAGTCCATCTTTGAAACATTATTTTTGATAAAAATTATTTTAACCTGAAGGTATTTTAAGTCCACTGTCTGTATGTTCTCCTAGACTTAGGAAAAAAAACAAAAAAAAAANAAAAAAAAACCAAAAAAAAAAAAAACACACCAAAAAACAAACAAACAAAAACCCTTAGTTTCCTGTGTTTTTATGGATGCTCCATTTCTGATTGAAGTTGTGACAAATTTCCGTTTTTAGGCACGGAATATAACTGTGTGCATTGAATTCAAAAGCTCTGATGAAGAGGGAGCAAAGCCACTGAAGGTGAGCCCTGGCAAAAGTCCCCTCCACGAGCAGTGTTTCTAAGGACGTTACGTATAAAACCCAGCAGTCAGGGCTGTGCTCATCTGGAGGATTTAAGAATAAATGTTGGGCATTCCTCAAGGCTTGTGCTATGGTTCCTCTTGTTCACAAATCCCCCAGCACTGGCTGCTGCTCGGCCGTGCTGGCTTTGCAGCTAGTGGAGCAGAAGGAAGGGGAAAGTTAGAAAACTTTGGGTTTTTCAGTGCAGGTTTCTTTAGCTAAAGTTTACATTAGCCAGAGGTTCCCGCAGCAGTTAGGTTTCTAAGCCTGACACCTGATCAAAAGGCATGGGATGATGGGATGCAAAACCAGAAGAACTTTAGTCTCAGTTCCTAACTGTGCTGTTGGCTAAGGGGTGTTGCACAGCGGTCTTGTCCTGTGGTTTTGACATCAAAACCTGGTGTTAATATCACTCGGTGTTTCTTTTGGCATTTGATTAAAGTATTTGTCAGTCTTTCATGATATTGAATTCAGTGTATGTGCATAGCAGATGAAAATTAGTGACACCAGCAGAATTTGACAATGTATTTAAAGCCTGTTGCTTTCATCAGTGTATTTACGGGAAGCCGGGTGGACCGTTGTTTACGACGGCAGCCTACACAGCTGTGCTCCATCACTCCCAGAATCCTGATTTCTATGATGAGGTCAGTGCTTTATTGACTGATTGAATGTCTGTTACTGCCACATGTTTGCTATAACATACAGATATATCTAAAGAAAGTTTATGTTGCAATTGCTTGTGTATCTGTATGGAACTGTTATGTCAATTTACAGGCTCACCTTGTCCTCTTAAATGAACTAAGTACAGTTAAGATGCTGTAGAACTAAGTAGGAACAGTTTAGCTCTGTACAACGAATGTCTGGTATACCGCAAGAGTCCAGTTGTGCCTCTGAGCTTGAGGAATAATAGTAAATGACAGTAGATATTGGGACGAAGGGTGGAGGCAGATGTCGGAACAAATCCCTCGGAGATGCAGGGTCTGCACCGGGGCGTTGTGGGCCTGTGGCCTGGACAGCCCACGCTGGTGAGCGGCGGCTGCGGCGCAGAGCAGCTGCTGCTCTGAGGGTGCAGCTCGAGGCGGGGGTTCGTGCGTTAGTCTCTGCCAGATGTTTTGGGGCTTCATATCAGCAGGCGATGGAGCCCGTCACAAACACGGCGTATGATGTCTCCGGGTTTCTGCAGTTCAGCTCTCTACTTTTTCACTTTAACAAATGGCTTGTTTGGTGGCATGTTGATGTGCTGTTGGATGTTTACTGGGCTTCCTACCACTGCTTTTTGGAAAGTGATAATGCTGGCAAGCAACATTAGCAGTTAGCCAGTATTTTCCAGATTTTTTTAGCCTGATTTTGAAGACTTTTCTCTTGCAGTTTTTTTTACATAGTTGCATGAGGAAAACCAGCAGGTGAAGTGCAATTACATGCAACATATCTGTTTAGATTCCTGTTCAAGAGGTGGAAGCTAAAGTGTTACATTCTCAGAGGTCTTAAACATACTTTGATCAAGTTCATCCCAAGTTGGAGTTCAGAGAGGTCTTGTCCTAAACGTGCATAGTACTAATAAAAAGAGTGAGTTCTTGACAAGAACGATGTAGCAGAAAAGGATTTTTACATCTTTGTGTCAAAATGACCATTCTGTATCTATGCTTGTAGTGATGGGCTGTCACTCACCAGCTGATTTAATATGGGAAGCATTTACTAACAATGCTTAAACTCTTACTAATAAGTCTTACTTTAGTTATAGGACTAGCTTGGATAATTATTCAAATATCTGGGGGGTCTTTTTCAATACTAGTTATGGTAACATGTTTTGATTGCTATGTATATTTGGTATATTTATATTATATATATATTTATATTTTTGTATATTTAGGTTAATAATAACTCAGAAAATAGTGGATGACACGATACTCGTTTTCCTGGATGGGATTTGTGGCATTTAAGACTGATCTGGAATCCTAAATAAAAGCTCATTTTTCATGTCAGACTTGATTTTTGTTTTGTTTTTGCCATGAAATGACAGTGAGTCAATAGCAGAGACTTGGTTTTGATTTTTGTTTTGAAAGTCTTGAAAAGTCTGAATGGTCATGGCTAGTTATGGCTGTTGGTGTTTACTTCAAAGTAGGGCCTTTCATTCATTAGTTTCGTGCTCTTTCATCTTATGCTCTTTCATCATAAATACAAATATTCATCTGTAAGACAGAAAGGGGAAAAATATATATTTAAGTAAAAGCTGCTAATACCAAGCAATTTCCTTAAGAGAAGAGCTGTTATAGCAACAACATATGCACATAGATAGGCTGTACCTAAATCTGTGTGAAGAGTTGTCACTCGTTTAGACCATTTCTGATGCATAGTTTAATGGACTTTTAAACTAAAGTGAGGTGTAACATTTTACATTTCAGGTGAAAATTGAACTTCCCACCCAACTTCATAAGAAACACCACATTCTGTTTTCATTTTATCATGTCACCTGTGACATAAATGCAAAAGCTAATGCCAAAAAGAAAGAGGCTCTGGAAACACCAGGTACCTGTAGTAGAATTACTTTCAATTCTAAATGTAAATGATGTGCATTCAAATAAGGATTTGGGAATTTCTGGCTGGATGGTTTGTCTTCCTCTGAGTTTGTGGAGCCTGTTTTTTTTCCCCAACATGTGGCACTGATTTGTTCTTGTGTGCAGTGGGATACGCGTGGCTGCCTCTGCTGAAAGATGCCCAGTTATCTTCCCAGGAGCACAACGTGCCAGTAGCAAGCAGCCTGCCTCCCAGTTACCTAAGCCTGCAAGAGCCTATGAGTGGAAAGGTATTAACTCATACTTCTATATTGCTCAAATTTCAGAGGATTTTTATTTCACATGATTTGCACTTAAATAGAAGAGCAGGTGTAAGGTATCTGTTTTAGACTAGATGTGCAGATCTAATGAGCTAACATATCTAGTAGTCTGTGAACCACACATTGCTGATTCAGGACTATATATGTGAAAAGTGTATTTTATAATTACTCATTCTTTAATTTTGTTATGTAATTTCTGCAAAACTTGGAGAAGAGATAAAAGGAACTCTTCACAAATTCAGGCATTTTCTGGTTGACATGGTCCCCAGGCTCTTTGAAGTGGCATTGCATTTTTCTCACTGATACTGTGCAGTTTGGGTTATTTCTGTTTCCTTGTATTTGTTTTACAATGTCACAAGGACGCAGACCTGGGCCATTGCATGGCAGTGTGGGTGGGCTTGTGCTGAAATGCTGGTTTGTATTGTACTGGTTCTCTGGGTGTTTGTAAAAGTGCAGCAGCCAGCACGCTTCGGGTGTGTGCATGTGCAAAGCTATGCAGTTAAAAAGTGATGCAGATTTGAATAGGCAAGAAATAAATATACGTTTTGCTTTTAACAGCAAATCGGCAGTGATGTAAAATGGGTAGACAGTGGGAAACCGCTTTTCAAGGTGTCTACGTTTGTTGTATCAACAGTAAATACTCAGGTAAGCTGACTTCCCTCCTAGCTCCATTACCTGCTTACCAGCAAAAGGTGTCAAGGAATTGCTAAGTAATGTTTTCTCTCAAGTCTCGTATGAATCTATTTGCCTAATATTTAAAGGATATTTTAATATAGGGGAGCAAGAAGACAATAATAGAGAATACCTTTTGTGTGTGGAGGAGAAGGTAAATTTAAGATGATAATAGCAGAAAAATGGTTGAATATCAATTTAAACAGCAAGAAAATAAATTTCGAGCACCACAGAATGAGCACTGAAGGCCCCTAGGCTGTGAATAAAAAGCTTATGGCTCAGAACATGAGAAAAGGGCTAGACCAGGCACATAAAAATATGTTAAGAAGCAAGCTGTGCTGGTGGATTGGTTGGGCCAACGAAGCTGATCTGTGTTTCCACACCTCACTTCTGCGGCCACAGGTACCAAGTGTGCCCTTTGATATCTCTCAGTTGCTGTATCACACAGTTACTTGGGTATCAAAGTTGCCATAATTTATGAAATCAAATGCTAATCCTCTCTATAAAACACATTAATGTGAACATTTGTTTATTGTTTTAGGATCCATACCTGCATAACTTTTTCCATCAGTGCCAAGAAAGGGAAAAGGATTTCTCCCAGCCTCCTACCTCAATGTTTATCAATTCTTGTAAGGTAAAGTACCCCACAGTAGAACTGTGCTGTAGAACTGCAGTTAGGGCTTTCTCACAACTGTTCTATTTTGTACAATACTAAACAAGGTGCAGATTTACCAGTAGGTGATGGGTCCGTGACACCTGCCTTTAGACTTGCTTGGCGTGACAGATGTATGTTGGTCACAGGACTGTCTCCAGTCTCTTCTGTCACTTAGAGCATGGCTTCATCTTTGGCTTTGATGATCTACCCTATGCCAAGCCTCACATCCCATTAAAGGATGATGTGGGGTTGCTGTAAGAATGTGCAGAGAAGGAACTGTGACCTGCGGAGCTGCAGTTGTCCTGTTGTCTTCTCTTGTCTTGGATATATTGCAGTTTACTCCATAGTTGTCTCTTCACATTTTCACTCTAAAAACCTGGATGTCAGTCAAAGGACTGTTTAGACTATTCTGCATGTCAAGGATCAAAGGTCCTTGATTGCCCGCCACGTTCTGAGATCAGAAACACACCCTTGCTGCAGAGATGAAATGAATGATCCAGAACTGCTTTGAATGCAGCTGTGTTCAGCAGAGGTCAAAAGCCATGAGAAAGGGGCATAGCAGTAGCAAGCAGATTAGAAAAGCAGCAAGAAGCCACAGTGCCAAGAAGTTTGACCTGCTCTTGAATAGCTGAATTGAGAGCTAGTGTTTGCTTGCTGAAGCAGGAAGAGGAGCGAGATGAGTGCAGGGTAACTGACACGTATTATAGCACAGTAGCAGCCCTGACACATAATACCCATGAATTGTATTATTTTCTTTGTAGCAGCCTGTGAAGTCTAATAAACTGTTGTAGGTTTGGATATTATCTTAACAACACGTAGGTGTTTTTCTCCTTTCCTTTGTTGCTATGTTTTCTTATTTCAGTGTTTTCATCAGATCTTATAAAACTATTAAAAAAAAGAAAAAGTTTGCAAAAAAAAATCATTACATTTTCTGGGCAATTTCCCAAGGGCTGACGCTGTGGCTGGTTTTATTGATAGCTGCAGGTAGTACTGAAAGGGATTGCTTTATTTTTAAATACTATCGCTTAATGCTAGCTGATCAAATACATTGCTAATGCATATTTTCAAAAATCAAAGGATCAGGGGTTTATTTATATGTCATACCTCTATCGAGAGTTTTTTGGAAAGATTTGAAGCCTATGAAATAAAGTTTAGGAACCTATAAAAGCACAAGAGCTTTCTATACAGTAAGCTAGTTATCTAAACTATGGAGGTTTCATTTTCTTGCTTCTGTTTTTATCTTCTATTTTTAGTATACCTTTTTAAAAAATCAATATTTCTGTTAAGAAAAAGAGATGATGTTTTATGGGATGAGGGAGCAATTATGCAATATAATCAAAGAATAAGATTTTTTTGCCAAAATATTTTGGCTGTGTAAAGCACTAACAATTTTTTGAAAAGCTCTGGAGTGGTTTGGAAATAAATGAAAACTAAAACTAGGAGGGAGGAATTAAAAAGATTATTTTTTAATAAAGATCGTAATGCTCTCCTTGATCGGAGAAAATTGTGTAATGTCAGTCCGGTCAGGTTAGACTGTAATACTACCTTCTATCCATGTGCTTTCCACCTGTCTGCAACAAGTTACGCTTCTCACCTTTGAGCATAGAGGGAAAGGAAGTTTTCTCTCTTTCTTTTTCTTTTTTTCAATGTTAGGAAACTAGTGTGTCTCTTTTAATCTCAGATAAGACAAAATGGTGGCATTTTGAAATCTGGATGTTACATACAGTTTCGTGGATGGTCTTGTTTAAAACATGCTCTGTGGGTTATTGATTCTCCACCAAGTTGCCCTGTTTTCCTACTGTTGTAGCTCAGTGGCTACACTACATCTTGCCTGCTAATAAAGCAGAGAATCAGTTAGCATTGCTTGGTGTTTTGGGTAGAAAATGTCTCATTTTTTTCTCTGTGTCCATTACAGAATTTGCTGAGGATTGAGAAGATCCACGTAATTATGAATTTTCTTCCTGTAGTCCTGAATCAACTCTTCTGGGTTTTGGTGCAAAACAGTGATGATGAAGTTACAACAGCTGTGACCAGGTATCTGAACATTTTTTGTAAGAGGAAGAGAATTCATCTGGAGCAAAAATGTAGATATTGGTCCACTTAGAGTTACCTTTACTAAGGCTGACCATGGCTTTTAGATCTTAGTAGAGAAACGTGTCTTCCAAAGTAGACCTGCCTCCTAGCCTAACACAAATCTCTGAATAAAAATGCAGATGATTTGGAAGAGCATGATATCACATGGTTAATGTCCACCAGGAAACTATCGATCGTGGTGGACACGCCTCTATAATCTGAGGTAATCACAGATAAAGCAAAGGACTCATGCTCCAGGAGCGAAGTGGTTATTGATAAGGATGAATATCAATTGTGGTTTTTGTTTGGGTTTAAAGATGTGGATTTTCTCCTAAAAATATTTCATTATCTTTCAAGGGCCAGCTTAAAGTCAAATGATCAGGTCACAGTCTGCTGGGGCACTTTCTAATTAGAGAATTTGAGCAAAAACTGAAAAGCAATGGCAATATTATCCAGTAAGCTAGCAAAATGCTGCAGTGATTTGGTGAGTCTCACCCCATGCATAATGAAAGTGTCTTTATTGATGCCGATAATCAGGGCAGCAGAAAAAAAATACTGGAGAGATTATTATCAGTGCTCTCTGCAGGAGAGCAGAAAGCCACACTGCACTTCTCATTGGCCACGGTGGCGTTTGGCTTGTACATCTGCCAGTAGCCGAATATTGGACTGTAGCTGGAAATAAAACATAGCAATTCTCAGCCCTTAGCTGCCCTATTAGATTCATTTGTTTTCAGTGCTTGCTTGCTTCCTTCAGTTTGTCCCTCAGAATTAATTTCTGAGAATTAATTGGGAAAATTTGAAGGTACAAGTAGGCTGGAAGGCTCACCTTAGCCTTGGGAAACTAGAGTTTCAGTCCTTGGTTAAAGGATCATGGCAGCTTGCATGAGAAAGCAAAGTTTTACTACACCTGGGCCCTAGGATTAGCACAACCTTAGCCCCTGTCATTGGGCTTGTGCCCCAGTGTGTTCCATGGCTGCGTGTTGCTCTCACCGAGAGGCAGCCACGTCTGCTCAGGGCCCTGCTATGGGCACCTTGTTATTGGCATTGCAGCCAGGCAGAGAGAATGGAGGGCTGTACCAGCCTCAGACTTAAGTATCAGTGAATTGACCGTAGAAGTGATGCTCTAGAAAAGGCTATTTTAAAATTAAATTTAATAATTAGATTGAATAAATAAAAGAATGATATTTCTTTCGTATTCTGATTGTCCACCATGTACCCACCTGGCCAAAAATGGACTCTCAGTCCTTTCCTTGTCTCTGTGGTGGCTTTTGTGCCAGCTCAGTTGATGTCAACAGGAATATTGCATCTTCTGTGTGTGCCATTCATTGATGTGTCCTAGATACACACACATTGTATTTGGTTCTGAATAGCTTGAAGCAGCTCGTGTTGGATGTATTAAAAGCAACAACAGCAGAATGAGAGCACAGAATTGTTTGTATGCTGGGGGGAAAAACATTATCCTTTTTTTATTCTCTTGTGTTTATTTGCTTGTCTTGGTGCCCAGTCGTGCCATCATTTCTCTGATCTTTGCCAGAACTTGCATCAATTTCAATTCGGAGCAAAAGCTGGAGGATCAGAATAGAAATAACTAGTTTTGCCAAGGCTTTTGTGTTTTGCTAAAAGTTGTGGTTCTCTTAATAACAATGAGTGAAGTATGTGAAAAATACCAACTTTAAGAATTACAAAGCTTTCAAATCCAATAATAAGAATTAGCAGACAATACTCAAATCATGTTACCTAAACTGCTAAAATTTAGAGTTATATTTGAGATGTTTTGGTTTTGCTGCTGTTAACAAGTGTCCTTGAACTTGAGATCTAACTCAGCCCGATGGGCCCTGTCCTCACTACCCTGTGCAGCACCAAGACCGGTGCTCGGGAGCTGGGACTGTGGCTCAATCTGAGACTGTGCATGGATATGGGCAGTGCAGGAGGGAGGTGGGCTTGCTTTGGAGCTGAGGCATGTTCAGTTTACCCTCTAGACATCAGAGCCTTGCAAAACCGCCAAGATCTGGCAGTTACAATGAGTTGACAGATGTATTCTGTCATAATGACATGAATATTGGTACAGGTATAATCATTAAACTGCTGTATTTTGTCAGTTTGGAGACACACAGGGGTGCACAGCACCATGACCCCTGCATGTGAAGTGCCCTGGGGTGCCTGTGTGTCGCCCAGGAGATGGTTTCTGTGTGTGGTATTCGTGCTTTGGATCACACTCCTCACAGGCTGTTTTTAATCAGGTTGTGTTAATGGAATGATGTGATGCATCAGATGGGCTTTGTCTTGTGAAACAAAACAGTTTGAACTTTTCTTTTTTCCTCTTCCAGGGTTCTAACAAATATTGTTGCTAAGTGCCATGAAGAACAACTAGACAACTGCATCAACTCCTACGTGACGGTATGATCAGCCACTTGCCTTTATGCTGTTTTATGAGTGTTTTGTCTGGCTTCTCTTAGTTGTATTTGCTTGTAGCTTTCGCTACGCTTGTTGTAGCTTCCTCTGGCATTGGGCTGGAAGGCTTGGTGGTTGGGAAACTAATAGGAGACTTGCAAGAGGCTGGGTGAATTTCTCTGTTCTTTCCCAAGATTTTGGGGCTATCTCGGATGGGTTGGGTGCCCCTGCGGGTTCCAGGCAGCTGCTGTACAGCAGAGACATCCATGGTGCGTCCTCTTCCATCTCAACTGCAGCCCAGCTCACATCTTTCCTCCACGTAGGAGGAAAGTCCTCTTCCATCTCAACACGCCTGATTGTGGCTGAGAGTTTTTCAACCTTTGCAGGATTTGCAGGGAGAAAAAATATGTGAAAGAATACTGAGCTTCAGCTACACAGATATCTGTGAGCAACCAACTTAATGCAGCTTGACAATTTGCAGAATTCCTCTTTCTGTGATGAACTTCATTGCTTTAAAATCTGGCCAGCTGTATTATATTAGTACAGGGTTACCCTTGTAGTTAACACACCTATAAGTGGCAATTTTTATGAACGAAGCACTTCTGGGTGCTCCTTAGGATTGCAGAATTACTGCATGCCTTTTCAGGAAGCTGTTTTCAGCTTCATTGTTTTCTAAAGCCAGAAACTGTTTTAATTTGAAGTTCTTTTGCCTGCATGTGTACTGTCTTAAAAAATTGTTTTCTTGTCTGTTGGGTCCAAAATGTTTGTAACTATGCCCAGTTTGCTCAACTTTTCTTGCCCAGTTTTTGTTTAGAAAAAGGCTGGGTTTTTGTTTTTTTTTTTTTTTTTTTTTTTTTTTTTTTTTTTTNTTTTTTATTTTTATTTTTTTTCCCCTCTAGTGGAATACATGTGGGTGTATTTTGTGTTTGGAGTTTTGTTTCAGGCAAGTTTGTTGCTTTTAAAAAAGCCAAATGAGTGACCTCTCTAAAGAGCATCTTCTTGGTATCTGTATTAAGTGAATATACCGAATATCCACTAACTTGGCCATGGATAGTGCTATTGACCAGTAAGCATCTCATCCATAGTAAATTAGGGTAAAACCTTAGCAGCTGAAATAGATGGTTTAACTGCTGATACTGTGGTGATGACAGAAAAACTACTGAAAAAGTGAACCTTATTTATCAGTGTTTTTCTTGCCTTTTAAAAACTATTTATTCCAAATGGCAGCATAGAAAATGAGTTGTTTGGAGAGCTAAAGGGAGGGCTAAAGGAAATGCTGCTGTCACTTTGCTGCCTGGGTTCAGTGGTGACAGCTCTAATGTAGGTCACACAAGAAATGTGAGCTCCCTCGTAGTCACAGAAAGAAGGTGACTGACAAATGTCTGTGTGGACTTCTGACTGTAATGGCATGCTGGCGGTGTGAAAGAAGTTGCTTTCATAAAGTACCATTCATTTGTGAATTAGGGCCTAGTGAATATGATTCAGTGTCTCTTTTTAAGTTAACTTTAGGAACATGTAAGCCAATATATTCCTCGTGGGCTCTGAAACTTGAGCGTGTCCATGGGTAGGACAATGAAAATGCCGTGGGGTTAGGCTGCCAAGTGGGAGAACACTTAGTTCCAGTGTGGATGGCTTTGGGTTGAATGCTCCACAGGATGGATTTAGGTTCATGCCTTCAGAAAGAGCATGTTTACAGATATTGCATTTCAGCACTGCAGTGATTAAATTCTAATTTCAAACATCCTAAATTAAACACAGGCTAAAGTCAGGCAGCAAAATATTCTATGTAATGTTTAGGTGTAGTTAATGAGCAGTAGCCAAAAGCAAGAACCTATTAGTCTCTGTTATCCCTCTGCAAGGAAATTAAGTCCTCAATGCCTGCTTTAGAGATGCTGTTCTGGGAATAAGTGATAAATTCAGAATTATCAGTCAGATACAGTATTAATAGGAAGTTTAGGCTTAGTTGAGGGGACCTTGAAGAGCCGAACTGATGGAGAACAGCTTACAAGATCTGCTTTGGAAACAACGATGGATGTTAATAAAAATTTTGAAGGAATTGTCCTCTCTTGCCTACCCATTTGTACCGAAAAGGTATTTACTCATAACTGATACTGTGGCAGTTTGAAGGAAGGACTAATGAGTTCCAGCAACAAATCACTACCTTAATAAAATGTTGAATAAACTTGTCCTAGATGTGACTTTTGGTAGGGGAATTCTTGTCAGTAGGGAGTTGATTTCCAGAAGAGGATATAGTTTTCCCTTCTAGTTCTAGTGGCTGCTCCTCACCTTTCGGGATGAAGAGTGGCTCCCAGCTCTGACTAGCTGTTGCCACTGGAGGAAAGGAGTGAGTGAAAAAGTGGCCCTGATTAGGTGGGTGAAAAACCCTCCTTACTTCCTCGGCTTGCTTATTTATTTTTCCCCATGGTGAAAGGCAGCTTAGAAAAATCCCAGGATCTTATGCTTTGTTGGAAAAAATGGTTCATAGCAATAATTTTAAGCAAAAATTCTTTTTGGTTCACATCAAGTTGAAATCAGTAGGAAGTTCTGCTTAAAATTCAGGTTTTGCAGGGAAGCAGTGTAGCCTTTATTGCTAGGTGAATAAAATTCAGTGTGTGTGTGTGTGTGTGTGTTTTCATTCAAGTTATTTTGGTAAGCAACGATTGGTGGCTTTTTAGTGGCATATACGTTTTATCTTCTACTGAGACTTTGCATGTATGTTTTTATATATGTTTTAATGTGTTTTCTACTCTCCTTCAGTATGTGTTCAAGACCAAATCATTTGAAGAGAGGACTGTTCATGAAGAGTTGACCAAGAATATGACTGGTCTTCTGAAGTTAAATGACCAAGTAACAGTGAAACAGGTCTTAAAGGTAATGGACTCTTGAGTTAGCACATTTGCACCAATGATAACAGCTTCTGTGAGAGCCCCCCTTGTGCTACCTCTTTCTCTCCTCCCCCTTTGCCATATGAACTTTGCACATATTGGATCCCATGTCAGTTCAGTATTTTTTTCAGATTTGCTACAGCTTCTGAACAAAGCATTTTTCAATGTACCTTTATAGAATAATACCATTCCTCCTTTCTGTTAGTGCTCAGCTTATGTGAGAAACCTACTTCTTATGTAATAATGCAAGAAATTGCTTTTAGGATACCTGGTTTTAATTTTTTATTTTAGAAGTTCTTGTAGGGAGAATATTCGCGTTTAAGGCGGAGGGAGGAAGCAGTTGTATCTCATTTCAGTTGCTTAGTCTGTGATTGGCAGTGAGAAAAATGAGTGACTGGGCCTCTGTGATACAGTTAATGTGTTGACCAACATATATTTGGTCACATCAAACCAGCCATGTGTCAGCCACATGCGGTCCCCATCACTGAGGCTACAGACTGTGGTGTAAGGGCTAGATGGCCCAGCTCACAAGTCTCTGGTAGCAAAGACAGGCTCAGCCAGTCTCAGTTTTCTGTGCTAGGCCACCAAATGCTGGTGGAAGAGGAAAGAAAAATGTAGCAAAGCTGGTCTGCAAGAAAACTGGACCATTAGAAAGTATTTGTGGTGGTGGTTTTGCAGTATATTGACTGTAGTTTTGTATCTGATATCTCCTTAAGGAATCAATCTATATACCACCCATTCACTTTACAAATGGTATTTGATGAAGTGCTGTCTTATTTTGGGCCAAATTATCACTCCATTGAAGCTAATGAAGCAATTTATTCTCTGCTTCTGTTCTCCACATCATGCACTTCTGCTATCCACCTATGGACTCAGAATGAACATGGGCTTCACTAGAAAGGAAGAATTGTGAGAATAGTGATTGAATTCCATATTCCTTAAAACCCAAAGAACCACAAGTACCAAGTGCCTGAGCAGTGAAGGCCTCTGATTCATGTCACCCTTCAGTTGGCTTCAGCTCTCTGAAGGACAGGATTCCAATTCAAGTTATTCAATACATTGTGCTTAAACTCTTAATTTATTTGTCATGTAGCATCTACTCATGTGTTATTGAGAAATGCAGACCATCTCAACAGAGTGCAATTTTGGATTGTAAATATCTATCAAGTAACTGCTTCTCCTGACCTTTTTGTTTTCTTCCTTTGAACAGCATTCCTGGTTCTTCTTTGCAGTTATTTTAAAATCAATGGCACAGCACTTGGTTGATACAAATAAAATAAAGGTAGGTTTTTAACAGTTTTTTCAGTTAAATGATCAGCTTCTGGTGGATCTGAAGTTCATTTGTACCAACTTTGCTATGGATGGCTTAGAGAGAAACGAGAAGTCTGTAATGTTGGCTGGGTAAAGTAGCAAATGGGTAGACAAAGTGCTAAATGAATGATTTAGAGATACTGTTTTGGGCAAACTTGGTATAGATGCAGGTCATCCTTCGTGTGTTTTCTTTTTCTATTTTCTAATCTGGCCTGTCTTCTGCCTGGATTTCAAAGCTGCCTTTCCTATAGTTGTGCTGCAATCTGAGATTGGCATTTCCCAGTTTATGTACAAAACTTTCATTTGTTGTTTATACTCAGAACATGTCCATCAAAATCTAGACATATTTACCTGTTGTATCAAATGGTCTGTGGTGTTGTGTACATTACCCTTGACCTGAATGTATTTTCAGGTTTAATATGCCCCATTATACACTCTCACGTGATGATGTGTTCCCTGCTTAGGTTTCTCGAACTCAGAGGTTTCCGGAATCGTTTCAAACTGAGCTGGATACGCTTGTGATGGTCTTGGCAGATCATGTTGTTTGGAAGTACAAAAATGCTCTTGAAGAAACCAGAAATGCCAATCACAGCGCTGCCAGGTTTCTCAAGGTGAGGTGTTCTTTCATTACAGCAATATGCACTTATTTACCCATACCTCGAGAATCGTTGCTCTGGCACTGAAGGGGATGTTCAGGTCAGTTCCCATCTGCACCTCTAGTTATTGAGAGCTGCAGTACACAAATGACTTTCATGAGATAAGTCTCCTTCTAGTGCACTGTAGTCTGTGGCAATTATTTAGGACTGTAAATGCAATGAAAATGAAAAGTTTGCTCAACTGCTACTTAAAAAAAGGAGAATTCACTAGCTCCCCTGTTGCCTTTTTTTTTTTTTTTTTTTTTTTTTTTTTTTTTTTTTTTTTTTTTTTGGTGATGCAAATTTTAGGTGAGGTAAGGCAAACAACCAAAGTCAGACTATGTACTGCTTTTTTGGCTATAACATGGTAATTCTTTCCTCCTTTCTTAGCGCTGCTTCACATTTATGGACCGCGGATTTATATTCAAGATGGTCAACAATTATATAAGCATGTTTGGAACGGGAGATAGCAAGGTATTGTGGGGTTTGTTTTGCTGTTTTTAATCCTCCTGCTGCCCCTCTAGACTGAAACTATTCATGATCTATTCCATAGTTTCACCATGCTCAGAAAATGAGTTGATAGAAAAACTTGTGTTAGGGTTGAATCAAACCACACTAGGCGATTTGAACTGTAAGATTACTAGGAACAGAAATGCTTGTTTTTTGGGGACCCTTGTGTACTCCTGCATAAGTTTAGGTGAGAACTTGCCGTTAATTCCAAGCAACCGAGATGCTTTGCTCATGCTGTCACCTCCTTGATGAGGCAAGGAGCACACCTGCTCCAAACCATCTTGTGTTTGCCACTAGGAAAAAACTTCCTGCAGGCTCATTTTCTTGTATGCTGACTATAGCATCTTCTGTAGTGACCAATAAATTTCAAACAGTAGGAGGTTCCCAAATTATTCATCTTGATCCTTTGCTCTCTGTCCATCAGATGAGTGGCAAGCTTTTTCTCCTATATAGATGAATTTCTGAACTATTATACAGGAGTGTATAAGATAATAGAAAGCAGAACATGCTCGAGGTATGCATTTTGGATGACTCAGCTTCCCCAGATAGGCTTACAAAACTTTTTTAATAATTCTTCAGTGCTGGTCTGTGTATTTGTAGGTAGTGAATGAGGTTGTCACCTGAGATTATTGCTTTTTATGAAGCCCTGCATCATGCTCTGCTCAGATCTGCCGCCTTCCGTTCTCTCTGGAATGGATGTAGCAAGGAGCCTTTCAGCACTAATGTCATAACCTGAAGTCTGTAACTCTGGAAATAACATCAGACAATCTGAAAACAGTTTCCACATTTTTCAGACTTCATTAAATGCATGCGACCGCAAAGGCAGATGTTTAATTTTAAAAGTCAATTAATGACCAGTAAAACAATCTGTGATCACTCAGTGTGCAGAGCCGTTTAGCACCTGCTTTGCAGTAAGTGCATGTGTTGCCTCCCACATTGCAGCTTCTTGGAGCAATTTGCCAGGATGCTTGAAAGCAGAATCGTTGTGGGGTAGAGACAGATGTGCCAGTGAAATTACCTTTAAAGCACTTAAAAACAACACAAAATGTGCACAGATGTGCACAAAATCACATCTGAGACCTCTGATCTCAAGGCAAGGCCCATATTTTGGATTGTTTTTGGCCTCAATAGATACCTAAAGAAGTCAGTACAGTCTGCTGCAGGATTGTCCTTGTTTCTTTGTGCCTTTTGTTTCTTTAAGTGATCACTTACATAGCAAAAATTTTTACTGCGGCCTGACCTTCATAAAATCTTGTTGTTGCTTGAATAAATTGATTGTGGCTTATCA
Source organism: Eudromia elegans (assembly GCA_003342815.1). Taxonomy (NCBI): domain Eukaryota; kingdom Metazoa; phylum Chordata; class Aves; order Tinamiformes; family Tinamidae; genus Eudromia; species Eudromia elegans. The sequence goes on along the minus strand of PTEX01000002.1, from coordinate 2,856,739 downwards.
GTGTAGTATTGTACTCTGAATTTAAATCATGAATGAAAAATTGTAATTTCTGTTTCACAGAAGCTTCATTCATGGCACGCCACATTTCAACATTTAAACATAAATCTGAAAGTCAGATTTATCAGCATAGAGTTTTGAGAAATATCCAAAAATTGAAATGCTTCGTTGCTGTGCTGTTCAGGTCAATTTTGATTTATACTCTCTAGAAATGCGACAGTTCTTCTTGGAAATCATATTCCAGGTGCCTTGTTTGCTCGTCAGCAGACCCTGCATTCCATATCCAACTGTTTGACGAGGTACTATGGTGTTATTCCTGGGGAAAATTCCCCCTTGTCTTGTGCTTTTCAAAAGCGTGTGTTCCTGACATCCTAGCCCAGCTGTGGCAGCAGAATGGTCCTGGTTAGTCAGGATTTACAAACACTCGAGACCTTTGCTAGGGCATAGGTTTGCCTTGGACTGATACTCTGTTGTGCTGGTAATAATAAGCTCAAAGGCTTCCCTTGGGGCTGTGAGTGTGGATTTTAAGGTAAACATTCCTGCATGTGTCTCTCACCATTTTCCTAATTCTGGTGTAAACTGCTGTTGACTGCTGTGATTTTTTTTCAGGTTTTGCATCAGTTCAAGTTTGACTTTCTCCAAGAAGTTTGTCACCACGAGCACTTTATCCCTCTGTGCCTGCCCATACGGTCTGCAAACATCCCAGGTAAAGATCCCCCCAACTCAAACAATTTCCATGAGGTAGAATTAATTACCACCTCAAAGAGCAGAGAAAAGGAACTTGGGGAAACATCACTGGGGATGAAGGCTCTGAATGTCTTTTCAGGCATGATACCTAAACCCCCTCTCATTCCATACTCTTCTAAGAGTTAGAAGACTCTGTTAAAAGAGTTAAAAACTTGATGTGTTGGGCATGCTGAGTTAAAACTGTTCAGTCATTAGTTATTTTATATGAAACAGTTGTTCAAAATGTCATTTAAAGCTGAGCAGTTAAAGCTATTTCCCTGAAACTTCTGGGTTTTCAATTGAGTGCCTTTCTCCCCTCCTTCTCCCTGCCACCCAAAGAAAGGAAATGTGTATTTACATTGAAGTATCAAAGTAAATTTCAGTAAAAATGCATCATATCTGCCTATAACTATTTTGTATTTATGACAAATCCAAGACCCTGTGACGCCCTCAGAATCAGGACAAGAGTATCGGACATCAGGTATGAACCAAGTGACTGCATAAGGAGTAAGTAGGATCGTGCACCGGGGCTCAAGTAGGCTCTTCCACCATTGCCCCTGAATGGTGGCAAATTCCAACACACCTTTTGTAAAGCAGAATTTGTCTGGATCTCTGTGTTTCAGAGGTCTTCAACCCAGCGTTTGGGAATAAAACTTTGGACCCTGTTCCTCAAGGAAGTGAACAGATTCTTATTGTGTGTGGAACATTTGAATTTCTTCTGTTGTAATGTGTCTATGCATATAAATTGTATTTCATTTTTAAATTATAAAAACTGCAAGATTTCTATATACATTAATATTAGATAAATTCATTCTTACAAGTGTGAGAGATTCAGATAGGGCAATCAGGTCAGGAAATCAGCATTTATTTGTGTGTTAAAGATGTAAAGTTATTGAAAATTTAGAATATGGGCAAGGATTGTTATATGCAACCTGTGCATTAGTATAGCTAATCTTGTCTCTCTTGTTCAAAGATATTCCCGAGTACACTTTGACCAATGAATTTTGCCGTAAACATTTCTTAATTGGAGTCCTACTGCGGGAGGTTGGGTTTGCCTTGCAAGAAGACCAGGATATTAGGCACTTAGCTCTGGCTGTGCTTAAGAATTTAATGGCAAAACATTCATTTGATGATCGATATGCAGAGCCGGTAAGGAAACTTGTTGTTTTTCCTTCACTGTTTCCATGCAGTGCTGTGTGTACATGAAATTTCCTCAACTGTTAGTATATGTGAATTAGTTTCTTCAAATTTGTTTCTTTTATTTTTAGGCAAAACAAGCACAAATAGCAAACCTGTACATGCCCCTCTATGGGATGCTTTTGGACAACATGCCAAGGATCTATATGAAGGACATGTTCCTTTTCAATATCAATACTTCCAACCAGGTAATTCAACATGTCTGTACAGACAGTGAAAGGGTCAGGCTGAGGTCTAGGAAGCTCAGTCAGGAGGGGGGATCAAGTGGGCTTATTCCTTAAAAATTAGGTGTTTTGTAATCACAGCTTGACTCAAAGGTAGGGACAGGTCTCTGCAGGGATCCTGTGTCCTTTAGTCCTTCCCGCAAACTGGCCCATTTCACCTGATAATTCCTGATAGCATTTAATGCTCCTTTCCTAAGCTATGCAAACGTTCGGGAAGCAAACACAGCTAGACTTGAGCTGTCATTCCACACCCCACCTGTGGAATGGTTTAACATTACAGGTAACTTCTCAGTGTGTTTATAGTGAGCCTTGATCTTCTAAGACTGTCATGCTGCTTCAGCTTGTTATTTGTCGAGATGGTAGCTATAAACTTTTGGTGTGTTGTAGTTATAAAACATGAGTGATATCACTGAGTTAGTCCTTTTATTTACTTAAAAATACAGGGATCTAGGGATGACTTGAGCACAGCTGGAGGATTTCAGAGCCAGACAGCAATGAAACACGCCAACTCAGTGGATACTTCCTTCTCCAAAGATGTTCTGAACTCCATAGCAGGTATAAATGAAAAACTGATCATGTACACAAGTGGGTTTGTGTGTATTTCAATTCATTGTGCTTTCTGCTTAGTGTTCATAAAGGACATCATTCACCCATTTTTTATGTGTGCAAGGAACCATGGCATACGAGGTTTTTCTTCCCTCAGAATGCTTTTTTTGGATTGCTTTATTTTTTTGTGAAGCATCTCTTTTCCTCTGCTACACTTACTCCCCTGCCTTGGAGTGGTGCCATATTCAGGCTCTCATACATCCCCATGCACAAGTCCATTCCTGCAGTCTCTGCCCAGTGTGAGAGTAGTTCCAAAGCTTTTCCTGACAGCTCCTCCAGTCTCTTGGAGACGAGTATTCTCAGTTTTTCTGGGCTTAATAGAAAGGTGGAAACACAGCCAGCTTTGTCCAGATCCGCCCAAACCTGCTTCATAATTCAGGGAAGTACATGGAAGACTTTGGTGGCTTTGGGTGTTGGGCCTTATGGAATGCAAACAGACATTTTTGATGTCATGAATAACAGCAAACCAGATCATTTTATTTCAACTTTTACGTGTTTTCTGTATCAAACATACCCATCAATGCCTTTGCTATTGAAAGTTCAAAGCATCGATGTCGATCTATCATGCAGCACATCTTAATTTTTCCATTTTCCCTATTAGTTTTTGTCTCCATAAATGTTTTGTTTTAGCATGTTTGCTGTGACTTTCATTTACAGCCTTTTCATCAATAGCTATCTCTGCAGCAAACCATGCTGACTCCAGAGCTTCCTTAGCGAGCCTTGACTCTAACCCAAGTACCACTGAAAAAAACAGTGAGAGAACTGACACGTGTGAAAAGGTACCTGTGCACAAGTTGAATGCGATTGCTGGCGTTGGAAACGGGTCGCTGTACTCAGCACGACCCTTTGACTTTGACAGATCACGAGACCCCTGTCGTTGATCGGCTCCACCCTTCGCTTTGACAAGCTGGATCAAGCTGAAACTAGAAGCCTTCTGATGTGTTTCCTTCACATTATGAAAACCATTTCGGAAGGTGAGCACACAAGCACTGCTTTGTTTGGGTTGTTGTGAAATACTGTTGAAGCTTGTTAAACAGACAGAATGATGCGTGTATCTTGCAGGCTTTGGACCCCATGTAATTCTCTGCAAGAGATAAATAATGTACTTTAAAATCTCCTTTCAGATGCACTGATTTCCTACTGGTTGCGAGCTCCATTCTCAGAAATAACAGACTTTTTCAGCATTTTAGAGTAAGTTCATTTTGTGGTTAGATGATTTTATTTTCTTAATGTTAAATTATCATGCTCTAACATCACTACTGCAGGTAATTTCCATGAAAGAGTGGACTTTAATGCCTTGGGGAGGGGAATTTCAAAGCAGTTTCTCCAGCAGAAGTTGAGGTTCTTTTCTTCCCTCAAGAATAGTATTTAGCTCTCTAAAACTGTTGATTCCTTGTGAATGAAAAGACTCTGCCACGTAGCAGAGCAACTTTTCCCTTCTCCAGGCTGGTCTGATCATTTCAGTCCATGCATGTGGGCAGAGCCCAGGGAGGTGACCATTATCTGAAATTCTTCCCTGTCTTGTAAGTGAAACTGTGGATTGGTGAAGCTTGCAGCCAAATCTATAATTTTGCATCCTCACCAAGGAGGAATCCTCAACAGTGGAGAAAAGAACAACGGTGTGGAAAGTGCTAGCTATGTTGGGGGCATCCTTAGTCTGGTAACTGCTGCACCCTCTTCTGTTTGCGTTTACCAAAACTGCTTCTCAAAAGGAGTAAGACTCAGAATTTGGCAAGTCATAACTTGGAAGTCTTTGTTAATCAGAACATGTGCTCTTTGTCTTTCAGGGTTTGTCTGCAAAATTTCAGATATCTAGGAAAGCGCAATATTGTAAGGTAATGGCTTTAATTATAGACTGCACATTACAGCATTTAAATATTAGTGCACGACATTAGGCTTATATGATGTTACTGGTGTGTGCGTTTGCTCCTAGAAGTATCAGCCTGACATTCTGAAGCTGACCTTTCTTCTCTTATGCAGACAATGTTATCAGAATAGTCTGGACATCCAAGTGCATACGTGGTGTAAATGATGAATTGCTTGTGATGGTAACCACCATCACATTTATAACCTTTATAGCCTTTCTCAGATATATTTCTGTACAAATGCCAAATGAAAGAACTTGATTGCTTTTTCACTCATTTAATGGTTTAAAAGAAAAAAAAGTTTAAATGTGCACAGATAAGTGTTCCCCAGTGATCAAAAAATATACTGCCTCTACCCACCACCTGAAAAAGCATGAGATCAGTTTCCAGCTGTGTAATATGAAATGCACACCTCTTAGATGATGTTTCATTTTTAATTTCATGCTGCAACAATGAACTTGTCTATATGTCATCTTGTAGGAGGACAAAAGGTCACCTCATGAACCAATTTACGCTCTGTGGCAGGCTTAGTCAGGCCTGTATTTATTCTTCGGGGACACGCTGAAATCAATGTCACGTTCCACAGCCGAGTAACAGTTATTTTTTCTTAACAGGAAAATTGCTGCTGCGTTTAAATTCGTTCAGGCCACTCAGAATAATGGCACTCTTAAGGGCTCGAACTCCTCGGGCCAGGCGTCCGGGCTGCTCTCGCAATGGTAATGCCGCGTCGCGCGCTCGGTGCCCCTGTCACCATGCGCTTTATGTGTCCTTCAGCTCACCCCAGCATCGCTGGAGCTGACACAATGTCTAACACTGCAGAGCCCCAAAACCATGAACCTTAAAAGAACCGAGTCCCTGTAACCTCACCTGTGATCTAAGTATCCGCTCAAAACGTCATGTTCGGAAGGATTATTGGTTCCTCGCAAAGTATAGCTGGAATAGTAGCTTATTTTCCAGGGAGGATCTCCCTCTGAAGAATAATCCAGTTTTCCTTGGTTTGAATGAATTCCTGTGTCTGCACAATTATCCTTTTGTGGAATCTTACTGTTTCAGGGGAAAATCTGTATGGATGCAGCTACAGTTACAGATATTACTAAATCTTTTAAAAATCTATAGTGTTTTCAGATTCCAGCTCCTTTCAAAGCTTAGGATAAACATTCCATATTTTAATTCTAAGCTTCTAATGATAAATGACATGTTTTTGATCGTTTATAGTGATACTGTTGGTATAAAAGGAAATTAAAATATGTATGCAGACACACACACACATGCACAAAAGCACATATTTACTTGCACTGTCAGTCTTGTTGCTCTTTTAGACCTTTCGTGGCAGTTAGTAGCTCTATGACTTCCTTAATGAATTTCTCATACTTTCCGAATTAGCAGAGAGAATCTCGATTTCCTCTTCCCCCAAGGGCTCTTGTCCAATATCAGTCAGCTGTTTGAGCTGATGCCTTTTTCAGGGCTGAGAGTTCGGTCTCCTGCGATCTCCACAAGTCACAGCACATCTGTTTAAGTTCTGTCCACCTCACTGACTTCATTCCTGCTCTATGTAGTTCTGAAGTTTTGCATGGATTTGCTTTATTTAAACCCCTGAGAAATACTCCAGAAAATCCTTAGTGACATGGAAAAGCCTTTTGAGGAGCGATGCTTTTTGTTTTCCTGTGCTTATCGATGCCTCTCTGTTGCAGGATGCATTCTGCTTCCAGTCACGATGGCCACAAACATCACAGATCTCAGACATTGCCAATAATCCGTGGCAAAAATGCACTTTCTAACCCCAAACTTTTGCAGATGATAGACAGCAGCACAGCCAGTAAGTACAAGAGGTGTATGACTTGCCTCTAGATACGTATGCATTTAGGATCGTGTTCTGTACAAATAAATGGGTTTTCATGAATATTGGGGAAATCCTGAAGAGAAATGCCCAAACGTAGAGCTGCTGACTCTTGTTTTCTGTCAGGAAAACTGAGCTATAAAAGTCAATAAAAATTCACTTCAAAATCATTTTTAAAGTCTGACCCATTTAACTTAATAATGACAAGTTATTTCCTCCCGTCCCGGACTGCTGGCCTGTCTTTAATCTGTGGATGCATGCTGTGCAGAACAGTCAGATATAGACCAGCTGAAATCAGTCTTAGTAATAAAAGCAATTTGCAAAATTAACAACTGCAAATTGCTAAAATATAGAGGCTTCTTATAAAATCTAAGAACAGGTGTCCCAGAGTCTAGTCCTTGTGTTCCCTGGAGGTGCTCCACAAGCTTTTGTGTTCCTCTTCTGAGGAGGAGTGGCCCCAAGGCTACTGTTCCCACGATACCTTCAACAAGCGCAGTCCAACTCATATGAACTGTGGGCCTCACCAGGCCCAGAAGAGGAGTTAATTTTCTATCACACTAAATAACATATAGCACTAGTATTCTGGCTGATGGAGTGTAGCAATATCTGTTAAACATGGAAGGTTTGAAAAGCAGCTGAGAGAGTGCAATAATACTCATATACATAACCTTCAAGTCCTCCAATGAGGGCAACCAGAAACAAGGACAGAATATAATAAAATTATGATTGGTGCAACCAAGAAAATCTGAGTCAAGTCCTCTCCCCCTTTCCTTTCCATGAGTGGTGTTTGCTGGGATTTTTTTTTTGTGTGTGTGTGTGTGTGTTTGGTTTTTTTTATGATACCTTTTCAATTTTTTTTTATGATACCTTTTCAATTAAGTGTTCATTTAGGTCCTGTCTCTATTGCACAGAGACTCAATTACCAGCTTGCCTAATTCTGCCACCTTTAGCCATACTTAAGGTTGGTTGTTCTCTTGGTGCGTATGCTGCAGGCAGCTCCAATGAAACGGACATTGTGCAGTATGTAGACACAGAGGCAAATACTGCTACGGAGGTCTCCCTCACCATCCTCGACCTGCTCTGTCTTTACACTCTGAACCACCAGGTATGTTTTATTTCAATTTCTGCTTAAAAAGACACCATGTGGAATAAGTGGTGGAGAGAAGACACAGAGAGGCATGGAAAAGTGTGATCCTTGAACTAGTGCAAGTCCACGGAGTCTGCAGTATGGCGGGACTCACTCATCTGTACAGATTTTGGGGAGGACATTTTAAAAAAGCCCTTCCTAGGAACAAGGAAGTGTCCTTGACACTGACAAGATGCAAAATCTAGAAGATCCTTTTTCTGTTTGTTCTCTTTAATAACATGACTGTCTTGTTTTGTGTCTAAACTTTTCAGAGGCAGCTCCAGCAATCGGATTGCCAGAATGCATTGATGAAGAAAGTCTTTGACACATACATGCTCTTCTTGCAAATCAACCAGTCTGCAGCAGCCCTCAAGCACATCTTTGCTGCTCTGCGGCTTTTTGTAGGCAAGGTAAATATTGTTTTTATTCTCTTCGTTTGACTGTTGATAAATTAAAGCAAATGCAACTGGAGGACAATCAGGTATTTGCAGTTCTCAGCTTTTTCCTTCACTATGTGAAGGGAACTTACGACTAACAAAGATCATCTGAGTGGAAAGTGGGACGTTCGGAAGATACGCAGAGAAGGAGAAGGAGGTAAATGTCCAGGATTGTCTCGTACATTTGCTGTATAGCTTTCACCACTGATTTCTTTCTTCTGTCTGCAGGAAAGCTAGACAAAAGAAGTATTGACTGAGAATAAATGTAATGGGGCCTCAGAGTAGTGTTAAACATATTCATTTTGTTTATTTTTTTTGTTCATTTTTTTTTCGATAGTTCCCATCAGCATTCTTCCAGGGACAAGCAGATCTCTGCGGTTCACTCTGCTATGAAATCCTGAAGTGTTGTAACCATAGGTCACGTTCGACTCAGACAGAGGCATCTGCTCTTCTTTATTTTTTCATGAGGAAGAACTTTGAATTTAATAAGCAGAAATCAATAGTGAGATCCCATCTGCAGGTAAGTGAAAAGTAAACTCATCAGTATTTAGTTATGTGGATTGATTTTTATCATTATTATTATAATATGCACTCTAGCAAAACAGATCTTTTGAACTCATCAGGCCATCAGTTGTCTGCAGCAGCTTAATGTATCTGCTGAGTCTGGGGACTTTGGCTGGATTCTCCACTCTGGGGCTGCTCAGCTGTGCTCCAGGGAGAAACAGGAGCTCTAAACCTGGCCACCTAGCCAAATAAATCAGAGTTGGCTATTCCTGCATATCCTGTACGTTGCTCACAGCATTGAGAATATAGCTGAAGTTAGCAGCTAAACAGAATCTCGTAGTATGGTACCAGAAAGGCAAAGTGCAGCATCCATGCCCTTACTACTTACCTTGCAAAATACGATTGCTTTTACAGACATTGGAGAGATTATTTATAGTCCTTGCATTTCTATATACTATCTTAATATACAAAGTAAAATACAGTTTAAAATATGTCCAAAGGTGGAGCTTGGCTATCTGGAGTCATCAACTTACACTAAAATGCATTAAAAACTATAAATGAACTTCATTTTATTTAACTGTATCTCGTTCTTGCTTTTTGTTTCTCCCTTCTACCCGTGCAGCTCATCAAAGCAGTGAGCCAGCTGATAGCAGACGCAGGGATTGGCGGGTCCCGCTTTCAACATTCACTTGCAATTATAAATAATTTTGCTAATGGAGACAAGCAGATGAAAGTAAGAAACACTTTTTGTCAGATGTTACGGCTTTCAAAAGGTCAACAATTTCAGAGGAGCGAATATTCCTGTGAATAATGTTGCTGACGTTATTAGACCATGCTTGTGCATTCGTAGTGTGCTTTTCCCAGGCAGTCAGAAATTTATGAAAGTGCCCATGACTCCCCAAAGCTTAATAATTTGCATGAGGTTTTTAATGTGAAAAATAGGTTATTTGTTATTCGCTGTTTATTTTGCTCTCCAGAAGAATGTCTCATTTGCCTGATGAGAGTTGACACCAGGCGTTCTGAGTAATGGAGCACTATAGCAATTGACCAACAGCACTTAGCCTGCAAACTGTCCCTCCAATCTGTTCAGTAAATGCATAACCAAAACATGTACAAAGGTTGGGTTTCTCAGCTTGCCTCCCCTCCAGCTTCCCCCACCCAACTCCAAAAAGCAGTTACCTCTTAGGTTAGTTATCATTACTTTTATATCAACTATTCATGTTGAAGGTGTTTGAAGAAGACTCATAATTTTCATTTTTCCAAACCTTTGCCAATTATTTGTCAATATACATTTTGAATTTTATACTTGGGAGCTGGTTGGTTCCCTTTGAGGGAGACCAGTTCCAAAACTATTTTAAGTAAATCAGTAGATAATTAGTAAGAGTCACTTGGTGTATGATCACATAAGATGTAGTTACAAGTGCATTTGTTTCTGAAGTCCAGCTTTGATTTCCCAGCCCCATAGCCGCTCTGCTTTTCATTCCTGCTTCATACAGAGGAGGGAGCATTTCATTGCACTTTACTAGTATTTTCCAGATATTTTTGGTTTTAATCAAGAGGAATGAAAAAAAAAAAAAAAGGAAAAAGAAATACGTATGTTTGAAAATAACTATGCTGTTATTGTCCATCTTCAAGACAAACTGCAGAGATGAGTTAAATATGTTGAGAAAAGTTGATCTGGGTAGTACGAGGGCAGTGTCTTAATCCTGTGCAGTGTGAGGGGACCGAGAGCCTGTTTGTGGCACATGGTTCTCTTCACCAGCTGTAGTGGTGCAGGGATCCGACCAGAGCCACTAAGCAACCATGGATGAAACACTTGGTTTGCTGCCCTCAGCAGAGCTCCCCTGTGCAGGGGCATTGCTCCCTGCCTGCAATCTCTTAATAGGTGCTATGGTGCTTCTGTGAACAAAGCTCAAGGAACTGTATAAAATGTTGAAATGCTTTTGAATTAGGACTCTGCTTCGAAGCCAGCAGCATTAGGAGGAGGGGAGGGAGGTCGTCCGTAAGCAGAGTGCAAACGCGTTCAGGGACGCTGCATGTAGATCTTTGGATGCCTTTAGTGATGTATTGCTTATCTTTCCCAAAGAACGTTAATTTCCCAGCAGAGGTGAAGGATCTGACCAAGCGCATCAGGACGGTTTTGATGGCCACGGCGCAAATGAAGGAGCACGAGAAAGACCCCGAGATGCTGGTAGACCTGCAGTACAGCTTAGCCAATTCTTATGCTAGCACACCTGAACTACGCAGGACGTGGCTTGAAAGCATGGCCAAAATTCACGCAAGAAATGGAGATTTATCAGAGGTAATCTTATGTAAATGAAGAGGAAAGCCCTTTTGCTGTAGGCTAAAATATTCTGATGAGAAGAGCTGAAGAAGAGATGACAATAGTAATATTTTGAGACTCATACAGCATCTCTCTTAGCTCTGAAGCTAGAGAAAAGCAGCTCTGAAGCACGCCTGGAGCTGCGATGTGCTCGCTGTTCCTGTCTGCTTGGGTGTGACTGGCTGAGGTGTGGTTGAGCAGGTCTTGGTACCGGGGAGGCTGTGGGCAGCATCCCCTTAGCCAGCCTCTCAGCTGCTTGATTGCAACAGGAGTAACAGTTGTGTTGAGGTTAGGGCAGTGAATAACTTGTGTTGAGGGGTCCTCTTCCCTTGTGAGGTGTGAGAACACACCATCCTTTTGGTGAAAAACCAGAGGGGCGATGTGGATCTCCAGTGCATGGTGCAGCGTGTCTGGTTTACTGAGTAATCTTGCACCCTTCTCGTGAGCAAATCTTTGACTTCCTCATTTAGGTATTCCTCTCTGATCTTACCCGAGATGTCTGGTAAAACTAGCATTGAAATAGGGTTTGTGTCATTTAATCCGTTGTATTCTCAAATTCCTGCATTAATTTTTTGTCTTCCCTTTTCTGCACTATGAGTTGACAATGATGAATGTGTGCACTCCTTATCACATGTATGCCATGAGCTACACAATGTGCTTTAATGCATTTAAGTGTATTGGTGTCTCGTTGCAGGCTGCGATGTGCTATATTCACATAGCTGCTCTCATTGCAGAGTACCTGAAAAGAAAGGGTAAGATCCACATATGCCAAACCAACCATGTACCTATAAATTATATTATTGAAAATTAATTTGTTCTACTTAGGTGTATGTAAATTAGGCTTAAAATTGCTTGATTTCTTCACAAATATTTAAATTTTAAAATATGTAATAAACTCTAGCCTTAGCACTAGAGCAGTAGAAGTGTATGCTTTGTGTAGACAGTTGATGTTCCATAAACTAGTGCTAGAAGAGAATGCTTCACTTGTTGGTGTGTCATTATTAAATATGCATGTATTAACACATACCAGTAGCAGTATACTAAAACCATCTTACACTGTCATAGGTTACTGGAAAATGGAAAAGATTTGTACCTCCCGTATGCTCCTGGAAGATGGTCAAGTCTCTGATAGTAACATGTTACTAACAACTCACAGTGGAGGAAGTGAGTGCTCTAACCGTGCCTGTTTCTTGGTCAAATAACATCATTAGGGAACCCAACTGTGGGTCTGCAGCTGCTCTGGAAAAATGTCTGCCAAAGGGAAAAGATGTCTAGTGCATGTTCATGGCTGTGATAGTAAGCAAAAAATGCCAGAAATGCTGTATGTTCCTTTCCTCTTGTTCTTTGGCTGGTTTGAGTTGCATGGAAAGTCTCTGGCTAAGGGCTTTACCAGCAGTAGAGCTGCCTGCTCTTCCCTATGCATGTGAATCCCTCCTGATCAATTGGCATTTGGTGCACTATTCCATGTCCCATTCCCCTGACTATTCAGCCCCAGCAGTGGGGAGGTGGTGGGAGGAAGAGGGTAACAACTGATTGCTCACGTGTCACTTAGAATAGATGAAGGTGTTTTAATTTGTGGTGCTTATTAGAGAAATAAAATGAAGGTAGAAATTTTTTGAAATCTTCCATGCCAACAGTTATTAGTTTATGAAATAGGTGTATCAAAATACTGAGCTGTTTTAGCAGGTGTTATTCCAGGAGTTCTCGTAAAGAACAATCCTTGTGAAAGCAAGTGAATACGTGGGGCCAAGGCAGCCGTGGGCTTTGGGAGGGCTAGGGTTCTCCAGTAGCCCCCAAGGGTTTATGGGTGAGGTGGGCAGGGGGAATGGCCCTGATAAAGCGGCCGCCTTGGGTCCCCTGGAGGGTGACACTGCTGAGAAGCGTCACCAATGCTAGAACACTTGCTGTAAACGGCAGCACAGCCTGGGTGGGTGGGATAGAGCACTTGGGAGTCATTTCAAGCTGAAGACCTAAAAGTCTAAGCTGTCCAAAACTCATTTGTGACTGGGGAGAGCCCCTCTGTCTCCACGTGGAGCTGATTGTTTTAGCAATACCTTAAAAGCACTCAGCCACTCATCATTTCCTACCTTTTAAATTGAGCATGAACCATGTTCATTGCCTTCACTGGCAGATTTACCTCGGCTGTTCAACCGTAGTGTTCCAAAAAGCGTCTAAAACCCCAGTGAGTCAGGCTGTGCAAACCTGACCTACAGCGTGCAACGCCTCTCAATCTAACGTCATTGCTCTGCACAAACACAGGGCCCTGGCTTGGTAAATACTGTGCGTGCTTGGGTTGGTGCCCCGTGAGCATCCCCGGATGCTTCAGCCCTGGCCGGGGTTTTGGGAAGCAGATCATAGTCCACAACTCAGTCGTTTCCACTTATTTCTCTGTGAAGAAAAAATAATTATCTCTGTTTTAATGATGTCCAGCAATTTTAAAGCGTGTGGTTGTCTGGTCATCACTGACACTGTTATAACTTGCACTTCAAGGCTTATTTTCCATGGGCTGGCCGGCTTTCCTGAGCATTACCCCCAACATTAAGGAAGAAGGTGCTATGAAGGAAGACTCTGGGATGCAGGATACTCCCTATAATGAGGTCAGCATCATTGGTGTTTATATATGCGTTCTTTATTTATGGAGTGCATTATTTCCAGAGGATGCCTTTGGTGGATGTTATAGTAAATTATGGCAAGTGTACACTTCACCAATATTGTCATACACTTTTGAGTGAAATATTATTGCTGGTTTCACCAAATAGTAGGGAAAGTATTTTTGAAAAACAGATCATTAGAGTACCAGAGTTGGAAGTTTGGATTTGGACTGCACAAAGCAAACCTGGTCTTCTGAACAGATGGTTGGGTATTTTCTTATTCCTGTTAGTTCAGTTATTTATCTTAAGAAGGGATCATCACCTGTCGATGCCTGGCTAAACACTGTGTGGTCGAACAAATTGTAGTGTAGGAGCTGGAGTCTAAAATGCTGGGTATATATTTTTGCTATACTTTTTTATTAGTTAAGTACCGTCAGCTGCTAAGTCACTGTGGAACTGGTGTTTGTGGAATTGCAGAATATTCTTGTGGAGCAGCTGGAGCTATGTGTGGAATACCTGTGGAAGTCAGAACGATATGAGCTTATTGCGGAGGTTAACAAGCCTATTATTGCTGTGTTTGAGAAGCAGAGGGACTTTAAGGTAAGTCACTTTAAAAAAAGAAAATTCAACTTAAAATTTGTCTTAAGACAAGAGTAAATATCATACCTTTTTTTTGAGGGGAGGAAGGAGTTCCTTTAAAAGAAATGCTATTTTTTTCCTTTTGATTTTTTGAGTTTTGATTTTTTCTCTTTTTAATTTAGGGGAGGAAAAAAAAAGCAGTAACTATAAATACACTTTGAGGAAGCAGCTCCTTAGATGAACTTTCAGTTGGTTATCACAAGGCTGTTGTTTCTTATCACTGGCTGTGGGTAGCCCATCTCTGAGTTGGTCTGGAGGCTGCTGGAGTTGTTGACACCATGTTCTAGGCTGCGTGTGGGACATGTAGGGTTTTGGACTTGCTGACAGAAGTCCTTATCACTGCTCCTCTAGTGGGGTGCAAAAAGGGATGGATATCTGCTGCTTGTCCTGTCTACCATGAGACCCCCGTGCAAAGGCATCTGCTCCTGTGAAGCTGCATGCTCGGAGGAGACTTTGCAGTGAGTCTTTAGTGGTGGCTGACAAGGTTAAAGAGCTCCTGTGGCAGGAAAATTGTCTCCACAAGGACTTGGGAATCGGGCTATGGCAGGCCCTTCTTGCCTAGATCCTCGATGGTGTTTTTTGGGCATAAACACAGTCTTCCTTTGGCTCTTCCTGCAGAGACTGTCTGATCTGTACTACGACATCCACCGCTCGTACCTCAAGGTTGCTGAAGTGGTGAACTCTGAGAAGCGTCTGTTCGGGCGGTACTACCGGGTGGCGTTTTATGGGCAGGTAAGTCAGCTTACGTTCTTCTGTCACAGTGACGTCTCGGGTTTCAGCCTGAGATGTTCTTCTGTTCATAAGGTAATTTCAAGGGAGCTAAAGCAGGGAAATGTAGTGCAATGACTGGTTGAGCAAAAAGTGAGTCTGGGGTCGGTCTTGGGAGGATTTTACTCAGAAGAGCACTCGGTTGTGTCTGTGTAAACTGCTGCTCCACCGATTTACAGTGGAGTAATGGAGCACAGAGATGTACCTCAGCTTAGTTCACAACTTTATCAAAACAGACGGAGGGCATGGCAGCCTTTAGAGTAAAACTCAAGTAAAACCAGAGTAACAACTTTGGAATCTGGTCCTTTTCTCTAGTAGGCCTTAAAGCAGAGCTGTATACAGTAGGTATTTTCTTTTTTTTCTTGCTGACTCTGTTGCTTCCAGGCCTCTCTGAGTCTATGCAGCGTTCTATAGAGTAGTTTTAGTCCCTCTGCTGTGCTTCAGCATCCTCAAAGCACTCTCTTGGCATTATTTTGTGCTTTCTGCCATTGCAAACCAGTATAGGAGTCCAGCATGTTCTCTTAAGAGCTGCTTGGCAAGCATACAATTTCCTTAAAAATAATCAGGTGTGTAACAACAGATTGATGTGAATCATTCTGTTTGCTAATTAGATTTTAATACAGAAATTTGCTCTTTTCTCCTTTTGATCTTATTCAAGGCTGTGGTAAGTCTAGTTCTTTTGCATGCTTTGTTTAATTCTCCTCACATCCTTCATCCTTCCCTGTACTGTTACTTAACATTAATGCTCCTGTGCTCTTGATTCTTCGGTTGTTGCAGATGAAATAACATTGTTCTATTCATTGTTGCATCTTAAAAACTAATTTTTGCTTGTTCAGTGACCCGAATTACAAAGCTGTTTCTGTCACCATGTTGCGTGTGTGCTCCGGGGCCCAATGCTGTGTCACCTCAACTCAGTGAAAGCTTGTCTCTCACCTTCACCGGGAGCAGGATGGGACCTCCTCTTGCTCTGATGAAAAATCTGGTGGAGCACTAATGCTGTCTGAATGCAAGGCTGCTTTCCTGGCCTGTGCAGCAACTCTGGCCTTACGCTTTGGTCTGTTAGTCCAAGATCTCTTGCCCTTGATCTTGGAGCCGTGCAGGCAGAGGGGAGCATGTGCCTGGCACTGCCTCCTGGGGTGAGAAAATTGGGGGTCAGAGGACAGGGACAAAGTCCTGGCTCTTCAGCCCAGCTATCCAGACCACATTGAAATGCATGGAGAAGGCAAGTGGCATCGGAGGAAGGGTAGAGCTTTCATGCTGCCCAACCTTCCTCAAGGCGGCGGCAGCAGAGGAGGGCTGGGAGCTCCTGTGCAGGCAGGTTTTGTGCCAGGGCTGTCCCTGTGCCAGTGGCTCAGGTGTGTGCCGTCCCCCCCAGCCCCAAAGCTCCGAGGGGACGGCGGGGCTGCAGCAGTGCTGTCAAACTGCCCCAAACTCTCCACTGCAGTGCAAGGGCTTCTCCGCTGCCTGTGCCATAAGGGCAACCTCGTTTGAACAGCTTTAGTGCTCTAAAGCCTGTGACTTTCACAGCTGCGTATTGCTCGGTTTATTCACTGATACACATGGATCCTGAGCTCTATATGCAAACAAGCACAGCTTCTTTCCTTTTCCAGAAGAGGTTTTATGGAGTAGACGGTGCGACTGCTCCATTTGGCTTCCTGCAGAGACATAGTAACAAACTATATGGTGCAGTGCAAATAATGAAAGGCAGATCATTCCCATCAATGTTTCTTGTGCCTCCCTAAGGAAATTAGGGCTAGGTGCACAAAACTGATTAAGGAATATCCTTAAATGCAGAAAACTTTCCAATATACCAAGCTCCATATCAGGTATAAGGATCATAGGCAAAGCTAGAGCAGGAAGGGGAGTTGGAGAATTGGCTGTTCCTGTGTGTTGGCCCCCCCAGGTACTTCTCCCTCCAGGTGGTTCCCTCTCTAGTTCTGTCAATGCCCTTTCCCCATGTGCCGCTTGCTTCCATTTTCACTGCATAGGTGGAAGGACCGTGGCCTTTGGTTCCTCTCATTGCCAAGAGTCCTTGCAGGCCTCCGGCCAGTTTCAATGGCCAATTTATTTAATGTGCTATAAGCAATTTTGGGGTTTTTTGAGTTTCTGGCAGATATTGCCCACTTCTTCCCCAAAGATAACAGCTGCAGGTTTTACTCATGTTAGACAACTAAACCAGTGTAAATGAAAGGAATTGTTCTGCTCAGGCTCCTGCAAAGGATCCCACAGCAGGAAAATCAGTATGTAGGTGTGGGGCTGCTTTCTTGTGTTATAGATATATTATTCTCAAAAATACCTGTGGCTAAATACGTATGTAAGCACACACATAGAAATAATATACTATTGCACATACGTATGTATTCATTAAGCATTTTAGTCATATATAAAAAAAAAAGTATAAAAAACATACTGGTATTTTTTAACTGACATAAAATATAGTGAAAACAAATACTGGGCAAAAGAACAGCCCAAATGTATGTATTTTGCATAATCATCAGGGCGAATTTTGGAGTTTCTTGGCAGGAGGAGGAAATCTGCAGCTGCAGGTGAATTGTCCCTCTCCGTGCAAAGGCCAGGGCGGTGTTAGGTTGCCGCAGGGCTCCAGGGACCACGTGGAGGGGCAGATTGAGCGAAGGACGCCGTGGTCCCTGGGGAGCGGGTCGTGGGTCCTCTCTGCCAGGCGGGTGGGTGGGGGGCTCACGGCTGCAGGAGGCTCTGCCGAGGGCCCCTGTCAGCTGTAGATCGTGTTTGGTGTAAGGACAGCTGGGTCACTCCTGCTTTTCCTGTCCGACTGGGAAAAGCACTTCTCTCGTTTCCACAGACATTCACCGAGTGGCTGCTTTCGTGCAGGTGAGTTTTAATGTTTGAGGGGCTTTCAGCAC
This sequence comes from Eudromia elegans, assembly GCA_003342815.1. NCBI lineage: Eukaryota > Metazoa > Chordata > Aves > Tinamiformes > Tinamidae > Eudromia > Eudromia elegans. Next base: position 2,839,017 of record PTEX01000002.1, on the reverse strand, counting down.
AGCCCCCCTAGACCCACAGCAACCATGAGTGGAGTAAATGCCTCAGCTATGATGCTCTCATGTTCTTCAAGACTGGGAAGATGGCCCCGTCTGCATCCTGCTGTGTGGCGGGATTAGGTACCACTGGAGCCCAGCGCAGGCTGGCTGGTCTGCGGCTCTAAGGGAAAGCAGCTTTGGGAAGCATTTTGTCCTCAGTCCTGGCAGGATGCGGTTCCAGTAGGGGGTTTGCACCCGTTTGCCCATTTCAGCCCCTGCCAGGCTGCACTGCCTTTCCTGGAGGTGCCCCAGCTGCACAGAGCCCAGCCCCATGGGGAAGGCCGGCCCTGCAGCGTGCCCAGGCTGCTCCTCCTGGGCCACAACGCGACAAACCCCCCGAGTTCAGCAGAAACCAAGGCCCCGTACCCAAGGGTCGCTCGCCTTCCGTCGCGTTCGCCTGGTCCGTGTGACCGTTGTGCCCATGCTGCTGTGCTGCTCTTGCAACGCGGGTATGGAAACTGCCCCGGGTGCACGTTGGTGACGTGACCTTGGCTGCGTGGTTCCTGAACTGGAGGATATTTGGCTCCTTAATCTCACTTTCAGTAGTCTTTGCCAGACGCACGGCATATGGCAGGCAGGTTTATTTATAGCTCCCAATTAATTTATGCTTGTCACTTGTCAGCTGAAATGCTCCGGGGAGTATGGACTTCAGTGGCATCTCTTGCATTTAGAGGCGAGATGAGATCCCTTGGTGTTCTGGGGAGGTGGCAGGGAGGGAAAGGGTGAGCAAAAGCGTTAGCATGGGTATGGTCCTGGAGTGCCACACAGCAGTGCACGGGCTTGGCTGTTATCTAAAAGCACCATGTCCCAGCCAGCAAACGTCCGTACTGCCACCCAAGGGAGGAAGCTCTAGTCTAGCTGGTGATGGATTAATTCAGAAAACGTGTTTTGGGATGTTTTCCTGTCTGGCTGTTTTGTTTGGTTGATGTTTGTTTCTTTTAATTGTATGTTAACAAAATTAGATGGCTTTTGACAGCAGCGGTCCTGAGCAGCGTATTAGAATAAGATTTTGTGGAACTAATGAGATTTTTGCTGACAGCTGCTCTGCCTCACTGGGAATAAAACCTGCAACCAGGTTACGATGCTGCGGAGCCTTGCCCTGGGAAGTGGACAGCAAGTCGATTGCCTGCCCAGCTCAGTGGATGTTTATGGGGAGGCTGTTACCTTCTGAGCTCAGGACTTGCCTTCTGATGGCTTGTGGAGTCCTTTGCGCATGTGTGGAGCTTAGATGCTAATACTGTTCAAAACATGGCTGTGTTAGAAGGTCCTCGTGAAACTGCACGAGGAAAATGTTGGAGGAGCCGCTGTCTCTGGTCCTGGTCATGCAGGTCTGATAGCACCTGCAACGGGCTAACCTGGTTAGCAAGGACACCCTTCCCCATCCCGGCTGAGGGACCATGCATGGATATTTTAATGGTTGTTGAAATAAAGCCTTGGGGTTTATTCCTATGCACACATGGACATTTACAGCTAATTTAATTGTTCTATGCGTTTTTTGTAAATATTTCCCTGACTATAATTTTACCAAGCGAATCTTTTCTGCACTTCCTCCTTTTCCTGACCCGTGTAGCACAACCCTTCGACATGGGAAGCAGCTTTTGCCCGAGTAGCTCGCACGGAGGTCCTGGAGGCGGCTCCTGGCTGCCAGGGTGCGTCCGCTCGCAGGGCTGGCACAGGAGGCCAAAGGGTCCGGAGGCCCTGGAGCTGCTCCCTGCGGGACATCCCCCTCCTGGAGCCTGCCGGGCTCTTCAGCGGGTGCCACTGGCATCCGCAGTAATAAATAAATTACCTTAGCAAGGCAGGGCTTTTGGGCAGAGGAGCAGGGTCTCTGTGTGTTTTTGTGGGTGGTATTTTTGTGTTTTTGTTTTTAATGTGCGTAATTCATTAGCCCATGAACACGCCGCAGTTCCCTATCGCCTCTGCGGATGCCTCCAGCGCTGCTGTTTGCCTGCAGCGAAGCAGCTGGGCCCGTCAGCCCATGGGCACCTCCCAAGCGACGCCCGGCTCCTGGTCCCGGCAGGAGGTGCAGGGGCGCCGGGGGCCGCTCGTCACCGCGGCGGCTCCGGGCTGGTGCCGGGCTGCACGCAGACCCGTGTCCAACGCCCCACGTGTCCGCAGAGGGTTTCAGAAATAGAGTAGCCAGATAATAATAAAGCGCTTTTAATGTCTGGATTTGAACGGATTCAGGTCTCTTTGTCATCCTAGAGAAGGCACTGGCACTGTCTAAACCACTAGATAGCTGACGTGAATAAACGGGTGTGAGTTATTTTGTGGGTAGCTGAGGTGGTGCTGAACCAATTTAAATGCAGACATTGAGGTATCTGTATGCTGCAAGCGGAGAGAGGCAAGCTTTGAACTTAGTGCTGGAAATGGCCTTCTGGAGGCTCCAGCAGCCCTATGGCTGTGCTTGCATTAGGAATGAAGGCTTTCATTCAGGCTTTTCCCTGCCTGCTGTGTTCATTGTGTCCTTCCATTTCTTTCCCTACAGGGTTTTTTTGAAGAGGAGGAAGGTAAAGAGTATATCTACAAAGAGCCCAAATTGACAGGCTTGTCTGAGATCTCCCAGAGACTGCTAAAACTTTATGCAGACAAGTTTGGAATAGAAAATGTGAAGATAATCCAGGATTCCAACAAGGTACGAAGGGAGGGCTGTTCTGGTGCAGGGGGAGGCGTGAAGGCTCCGTCCGTCCCTTCTGCAGGGCTGGGGCTGTTAGGAGAGGGCTCCAGTAAAGAAGCACTGCCTGCAGGAAGGTGCAAAGGCTCCGCCGAGGAGCTTGAGCACGATCTGAGCCCAGACAAGGGGCGTTTAAAGGTCTGTAAGCTTGACGTGGAGTGCACCGTGCTCTGCCTTAGTTCCGCTGTCATGGTTGACACGGGAGGTTCCTGCCCTCCGGTCTGCCTGTAGATGTGAAAATGAGTGTGCGGGCCCTGTGACAGAGACTGTTTTTGTCCCAAAGTTTGTGAATTACAGCGCAAGGTATGCAAGTGTTGCAGTGTCACCGTGCCCTTACCCTCTGCCTGCCGCCCTGCGTGGCCTCTGCCACGCCGCTGCCGGGACCCAGGTGTGCCCGTCCTGATGGCAGAACTTGCACGTCCTCGGGGCTGCGCCCTGAGCGATCGCGAGCCGAGCGTGCGCGCGAGCTCCCGTGGCCCCGGTTTCACAGCAGTGCAGCGGGGCGGCGTGCTGCAGTGGCGGTGCTGTCGCAGGGCACTGCTGTCCCCTGCCAGCGGGAAGAGGGAAAACGCTGCAAATGCAGGGGGTGACCGCAACAGAAACCTGCAGGGCCGGCATGGCTTCTCTCATTTAGCTTTCATCTGCTTTCACTGTTAATTGTGTTTAAAAATCCCACTCTTCTTAGGGGGCTCTCAGTTATCTACTTTTGTATTAATTTGGTCTGAATAATACATTTAGAGATCTTGCTCTTTACCTATAATGCCACGGTAGTAAAAGCATCACTTCTACCTGGTGCCTTGGTGTCATGTCACACCTAACAGTTCAACTGTTTGCCTCTGTCGAACAGGTCAACCCGAAGGACTTGGATCCAAAATACGCCTATATCCAGGTCACGTATGTCACGCCTTTCTTTGAAGAGAAAGAAGCTGAAGATCGAAAGACCGACTTCGAAATGCACCACAACATCAACCGCTTTGTGTTCGAAACGCCCTTCACGCTCTCGGGCAAGAAGCACGGCGGCGTGGAGGAGCAGTGCAAGCGGCGCACGGTCCTCACCAGTAGGTTTGATGCTGCTGCTGCTCCCGCTAGCCTCTGATGAGCAAAGTTTGGGCTAGGCTTTCGGCAGTCACTGGGGGGCAGAGTGTGTCCTGCAGAATGATCCGGCCTTTCCACCGTGTCCTTTTGCAGAGCACACTCTGTCTTATGGTCCTGCTGACCTGTTTTAGCTGAAGTGATTTTCATCTGTGGAAAACTCTCTTATTTTTCCGTGTTATTGGTGTTGCTGTCATTCACAATCATGTGGTTTTGGAGCAGTTCTGCTGTCATTTTCAACACAAAGAGGTCAAAGAGAGGCAAGGCAGGGTACATATCCTTTTAAGAAGAATAGACCTTAGCGGATATGAGTGTTTGTTCAGAATGGAAATGGGATACTCTGTGCAGTGTTTTTAAAAGTGGGAGGTAAGTGTTCAGCTCGTGGAATGAAATCACTGCGTTAGGACAGGACTAGACAGCGCACTATGTCTGTTCTTACTGAGTCATTTTGCACAGAAAAGGGTTAGCAGTGAGCAGAGAGGATGACGTTCACCACAACAGCTCCTCAATGACAGAAAATCCAGTTTCCTGCTGACTACGGAGCGTGTGCTTCCCCCACAGGGCACAGGGAGGCAAGCTGCTTGCCGTGGAGGCTGAGTCACCTCAAAGTTCTGCTCTGACAAGTCAGCGAAGACACTCATGTCTGGGGACATCTTGTTACATGAAGTAGCTCTGCTTGTGAGAGGAGCAGCTTGCGTGTGTGTTTGCCTTTTGGGGCTATTTTTGGTTTTGTTTTCTTCCAAGTGCTAGGCAATTTCAGAGATCTGTACTGAAGGAGCAGGACATTCCCTAGGTTGTTGCATGTTGTTTTCTTCTCCAAGTGGTCTCAGACCAGCTCCATCTTCAGTGTTAAGTGGGAACTTGACCTTTTTCATCTCCATTTTTTTTCTCTTCACTTTTTCTTCACCTTGATGCCTTTCTGTAAAAGAAATGTCATTTCTTTTTCCCTTCCTTGGGAAAGAAATGTTCATTTGTTACCTTTGTAAAAAGGAGTGCCCTTAGTTTTAGAAGAAAGTGAGGTTGGCCAGTGTGGCTGGAGGAGCAGGAACAGTTCTTGTCCCTGGGCAGAGGCACAGGGTGGCTGAAGCAGGAGCGGCTCCGTGTGTCCCTGCTCCGTGTCCTGCAGCCCACGTTGCACAGAGAAGCTGCCTGGCTCCCTGCGGGCTGCTGGCGTCCCCGTCCTGGCTGCGGCTCGTGCTTCCAGCACGGGCAGTCCTTGGTCCCCTGCTGCCCGGGGAGCAGCTGCCCCGTAGGCTGGAGCTCGAGCTGACTGGTAGCATATGGTCGCTGGAGGAGGGAAGGTTTGGGAGATCTTCCAAAGCGTGTAAGACCAGGAAAAGACTCTTGGACGTCACGGCTTCGTTCAGCTGTAATGTGCAGTACTGCCAGACCCCTCGAGATGCATGGAAATGTCTCTTCTGGAAGCGAATGATTTGGATGATGAATAGCTCCTCTCTCAGCTCTCTTTAGGGAGTATAATGATATTTAGGTTGAATAATGAAAGTACCTGCTTGTTTTAAACAAATTATTAAAATATCAGCCTTAGGGGTGAACAGCACCAATTCAGCTAAGCACTGGAGTTTCTACCTCTATTTTGAAGCATATTTGGTAGGATTTTTGAGGTGTTTGAAGTTCAGCACAGGCTTATGATTTAGTCCTTTTGTTCAAAGGAAGAAATTCATAGATTTTAAAATTTTAATGCCAATAGCTTTCTGCCATGTGGGACTGACAGAGCTCAGTAGCCAACACTGATGAATTGAAAAGGAAGCACTTTCTCAGTTACCATTGCCTCAGAAATTTGGTTTGGACCTGCTGGGTCACTACTGCGTGGTTGATCAATAGAACTGTAAATTCTTATTAATAACAGGATTGCCAAAGTCAAAAGTTAATATAAACTAAACCTTTGATTTTTAACTATTTTGCTTTCATAATTACCATCTGGTTTGGGGTGAATTTTTCTGAAAACTTTCTTTCTTTTGAGTAGCCAGCCACTTGTTCCCCTATGTGAAGAAGCGTATTCAAGTCATAAGCCAGACAAGCACAGAGCTGAACCCTATCGAAGTAGCGATCGATGAGATGTCCAAAAAGGTCTCCGAGCTCAACCAGCTCTGCACGATGGAGGAGGTGGACATGATCAGGCTGCAGCTCAAGCTCCAGGGAAGCGTCAGTGTCAAGGTAATAGCAGCTGACCTTGGTTTTTGTGGAACTGCCTAAATGTCTGTTCTGGAATTACCATTATTCCAGTCACACGAGATATGTCCTAAAGCATAAAGTGTCCCAGTGCTTTGGGATCCTGCTGTAAACATTTAGACAGTGAAAATCTTTCTACTGGTGTTGAAGCCTGTTGGATTTGATGTGCAACTATGATTCTGTCAGATCTTCTACAAATAAACGTTAAGACCCTTCTAACCAGTCCGTTTGGTGCCTGTCTCACAGTCAAGCATGCTGCTATATTAAAGGGAGTTTTGTTAGCATGAGTTTGGTCATTTCCTTTGAATGTTTGACTACTTAAATTACTAACTGACTGAGCAACCTCAAAGGCAAGAACAAACCTTAAGTTTGTTTTTCTTGGAAAAACTCTTGGAGTTTCCTCATTACTACTATTTCATCAGGCAACATCAGGATGGATCAGCTGTTTTTCACTCCCCCTTAGGGCAGCCCCCAAGCCCTGGGATGTGAGAGACAGTTATAGGCCATAACCTTGGCTCTTCTCTGTGCTCTAATCTGTCCAGGTCAATGCGGGTCCAATGGCCTATGCTCGAGCTTTTCTTGAGGAAACAAATGCCAAGAGATATCCTGATAATCAAGTTAAGCTTCTGAAGGAAATCTTCAGGTGAGTGTTACACCTAGGCTTGCCAGCTGCTGCCTAGGATGAATAAATGGCCAAGCAGAGTGATATTAAAGCAGACTGAGTCACTGAATTGAACCAGACTGATGTATGTCAGTGTTTATCCACTGACAAATCATTCTTGAGAAAGAATTACTGAAGTTTTGGTCTGACCCATTAGTCTCTGTTTCTCTTAATGTGGTGATGAGTTCTGAAATTCCCTTCTAAAAAGATAAAATTTGCCAGGAAGAGAAGAGAAATAGTTGTATATGTATTTCTTTTTCATTACTGGAATATTTGTTCTGTGTGTATCTGCTTGCAGGCAGTTTGCAGAAGCATGTGGGCATGCTCTTGATGTCAACGAACGCCTTATTAAGGAGGATCAGTTTGAATATCAGGGAGAAATGAAGTCTCATTATAAGGATATGCTCAACGAGCTCTCTGCAGTTATGAATGAACAGGTTAGATTATCTCTTTTAGTGCTGGCTGGGATTGAATGAGGGTGCCTGAGTGTTTCTTTTAATCACAAGTCAAGCTGTAGAGCAAAATGCTCGCGGTAAAAACTGGTGTAGTGCAACATTCAGTGAGTGAATTTGCTTCCACTTTTTTTGATCTTCCTGTTTTTCGTATAATGAATCTGATGAACAAAGACTTGTCATTTCTGCCTGTCTTGCTACATATTGAAAAGTTTCATATATGTAAGACTAAATGAGGACCGAGATCTAGAGGCTTAAGAAGATAATCAATTAAGCCAGTATTTTATGATTAGCCTGCTATATCCTAAAGCTGTGAGGCAAGTATTTAATTAAGATATAAAATTGCTTTTAGAACTAAACTCATAGCTGCAGGAGATGTCTTTGTAGTTTCTATTTGTATTCAGCTTTCAGAGTAAGAACAATTCTTTTAAATGCTGTGTCAAAATACGTGCCATGTCGAAATTCCATTTCGAGTGTTAGCAATTTCGGAAGGATTTAGTGTGCATGCCTGTATTATACAACATGCATTCTAAAACATTGCTCATCTTCACGTATGAGGAGAATAAAAATTTCCCTTGTTTGTCTTGTTATTGGTATTACTGTGGTATGAAGCTAAATTTTACTAGGGCGTAAAGGTGTGATTGTGAGTATCATTTATTACTCGTGCTTCTGTTGAAGTCATGTTTGCAATCCTGTCAATATGTGGAGACAGTACAGTATGACTTACGTGAAGTGCTCTTCTCCACAAAAAAAGAAAAAATGAATCAATTGGTTATGAGTTTCATTGTCCATAAAATATATTCAACAATTGCTGTTAAGTACTCATACCTTTTATTAATTTTTATGTCAACGAGCTCTGAGATTTTTACATTTAATTGGAGACTGAATAATGCAAAACTACTTGTACGTAACTATATTAATATATTGGTGTGTAATGTTAATGCAGTACTCAGTAATATCAGAGTTCATCCAGCAAAAGTCAAAATTATCATCTCATTAACCAAAACCGGAATACTCTGAAAGCCCCTGCTGGACGCTAGGCTCCCCCTTCCTTCCCGCTGGGAAGCCAGCGTTCCGGGCGGGAAGGCCCCGCGCTAGTGCCATGCTGTGATTGCAGCTGGAGTGTTTATCTCGCGGTTGGAAAGCTCGTGGCTCTGCCCTTGCTGCTCCTCACCATGACAGTGGGATTTGCCACTGTTGTGTTCAGGAGGGTTGTGTCTGCCCACCCGCCGGTAGTGACTCTCTCATCACCATGTGTGTTTTTCTCTTCTCTGTTTTGTTGTGTTTTTGTTTTCTGACAGCTCTGTCATGGTCCTTGCTTATACAGCTTCTCTTCTTCCCTGTCTAACATTTCCCTCAATACTATAGCCAAATGTGGTATGTTCATTTTTCTTACATCTACTTTTTCATTTAATGTCATGTGCTTTCTCGCTGATTTTCCTACACGGTTCGTTTAGTTCTGTGTCTGATGACGCCCTTGCTCGGGGTGGTCAAACCAAAACACCAGGGTGTCTGTGAGCTCCGCTCCGTGGTCACGTTTGAGACCTGTCCTTCAGTGTGATCTAGGATGTTGGTCACTTCCTCAAGGAGGTTGGTGGGGCAGGTCCGGAGCACCCTCCAGGAGCCCTGGGGGCAGCAGTGCAGGTGACAGGATGGGGGCCAGGAGCTAGGGAGCAGGAAGCACTGTGGATATTTGATTGCTAAGGCCAGGCCTGCCCAGCACCCTGCACGTAGGCACAATTAAAACACAGATTTAGCCATGCTGGCAGTGATATATATTGGGGACCAACCTGGTGCTTTGGCTTAAGCCCAGATTTTTGCAGCCTGGAAAGGTTGGGTGCAGCCCAACAGCAGTTCTCCCAAGCTTTATTCTTCTTATGCCCTTGGGAAGTGCTTTGGGGATGGGTTGTAGGTGGGTTGAATTGACTGTGAGTCCCCTTGTGCTCAGCTGTGCTCTGAAGCTGCCGTGAAGCTTTTGCTGATTTTGCTGGAACTGCTTAATGCTTAAGACACCAGGAGCTAAGAGTGCGCTTGTATACATGGTGAAAAGCCAAACGGGTGTTTGAAAAAGGAAAAAAGAGGGATAGAGATAGGTAAAATTTGAGCTACTTTTACTGTGCATAAAAAGTTCTTGTAAGTACATACATACATACATGTGCATTGTATGTATACCCAAACATGCTTGATTGCAAAACTAACTGCGTTTTCTTTTCCATGCAAGATTTCATTTGTGTAATTTTTTTCTTGTTAGGAGCCAAGTTCTTCTGTCTTAGAGAGCTGAGAATGGGAGTGTCATTACAAAAACCAGCATGCAGAATGAATTGTTGGGTCTGGTTTAATTCGTGCAATATGCTCCTCTAATGCCTCTGTGTGTGGTTTGGTAAAAGCAGTGGAGTTAATGCTTTAAAGCATTTCATTTCAGCCATGTTCGTTCTGAGAGGGTTGAGGGTGGCAGGTGAGATTTCTGTTTGTTTTAAGGAAGTGGAGATGTTGTGCCCAGAATCACTCTCGGCATCTCCAGCCCTCCCACCCAGAAGATGTTTATTGCATGAGGGCTGGGAAAAACGGAAACGCTTCCTCTGTCACTCGCCTGTCAGAAGATCCCTGTTTTGCGGGACGCGGTGGCGGCTGACGCGTGAATCGTATCCAGAACGTCTCCCGGCTCGTGCCGGGCTCCGGCTGGCAGCGCGTGAGCAGCTCTGTGCTTAGACCTTCGGGCGCTCAGTGGTGGCAGGAAAGGGAATATAGAGACACCCAGCCCAGCAGCTCTGTGCCTCAGTTCCCCTGCGTGTGCCCCGGGGGACGGTGCTGGCGGCCCCGGGTCCTCCATGCGGCACAGGGACAGCAGGAGCTGGTGTCGCTGGGTGCCCTGGTGCTGCAGGGAAGGTTGGTGGTGGCCCCGTTTCTTGTGTGAATGTCGTGTCCGTGGGACAGCGGCGGGTTGTTAGTCATGTTTATGGCTGTTTTTCCTGCTTCGGGAACTGCAGATGGACCAAGTGGAATTTACCTAGAGCAGAATCTTCTCAAGTGTCAGGGCAAAGCAGGTTTCACAGTGAGTGTTCAGCTCTGTCCACGGCTTGGCCTGCTTGTTCTTGTCCCAGCAGGCTGGCTCACGTGTGGCTGTCGGACGTATTTTGCAGTTCCTCTGTGCTTTAAGCTCAACGGGATTCCCGCGTGCCCAGAACAGCTGTCGGGGCAGAGCTGGGACCTGCCAGGACCACAAGCAGTAGCTGCCAACCTTACAGAATATCAATGACTGCTCGGTTGTGTCTGCATGGGGGCTGCGAGAGGGTTAGGTGAAAGAAGCATCTGCCCAACCTGGATCCTAGGGCTGCTCTCACTGTTGCCTCTCTTATGTTTCTCTTTTGGGGCAAGATTGCGTACAAGGAGGACTCGGCAAAGCAGCCGGGGATGGAGCGCACGTACTCGCGAGTCGTCCATAGAGGCAGCGCGGTGGTGCCCACAGCCAACAGCCCCTGCAACGCCGAGGCCTGAGGCGGCCTGTACCCCCACCGCGGCGGCGACGCGGGAAGCGAGTTGGACCGCGGACGGTGCCGAGAAAGGACCTGTGGGCTGCAATTTTAATTTATTGGAAGTGTTCCCGGTGGTATTTTTTAAAAAACGCAAGCTTTTTTTTTTTTTTTTTTTTTTCTGCCCCAATATTTGCACATTTCCTCTTTCTTTCAATTGTTCATTTTGGGTTTTTGAGCAGTCTTTATTAAGCCAGGCTGATCAAAAAGTATCCATTGAAGCGATAGCTACTCAGCAGACCCTATGTTTGCTCTAAATTATAATATATCTAATACTAAGTCCTAGTATACATATATTTTAAAGGTCAGAGTGGATGTTTTATAACATTTAAGTATGTTGCAATTGTAAATAGAAGATGTGTAAAATATGTCATTTTTACAAAATTTAAAAAAAACTTTTTAGTTAATTATGACAGTACTAAGAATATGGATAACATTTCAGTTACCATTATATTAAAATATTTGTGTATGTGTATCAGAGCGTCTACAAAACCCTCTCTCTGGGGACCTGCGCGTGGGTTTGTGTCCGCGTGGGCGCTTTGGCGGTGCCGCCTGGCCTGGCCTGGTGTGTCCATGGTGGTTCCATACGGGACCCAGGACTCCTGTGGGTCGGGCTGGGTCTTCCTCGGAGGAAGGCTGTGCTGGGAGCTGCAGGGTGGGTGCCCTTCACGGGGCTGGCAGGGAGCTGTGGGGCAGTCTCACTCCCCCATGCAAGGGCAGCCTGGGTTTCCCGATGAGTTGGTCTTGCTGGTTTCGTCCCAGTGATTCACTTTGCATTTGCTGAGGTTTTTGCTTGTGCATGGGTATTGCAAAACCCATCGGGCTGGTCTGTTTACAGGCTGTGTCTAATGACTGTTCACAAGAACTGAGCTGCTGAATTGGGGCGTCTTTGGAAGAAATCTGTTTGCAAAGGCATGGTTTGTCTGGAGGGAATGTTGCAGACTGGCATTAGGCTGGTCACGTTGTGTTCCGGCAAAGAGGGGTAAGTTTGTAAGTCTAAAGGTGGTGGAGGGTTGTGGGGGGGGGTGTGTGTGTGTTTTGTTTAAAGCACCCAGCTTTGCAAACTCCTCAGCACCCTTGAAAATCCAGCCCACATTCTCACAGTTACCTTGTTGCTGGTGTAAAAGATGCTCAGACTTGATTTTAGCCGAGTCATTTTTCCAAACTGCTTTCTCTCTCCTGCTGTGTTCAAGCACCTTCAGCATAGTTGCAGGAAAGCAATTAGAAAACATTAGCTTTGAACCAGGGCAGCAACAGGGAGAGAAAGCAAAGTATTACTGATGATTTGTCTCAGCCTCTGAGGAGAAGGGTAGAAATGTCAGGCAGCTTCTCCCTTTCAAATGAAAGATGGTGCCTGGAAAATTATTCCAAAGGTGGAGCTTGGCCCTTTGCTGCCATAAGGTTTACCTACCAAAACTGCAGAGGAGAGAGGTGTCAGAGCTGCATCCACCCGAGCTCGTGGGCTGTGAAAACCCTAATGCAACTAGAGGTATTTAAAACATGTCTCAGTTGCATACAACACTGTAGGAAAGGGCTGCTTTCATTTCATTACTGTTCTTCAAGCTTTTAGCATTTTGTGAGGTATATGCCACTTCCTTTTTTTCTGTCAAAAGAAAAAAAAAATGAAGCTGCTTTCAGAAGGCAGCCACTGGAGCGTGTTCAGCCATTCTCTGAGTGAAGGTTTTATCCAGTGGAAGGTAATAAACAATTTCATAGTCTATTCTTAGAGCTGCGTCCCTTTCTCAGTCACTTCTGAAAGCAATTGTCTGGACTCATCTTTTTTATTCCATTATTAGGATGGAATTTTTCCCCCAAAACAACCTGCTACTTTGTTGTTTGTTTTCTTTCAGGCTGTAATGATGAGCTGAAGGCAGGTCAGAGGCACCGACGCACAGTTTAGGGCAGGCTGTGGGACAAGGCAGCGAGCCTGCACGGCTGGAGATGCCTTGCAGAGTGCAGAACGTGGGCGTTCTGTTTCCCCTGCACGATGGAGAGCACCGCAGCAGCACGAGCATTAACGTCACGGGGGCCCGGACACGGCGTGCTCGGTGCTCTCCGTGCAATGCTTCACCTGCTCTTTCCCACGGCGCAAATAATCTAGTTCTCGTGGTTCATTAGGAGTTTTGTGTGTCTCCTTTAGGATGAATTAATAAACACTGGTCATGTCGTGCAGTTTAGCACCTTGGAGTAGGACTCAGCTCTGACTCGCAAGACACCTTCTCTTCCAGACAGGTGTGCTCTATACATCTTACCCAGCAGATCTTTCTACCAGCTCTCTAATGATGTCTTTGCATCCTAAATCGCTGCTTGACTCATAAATATCACAGTATGTTAATTAGAAGGAAAATATCTATAGGTTAATTCCTGCTGATTTCCTATAAAGGACCTTCCCTAGAGGACCAGTCGGGAGAAGGCTTCACTGTAATGTTTTTAACGTGCTGTTATCATGGGCTTCCTCGTGTCACTGACCTGAGGAGGTGCCTTACTCCTCTGTGTGCTGCTATTAGGGTGTGTTTTGTAGTAGAAAATCCTTCCTTAAAAAAGAGAGGTTAAGGCATTCAAGGACCAACTGGGCTTGGGGACTTTTGTCCTGCTTCTATTTTTTGTGTGGGTATCATGAAGCTCTTGGTCCCTGGACGTCTTTTCAGGAGCTCTGGACATCTTTTCAGGAGCTCTGAACTCAAAGCAAAATCACTGGAGTAAGTGTCTCCTGAAGGCAAGGACCTAACCTGCTCTGAGCAATGGGAGCTTGGCTGTGGTGGCCTGAGTGGGCTCCAGCTTCCGAGCTGCTCCAGCACAGGCTGCCTGGCGGTGGCCTGTGGACTCTACCTGCAGACCCAGGATGTTCCCAGGTTTGGGAAGAGCCTCGGGCTGCTCCCCCTGAGCACCAAGCAGTAGATGTTTCCTTTAAAGGTCTGGCTGCTTTCACAGGTGAGTTCCCAACTATTGCTTTACTCGTGGGACCTGGGGCAGGAATGCAGAGGGCACCAACAGAGGCCTGGCGTGGCCGAGCTCGCAGGACGGCGCAGGCACCAGGACACTCCTCATCCTTCCCACGCCAACTATCATCAGCAAATGTGCACCAGGAGCCTGGCAGGAGGTAGGAGGTTTGGGGACGTGGGGGATGCAGTGTGCTGGCTTTTCACATCCTCTGTGAGCTGGTCTCTATCCCCTCGAAGCGCCGTGAGGGACACGCACAACAAGGGTGTTTTGCTTGAAACGAGTTCTGAGGCAGACCTGATTGGACTTCAGGAGCGCAACGTGCACCCCCTGCGTTCAACCAAATGCTGGTGAGAAAACTGGCATATCTCTCTGCACAATTACCCATCTTGTAGCCAGTAGTGATTTTAGCAGCAGGGAGAAAGCAGCACAGCACACGTAGGCACCGTGCCAGATGATTTAGCTTCATGGGGGCTCACTTCTCCCCTCGGACACCATTGATCAATGCAAGAGACAGACGCATTCAATTTGATCAATGATCATAGAAAACTCATGGGTTTTGTTCCCTCCTTTTTGCCCCATAGATGTTTTACACCAGAAGTGGTTATGTGCCTTGCAGAAAGAGACAGAAACTTGCTTCCCCCCAAGCCAAGCTCACCACCCCTGCTCTGCCCATCTTCATGCTGGACCCGGTCAGACCTCCCTTGTAGCCTGTCCTCTGAAACGAGTCTTCTGCGATGCTGGCAGTGACTCCAAGGAGGTTAGAAAACACCGAATTGGTGTTCCTGTCAAGGAAAGGGGACTTTCCTCCTGCTGAAAAAGTACTGGCCAAGGTGACTTAGGGAGCAGGTGAGACAGGGAGGAGCTTTCAGGGCTGCACCAAGTCTTTTAGAAAGGTCTTTCAAGGAGCACAATTGTCCACGCTTTGTCTGAAGGTGAGGTTTAAGGGTTCTCCAATTCCTTCCCTGGTGTGTAAACGGAGTTGTTGAGAGATGGCCTTTCCTCCAAGGAAGGAGATGTTCCTGCACCAGGCTAATGCTGAGCAACTAGAAAGAAACTTCATAGTGCACAGGAAATTATTTATGTTTGTTGCTTAGTTGAAGCTATCTCAACACCCCTAAAGGAGTTAAGCATTATACATATTTTATGTTTAATCACATCTTTAGTGACACCCAACCACAACCGAAAGCTTATATTTCAATTAGAGGGAGATGTATTAAATGTTTAATAGGAATCATTCCTTACAGGGTAATTATATCGTAATGTTCAGGAGAGAGATGCTACTTTGGCAACATAATGTTCATCTGAACAGGTTTTTTTCCTCTTCTCCTGAATAATATCCAGATGAGAAACAAGATGATGATCTGTGTCAGTTGTGACTGTCACACGTGCAATTCCTAGCTTTGTTTTCCATTTGATTTTTTTGTGTGCTTAGGGCTGCTTTCCTCATCTGCATGTGGAAAGGCTCTGTGCATGAGAACTGCATGTTCTAAATAGGCAGTTGCCCTCTGTGCTGCCCATGCAAAGCCCTAGTTTTGAAAAAGTGAAGTCAGATTCATGTGCAACTTTGAAGGTGTATTTTTGGAGCTCAGTGTGAGAAATGTAGTCCCACATGTGCTAAAAACTGTCAGGCTTCATCTACGTTTTATTTTGGTTTGGAGCATTTTTGAAATCTGCTCTCTCAGAAGAATTTTTCAGCTGTAACTATCATGGGAGGATGAATCCTAAAGACAGATCCCCCATCAAGGATGCTTTAAAAGTATCTGCTGTGGATTTGACTCCAGCTCTTGATTTTTAGTAAGTTCACTATGCATGCAAAGGACTATTGTGATAATATAAATATTATCACACAAATATTGAGCTTTTCCACTCACAACAAGAAAATTAAAGCCATAAAGTGGAGTTTGAGCCAAGGGAGTTAAAAGCAAAGAATGTGCATCATGTTGAATGGGAAGAGGCATGCAATTTGGACCAAAGCATTAGGCAAAAGGAAGCATTAACTGGAATATGTTTCTCGTTTAAGGGAATCATCCTGCTATAGCTACAGTGAATCCCAAAGACCAGGCACGCCCATGTAGAGTTGTTGTCATGACAAGTAAAGGGAGATTCAGCTTCACCACCCTGTATCATCTCTGGTTTAGCATGAGCTATTCACCCAGGGAAAAACTCATCCGGATGCACCTGGTCCCATAGACATTTCCTTGCCCCTCCTGTCTTAACCTTAGCTTTATGGTGGTTCCAGACCTGAGAAAGCGGGATGTCTTCTCCATCAACCCTTTTCACAGCAGCAAGTTGCCAAAGTACCTGACAGAGATGTGCGTTGGGCCTGAGAGAGGGGAGAATGGCTCCTCAGCTGGGTTTTGCACATGCAGGAATATTCTGGGTTGTTTAACAGATCCCAGTGGCGTTCAGGGTGCTGTGGTGAGACCACAATGGAGCTGTGGGACCAGGTACCACTCGGGCAGCTGTAGTAACTTGCAGTCTGTTTATTTGTGTGTTCTGCCTTCATGCATTATTTCATCCAACCTATTTTGACCCAGAAGCTAGAAATGCTGGCAACAAAATGCATACTTGTAATCACAGGAGAATCCAGTGGACAGAGGAGGCATGAAGCCTTGAGAGCTATCGAGGCTCTAGGCTCCCGGGACTGATAACAGAGCAGGGCTGAGCCAGAAGAGCCTGGAGGAGCGTCCTTCCAGGTAGGTGTGCCAGGAGGGCTATGTGGCTTTGCAGAGGAAACCCCAGGGCGAACAGAGAGAAAGGAAGGTCAGTACTAACAGTGCATGTACCCTGCTGACAACTGTGCAATCAGACAAGTGTGCAATTAGAGCCTTGATGGTTTTAATTATTGCTCTCATTTTATTTTGTTGTTTGGGCTATTTCCTCTTGTGCTAGCCCCAAGGACACGCATCCTGCCAGGAAAGGACACGACACCCATACCAGTGAGCACATGCTGTAGAGCAACCAAATGAAAATCTGCTTAAGTCTTTTTGCTCCCAAATTATGGTGACTCAGCATTGCTATCTAAAACTGCAGGCTCTTCTTTTACTTCCAGGTGAGTTATTGAATGGAAACAGGTGTGCATGCACATGGCAAGAACATCTCTCAATAGAGATCAAGGTTTGAATGCAGATTTCAAAGCTAAGGACTGCTTGCTTAGCTACTTTGTAAGATCAAAAGTGCTTGAGGAGCCCTGACTCCCAGCTCGGTGTGTGCAAAGGCTGTAGCATTCAGATCACAAGGTTAGAGATGAGATCCTACCTTGCCCTAAAGCACGCGCAGTCTTAGAACACGGTTGTACTTGTGCAGTCTCTACTGGGATGCATGAAGCCCTTCAGATATTTCAAATATAACCTCTCTACAGCATGTGCTGAGTTACATGTATGATCAGAGCAGGTACCAGAATAGAGTATCAAAACTGTTATTGGAGTCACAGAGTCCTCAATCCGCCCAGTCTTTGAGGGAACTGGTTTACAAAAGAGGTTTCCTCCCCAGATACAATGATCAGATCTTCTAGAGATCCCCATTTGGATGGGCCAGGCAAACGTTTTTAGCCCGAGAGATTTTGATCTGGAAACAAGAGCTTTAGCTAGACCGAAGAAAAGCCTGAAGAGAAAATGAGAATGTTATTATTCCTTTCAGGAGAAGTCCAAGCATATTTCCTTGGTAGAAGACTAACCATGGAAAATATCAAGTAACTTTCCTACCTTCCAGGAGCATGTTGGAACATTTGGATATGGAAAAATATTAAAATGACAGTGAAATTATCAGCATTAGGCAAAGGTTGTCACATAGGCTAGATTATAAGGCCAAAAAAAAAAAAAAGTGATTTTTTTCAGTGGGAAAGATAAAAAGCTCATTTGGGAACCTCCTTGTCAGCAGATCATGAGTCCCTTCTATACATGAAATGTGAAGCCTTAAAAACAGGGCAGCATCACGCTAACAGTCGGTGCCCACGGCACTTGGGGAGGCGAGCAGGGTGCTGTGCTGCCCTGTGCCCCAATGGGTCCTGCTCCTCTGACTTTTGCCTGAAAAGGAGGAGCTGAGAAAGCCCAGGAGACTCATGCCCAGCCTCTGTCTTTGTGAAGACCTCGGGCTTGGCAGGGCATTGGCCCTGCTGTTGTGTGGATGCGATGGGCTCTTTCACACACTGGCAAGATGTTCAATGCAGTAGCATATGCTCAGGGCAATGAGCCCTGCCCCGGGTTACCCGCTTGGGCTGTAATCAAGCAGCCCTGCCATTTGGCAGAGGAGCTGGTGTGTCACATGCAGCATCCACAGCCGATCTCCAGGATCTCCAGATCCGTTTGGGAAGTGGTGGCCAGACTCCTGCATGCAGGACAGTTGCTGCTGTGGGAAATGGGTCCAAAGGCAGCGTCAGGGGGGACTTGGATCCTGCTCTGTGCATGGCGCCTACGTCCTGTGCCACACTGTGGGTGTCCCTTGGGCCTAGAGAAAGGAAAGTGAGGGTTACAAGCTGCTCTCCATGCACTCTGCTCGTGGCATTAGCAATTATTCCTCTTCTCTGGAACCCAATGGAGTAATTAATGGTAGACTATGCAAACCGAGTACTATCTGTGTGTGCTCATAACCTGTGACTGTCACAAGGTGTTTCCTAATGTTCTGGAGTCCCATAAACACTTCTAGATATGTTTAAGCCCACTGTATATGGCTTGATGGTTTATAGCTGGATATATCTATTTACATGCATTTTATGTGGTAAGTCTTGTTTAAAAATGTGAGGAAGAAGGATTTTAAAATGATGATTATTCCAAATTTTAGCATGGATTTTATGCTTTGAGCTGCTCAGTAATTGTGAGTCCATCTCCTGTGAATGATAACTTGTTTTAATTCTGAAACTCTCAAAGCTCTGTGCAGGTACCTCAAGGCCCAGTTCCCTGTTCTTATTTCGTGAAAATCCCCCACTGTGTGCATCAATTTTCTTGCATAAGGAATGCAGTTTTATACTGCAGAACATATGTTCGGCTTGCAGGGAGCTGGCGTAAAAAGAGATGAGTTCTGATTACTCCAGGCTAATCTGAGGACCCGTTTAAAGGGAGAGAGACCCACAGTCTCGGAGGAGCCGCACGCAGGCAGCAAGCTGCTCTCCAGAAAGCCTGAGCTGGTGGTTCTGCATCGCTCAGCTCCTGCCTGGGACGAAACTGCAGCCCCCCCGGGTTGTGACTCTTGCGTGTAGGTGGTCCTAGTTCCCGGGCTCAGGTTTAGTCTGGGTTTTAGAGAGTGTTGAGCATCCCCTGCTGGAAACAAGGCCCCTGTCAGGGGCCTTCAGTGCTCAAAACTGGAGCGAATTAAGATTAGCAGCCACGAATCTTTCTCGGCCAAATTGGGGCTAAGACTTGAGTTTTAAAGTACAAACTGTTCAGATTTCTTTGGTCAGAGAAGAGTTAGAAGAATTGTAGTGAAATGTAAATCCTAAGTCAACAGAGCTGAAGCAAGCGCTCAGGATATGGTAGTATTCTTGTGTAGTAAAAGACAGTACCAATCGGAGTCATTTCAGCTGGTCCTAGTTATGCTTTTGCCGAGTCATGTTTCATAGCATGAACAAATCCAAAACACCAGCCATGGCTCTTGTCTATGATTTCTATATGTTTGACTAGAGGCATCCTTGTCTTGTGGGGGGGTTCCTCAACACGATCCCATCTACACCAGCATGCTGGGTGCCAGTGTGACAGTCCTGCTTGTGGACACGTGTCTGAGCAGGCTGGAGCCTGGTGCGTGTTTGCTGCCAACAGGACCTAGCTCAAGGGACGGGGTGTTTTTGCACAGGCCTTGGAATTTTCCCTACGGAGATGGCAAATGCATGTCTGCGGTTGGTCACAGAAAGCACTCAGGCACAGGCCGCTAATGCGTTTCAAGGACAAACTGCAGAGATTCATATAAATATTTGGTTTTAACAGAGTAGTAACGCAACCCCTCTGCTTTTCATCCTCGTAACGCCCGGAAGGCAAGAGAGCGGGCTGCTCTGCTCGCGGCGCGGCGTCCCGTCTGCAGCCATGCTTGTGCATGTAGCTTGTGCAGCTACGTGTGCACAAACACCCTATGCCACTGTGCCGCGCATGCAGGAAGTGCCCGAGTTCCAGGCAGGTTCAGGATAAAGCTCCAGGCTCCTCCTGGAGGGATGTTTTTCTCTTTTTTTTTTTTTTTTTTTTTTTTTTTTTTTGATAGAGAGCTACTTTAGCATTTTGTTCACATGTTTTCTGTTGCAATGCTACTTGGTATGCAGCCCGTGCAACCTGCCGACCCACAGCAAAGACGCTGGCAGTTAAATTGGGGTATTGTTGTGAGGCTGCTCCGTGGTGTCAGCTGCCAAAACTGCCACATTTGTGTCCAGTTATTTCTGTCAGTGAAGCGGTTTGGGTATGACTGAAGGTAAATAAAACGTTACTCAGTTCCAGGTCCCAACTTGCACTAGCGGCTTGAATGTAAAATGCTCTGCTCTTTCTATCTAATAATTTCAAGTTCAAGGCTTCTGTGAGGAGGGGAAAAAACACACCCACATCCCCACAAGCTTCTGCACAGGATACCATGAGCGTCTGGGCAATGGAAACCTGCAGCCTGAGGCAGCTTTGCTGGCCGGGGCAAATATGCCCAGACCAGCACATCCCTGTGCAAGGCTGGCAGGTCCTGTGGGAAGGACCGTGTCTCCAAGAGGTTCACACAGACCCGCAGAGGTTTGTATGCAGAGTGTCGTGTTTCACTGCAGGAGAAGATGCTGCCAGCCAGCAAATGGCTCCTTGCTATTTTTTTCTTGGTACAAAACTCCTGGTTCCTATCCTTCCATTCCATCAATTTCCAGGAGGAAAACGCACCGGGAACATCAGCTGGTTCTAAGAAAAAGTCCATTTTCCCCACAAGTCTTCTGGTGCAACAAAAGGTTTGTTCCCGCTCCTGGTCCGGTTCCAGCGGACTGGAGAATGTGAGATCACAAGAGCAGATGTCTTCAGTTGCAGCCTGTGTAAGCTAATTGCTGAGCTGGCAAGCTTCCCCTGCCCATTTGAACCTGCCAATTGCAAGATCAGCAGTGATATTATAATTACACGCAAGTGCTGTCACTTATCCAGTACCTGATCCACTTGCTGGAAAAATAGTAACATAAATTTGAAACTCAACGTGGGAAGGTTGCTGCCGTGAGAGTTGTTTGGAGTCCTTGGGTGACTCCAAAGCTGGGTAGTTTGTTACAGTTCCAGCATTTGCTGACTGCTCTTTATCCCCAGCATGGTGGTTATAAACTGCAGTGTTTATTGCTAGGTCTAGGACTGTTCCTGAGACAGCTTTGCCTTCTCCCTCCCAACCCCATGGTAGCAACACGCATGTCCTCAGCCATGTGGACCCCTCTGGAACGAAAGAAGCCAATGCTCCTGTTGGTGCAGTCTGGACTGACTGGGCTGAGGACAGATGTAATCTACCAGGAGTTTTGCTAAGATTAATGAGGGTGCTTCACAATCACATTGCAGCCAGAGCGGAAGTTGGCAGTGGGGACACACAGCATGGCAGGACTTTCTGTCCTTGTACTGCAGAAATGCACCCTGTGGCTGCTTGTCCATCCCCAGAGATCTGGTTGCCATTTGTGTGAACAAACTACCGTGGTCAGGCACCATGCAGAATATTCTGCATTGATTGGCTCAGTCAAGACAGGAATAACTTTCTTGATCAAGGCTGTGATGTATATGCAGGTCATGACTTTGTGGAGGTCAGGAATGCTGCACATGTTGTTTGTGGCCTGAAAAACAGTAATTTGTTCAGGCTTGGGAGTGCTTTTGTTCTTACCTTGGTAAGGAGGCAGTGCTAAGCCAAGGTGGGCATTAGAAACCTTCCTGCTGTACCCAGCCTGAGGGTACGAATTGTACGGAGCCCTCTGGAGAGGTCCCCTGACCACGATGGCCCCAGGGTCACCAGGTGGCAGGGCTGAGCGTTACTCCCACGGCTGCTGGTTCCCAGTCACCCTCATGTGGCTGGAAGAAACAGAGTAGTTGCACATTGAGGCAGATCTTGCAACAAGTTCTATCTGCTCTAGTTGTGTGTTGCGTGTTGCTGCAAGTCAGAGAGGCAGGTGACTGCAGAGCAAAATATTGGAACCGCTCTACACGAAGCGGTTTCTGAGGACTTCCGAGGAGCCCGTTCCTCAGAAGGGAGCAAACCTGCCTGGGGACGTGCTGCTGCTCCAAGACCCGGGCTCTTTGGCTGCATCTCAACTCCTGCAGCTCCTACCCAACCTCCAGACAGCTGCTGTATGACTCTGCCTTCCCACAGACCCGCCACTTCCTCAAGCTGACCTCTCTCTGACATCCTATGGAAAAATATAAAAATGAGTCATTTCTCGACTTCGGTGCCTCTCACCAACGTGTATTTCTATTTTGCAGACCTCTGGCAGTAGAGTGGGGACGTGACTAAGTGATTTTATTTTCTCAAATATTCCTGAGTCACTTTAAGCTAATAGAAATGGCTTGAACTTTCTTGAAGTAAAAGTTGTCTTAGAGTATTTTCAGGGTGGCTTTCTGGCATTCTCGTGTTTAAATTTAGAAGTAAATAAGGGGGGAAATGGCTGCTCTACAACATGCTTTATGAGGCTTTTGCATTTTGTTTCTAGTGGGAAGATAGCTTCAGGCACTAGGTAATGAGAGCAGCGCGGAGGATTGTGTTTCCCTTTCTAATGCAAGATTCATGTCTGATATCCCTTCCTTTCGTTCCCAGGACATCGTGGCACAAGCTTCATTCGAGCAGACTTCCCAAAGCACGGAACAAAGGGCAGCCTGGGCAAGGGAGCAGTGTTGGCCACGTCCTTTCAGGGAGAGCTTGAGGTTACCTGCTGCTCACCACAACTGTTAGTCCGTCTAGATAATAGCAGGGATATGGTAATATTTCAGCTTTAGTTTGGAAATTTAATTTTTCCTTTGAGAAATAGCTAATTCTTTTCTGAATGTGAAGAGCAGAAATAAATAATTCATCCAGTGGTAACAGAGAGATTAATTGCTGCCAAGTAAAGGCAGTCCTCTCCCTTTGTGCTCCACCAAGACGTGCGGAGCCCTGGAGCTGAAGGATACGGACTCTGGGTGGACTCTTCCTCATTGATCCTTTTGCAGAGAACTGAGGCCTTGAGGTAAGTGCAGGGGCAGGGAAGTGTTTTTTTGATGATGTGACAATATTGAGTTGACAGTGATTTGTGTAAATGCGTAAAAGAAAAGCTCTGATCTGAAAAATGAAACCCGGAATGAATAAATCATGGGCCTTCTCTTAATAGCGTGACAGCTTAATCCATCTCTCCTGGTGCTGAAAGATGGCCCAGCTTTGAGCGCAGGGAGGGACTCCTATTGTCTGTATGCTCTTAAGTTCAGGGCCAGCCCGCCATCGCCTTGGGAGCATTAGTTTAGGGCAGGTGCCTTTGGTGCAGGAGCTGGATGACTGCTCAGAGTGGGATGATGGAGGGAAACACCCACCTCCTCCAGGTCATCCGCCAGATGCGACTGGAAATCAATAAACTGGAGAGAGAAAACAGGGCCCTGAAAGGAGAGCTCCAGTTCTGCGGGCAGAGAGCACTGCAGAAGGAACAAGGAGGAGGAGGAGAAGGTGGTGATGGAGAACCCAGGAACCCCGCTGGTGATGGGGAGGAGTGCGTTGATTCACCAGCACCCCTCTGCAGAAACATCTTGACTGGTTCCATGCTGGCACCAAAGGAGCAGAAAGGTAGGGAGAAGCCAGGGTTGTTAATGATAATGATTTGCTTTCTGATCAGGATCTCCCACTTCTGTTGTTACATAGTGTGAGGGAAGTGAAATGCCCCAACAACAGTTTCTCTGGTTAATTTGACTGCAGTACTTTGTCTTCCTTCAATGCCCACATCTGACAAAGTGTTTACTATGTGCTTGACCCTAAGATCTCCTATGAGAGGTACCCATCTATCCCCATATGAGCTTATGGAAGTCTTTTGCTGCCCCAGGCTTCAAGCCAACTTCAACTCATCTGTCTTCAAGTGGAAGTTGACTTTTATTTTGAATTTTCATGGGCAGCAGCTGTCATATTATTATTTGTCAATGCTTTATACCTTCATTTTCCAGACATAAAAGAACTAGCAGTTGTAATCCTGTTCTAATCTCTCCCACAGTAGTAAAAGCTGAGAAAAACTCTATAAATAGTAACAAATGATGATAGGTTGTGTATATATGACACCAGATGTATGGCTTCTGTTTATCTTTGTCAAAAAAATTCAATGAGTAGTCTAGACAGGTCTATGAAAATGACCAAGTTAAGGGTATTAATGGATTGGAGTGAGCCTGGGTGAGTGCTGGAAAGGAATAAAGCCTGCTGCTGAATCCTGCTGAACTCAGTGCCTTTTAGACTGGGGCTTTCAGCACTTCCAAAATTCATTATTTTCTGGGGAGAAGCTGACTACTCTTTCAGTAAGTGTGAAGAATTTTCGAACTAATTTCTGACTTTGTGGCTTTTCCCTTCCAGCTGTGCTCTATAGAGAGCGAGAAAGAAGGAAAAAAAAAAAAAAAAAAAAGGAATTAAAGGGGATGTTTAGCCTCTTCCACCTTCCCCATATTCAAGAAATTTTGCATCAAAAATCCCCGAGTAATTAAAAGTGAGTCTGTCAGCAGTAGCTCCCAGACTTCTTCCTCAGAGCGGCAGGATCCATGGGCTGCTGCGTGCTGCGTTCAGCAGCATGAGCAGGAGTTTCATTATTATTTCCAGCTACCCACCTCAGTGTGAGTGATGGATTCACCGCATTGATTCTCCGCTCTTGCCCCCAGATAACGCCATGACCGTGCGGCGCTACCCCATTGCTCCGCTGGTGTGGCCCGTGTCCAGCCTGGCCCGGCCCTGCGTGGGTGACCCATGGCCTCCAAGCAAGGGGCTTCTGCACGCGCAGGGGAGCGCTCGGCCGGCAGCCAGTCCCACTGCTGCCCCACTGACCGGCGTGGAGGGAGGCGGGGCTGAGAAAGGTCCAGCCGATGGTTTCTCCAAGAGCAAGGCCAACAAGACGAAGCTGTTCCGAGAGCATGTTTACAAGTGCAGGTAGGCTGGGTTCACCTTCGTGGCATAGGTGACCTGGACTGGCATGCTTGTTGTGCTTGGTAGAACATACAGAACATACAAAACACGCTTTGGGGTTTTTGTTCACTGCCAGCAAAGCCTGGGGGTTGTTCAGATGCACATGCACTGCTCATGGAGGGGAGCTCTCTTGAGGTTGGGGTGGCCCACTCCTCGCGAGGTGTGCTAGCCTTGGCCACCATCAGTAGCTTGAATTTAGTATAAAAGAATACATGAGGGAGGAGGGCTGAAATCATCTCCTCATTCCAGGCAGGTATTTTGAAGGTTGAGGTGTTGCACTAAAAAGCTCAGTGTGAAAGGGATCGTTCAAGTTTCCATGAAGATGCTAAGGGTCCCTGAACTATGCTTTTGAAATCGTGTGTTTCACTTCATGGATTTAGACCTATCGCATCATTTTTCCTCTCTAACTAAAGTGCTGCTACAAGTTTCTGCTTTCAACCTTAAGAAATACGTTCTCAGAATGGATCCTGTGTTAAGCAGAACAGCCACCATGCAAAGCGCTTGGGAACGGGATGCTCCTCATTGAAAGGTTGGAGGGAAAAATGAGGCCGTGTATTCAGAGAACACACGAGGATTGGATGTTTCACAGCATTTAGACACCTAAATTTAGTCCCCAGCAGGGAGCTGCTATCACGTTAGGTAGCACCATGGCCCTGAAGCTGCATGGGTCTCAGTGTGTGCTCCCGAGCTCTGGGAACCGTCCATGCACTGACCGACCATGCACGGAGCCCTGGGGCTGTCACCACGTGAGACCTTCCCAGCAACAGCAAGCGGCATACGGGGAATGGAGTCTTCAGAGTAATGGAAATAGCAATGCACATCTCCTGTGACTGGCGTCTGGGGACCTATTGAGGGGAAGTGCCGGTACTTAGAAGGCGAAGGAACCCTAGAGGTTATTTTATCACTGTCTTTGGAGCTGCCTTGTCAATGCCGAACACAGCGACTCATGTTGAATCGTTTCTGGCTGCTTTAGGAGAAGCAAAACACTAATGTTGAAAGAGCTTTTTAACCTGGACCCCTAAATAGACTGACTGTAGTATAGCCTGAAACACAATGCTCTGATCTCTTATTGTTGAGAAAGAAAGAAAAGTTTAATGTTTGTTCATGTGAGGAGAGCTTATAGTAACAGCAAAGATCAGAACAAAACCAAATGAACAAAAAGCCCTGCAAGCCACGATCCATTTATTTGCCAAGTGACCAGATTCAAAACATACGAAAGATCATGTTTCTACCTGTGCTTCCCCTGTGGGCTGAATTTGCCCAATTTGTGCAAATTGGTACAATCACGATCAGCCACACACACACGTACAAGTAGGAACTTACTGGAAGACCCCTAGGCTAGAAGCACCCAGGTGCTGCGTAGATCCTGGGTTTATTTGCATGCCTAACCTTATGCCCAAAACCTAGGGGCTGACAGAGGACCAGAAGACTCGTTGGAAAAGGTAGATGTTTCCAACAGAGAGAACGACCCGGGCTTGGCCAACGGGGACAGGTTGTGGGGCTGCTGTGTTTGTCGTGCAGATGGTTCTGCCCCGGGTGGCACGTGGGCCCTGGAAACATTTACCTGGTGCTTGCTGCTTTTTCGTTGTTTGTTTTTGCACATTCTGTATGTTTGTAATTCTCATAATCCTTTCTCATTTTTCACCAGGGGTAAAGTGAAGGCTGTAAGTTTCCTGTTACCGATGGATATGTCATCATATGCTGAAAATCCAGGTTCTCCCAAATGCCCTCAAAATCAGAACACAAAACAGTTAACGACCATCATGGAAAAGGATATGTGAGCTGGTGAATTTTTAAAGGCCCATTGACTCTCGAGATAAATTGGCCTTAAATGACAGCTGTGTGTCAGGTTCCTTTTCTGCAAAACGCTTTGGCAGGATGCCCTTGCGGAGTCACCTAGACCGTGTTTCGGGTCACTGGCCTGTTGTTTAGCAAGGAAATGGAAGCCATGACAAAACCTGTTGGGAGCCTGTACGCCACGATGAAACCCATGATAGCAGAGGCAGCTCCTGCGCGCACCTCCAGGATCCCTCCCCTCGAGAGTGCTTTAAATAGGAGGCTAAGGCTGCTTTTGCTGTGTTTATGTCACAAAAAGGGGAAATCGTGTCACCTCTTGCACGTGCTGCTCCTCGGGCCCTTGTTGCAAACGTTAAAGAAGCTGTTGTTGCTATTAAAGAACCTGTGAGTGTTTTTCTGTATGTAAAGCTAAAATGTCATGATACCAATACAGCTAGGTTCACAGGGCAGTACAGATTCGCTTTATATCACTCTAAAAAAAACCTTGAGAAATGACAATGTCTGTTAATGTCTGCGTTGGGTTCACGGTCTGTGAATGCTGCTGCAAATATATATACTGCATATATACTGCATTAAAAAAAGTAAGAATGGCTATTGGTTTATATGCAGACAGTATTGAAGAGTAGATATTGCACAGCCAATGCATGAAAAATAGTGGCTTGTATTGCTAATTCTGAGGATAGATTTTTGTTTCATTGCCTCATTTTAAACAATATATTACTTGGGAGATTTCCAAAGTGAAAACATAGACCTTGGTGCTAAGAAACTTCCTTACTGATTTTCTGTGATTTTGTGTGTTTTATAAAATTACATGCTCTGGTTTTGATTTTGAAATTCAAGGTGTTTTGTACATTTGAGTATATTTTTATTATAGTCCCACTAATGAAGTGAAACTTTAATTTCACTGCTATTTATTTGTAGATCTTACTTTCAGCTTGGGTCTGCACAGAGTTCCTTTGTAATGTTAGAACCAGTGGTAGCAAATAATTCAAAAAATACTTCTACAGGTACTTGCCCAGCAGAGCGCGCTGAATTTCACTTGTTTGCAGTGGATGGCTGCCCCAGTAAATGAGGTTGTGGCTTGGGAAGTTCATTGAGCAGCTCATTTTAGAAAACATTACAGGCAACCTTTATTTTTAATGTTTTAAAGTAAGCTTAATTGTCAAAAGCTAGATGCTACATATATGTTCAGTTAATTACCTAAAGCCAGAAGATAAACTCCTAGTGTGCTCCAAAGCCTAACAAGTAGGGACCGCTCCAGCAAACCCTCTGAAACACTTGCAGGGTTGAAATCCACGCTCTACGTGTCCTTCTCCTTTGGCCTGAGCTACTTGCAGACCAAACGGTCAGAGCCACAGAGCATCTAGACAAAGCTGGGTTTACAGCTCTAATTGCAGAGCTCTAAAATGTCTTTCAACCAGGTGAAACTTCATATCCTACTACAGAGAGGAGGAGATGTTTTCACCAGTCTTACCTCTCTGTTTAAAGAAGAGCTTCACTCTTGCTGCAGATACTGAGATGGAAACGTGAGATTCCAGAGTGTAACAGAGGACTGACAATATCATCTTCAGTGAGTTCTTGCTCCAGGTTCAACCTGTTCACATCCATGGACAATGCATTCATACCCACAGGTAATAAATCAGTCTAGGGGGCACCTAGTGTCAAACTCCCCCAGTGTACAGTACAATCCATTAGCTCCGAGCTGGATTCATAGGATTCAGAGGACAATTTATGATGTGCCACATTCTTGCTCCTGTATCCCTGCACCTGAACTTCTCTTTTGATCTGCCACTACTGATTAAAAATATCAGAATGGCAGTTATTCCTTCATCTGAAGAGCATCTGATTCCAGGTAAGTGATGTTTATCTTTAATACCACTATTTTAAATTAGGTTTGCAACCTTAGTTTCAGCACTGACATGCTCCTTCTGTAGCTCTGAAATCCTACTTTTTTTAGCTGGGAAAGGAATATGAGAAATTATCTGAAACCTGGTTGTTTCATAGGTGGCTTGAATTGGTCTTCAGGACTGTGATGAATTTGGTGTCAAATACTTCTGGCATATGCATTTTCTTCTAATATCTTCCAAGTACAGCATGGACAGGTGACTCAACAAGTGCACAGTGTTTTCTAATAGGTATGTCCTATGAAGTACATAATATTGCCTATTCATGGTGGAAAACACAGGCTATATCAGATCTACATCTATTCTGCAGTTGTACTACACAATGACTTTACCCAACAAGACTTGTTAAGCAATTCACTTGTCGTCATAGTTGTCATGTAGATCATATTCCACTGATTTTATTCAGGGAAGCTGCTGTTTGTGCTTAAGACAAGACAGATGGTTGCTTTCAGGGATTGTTTCTTGTATTGCTAAAGCTCATTTGGGCAGAAATATTTCCAGTTGTATGAGTCATCTTTCTTGATTGCTGCGTGAGATACCAAGAAGTGATTTTTACATAGGAGATTTCAAAGATAAACCAGGGGCTGAAAAATATATCTCCAACCATTCTGTAGTGTTTTCGTGCTCCACAAGGAGCATTATATGGCATAGGTAGCATGATTAAAAATGAATTATTCTCCATTGTTTTCTTTTTCTTGAAAAGTGTGATGAAATGTTTTCTTTCCTTTCTTATTTTTTTCAATAGCATGTGCTGCTTGATATACAAAATCAGTCCCAGAGCAGCAAGATGTAGTAAATCATGATAAAATGGCTCTGCTTAATGTAAGTCAGAAACTTAGAGTAAACAGCAAAAATTAGAGCGGACATCTCTGATCTGCGGCTCTTCAGCAGCTGCTTTGACTTGTCCTCGGGTTAGAGGACAAGGATCATCCTCAGAATGCTGGTTGCCATGGAGACTCCCGTAGCTTTTGGAATCGTAAGTTTTGCCTGAAAGGGAACACTCTTTAAGTGTGCTTTTAATGGCCATAGAGGTTTCAGTTTGTCAGCTCATTGTATAATAGATTAACTACTATGACCAGGTAGGAGGGGAGGGTGGTAGCTAAGAAACTACCTGTTAAATCCGCAATGTTTGCTTGATTTCTTCCTCTGGGGCTGTCTGGTGCATCTGTGGGACCATCAGTATACCTCATTGCAACGACTGGTGGCTGGTCCTGCTCTGGCTGAGCTCGCATAACTGAAAGAAGAGCAGAAAAGAGCATCTGAATTGCATCAACGTTCATTACTCAGGGATGAAAAGAGATCTTGGGTTGACTCTACCTGGCTGGTGAGAACTTGGGACTGTTTCAGTCCTGCCCTCTTCAAAGGACTGAGCGGAGTCATGACCAGAATCTGACTCTTTCAGTGGCCGTCCCATGATCTCATTCTCAGTGGCAGTTTTATTCCTAACCAGGAAGTAGGTGTGCATTTTCCCCTTGCCTTTCACTTCTATTTCTCCTCTTTCGGTCATCTCAAAATTCTTGTATTTTAGGCATCTAAATTATCAGAAGCAGAAAAGATAGTAGTTTTTAGAAGAGCTGTTTATAATATAAGCAATAAAATCAGAACAGATAGTGAGAAACAACAGAAATGACCATCAAAAACTGAAATTGTTCCAACTGTTTATTCAAGCCTGCCTTGCTTTTATAAGGTTTTACACATAAAACCTGATCCAAAACAAGCAGATACAGTACGGTCAAATATTTCAGTAGGGGCAAAAGCTCCTTATTGATAGGTAAATAGAAATTAACAATTGAGGCAGCCAATATCAGTTAGGCAATTACATCTAATCATTTCATCCTAGCAGGCAATCAGGTTGGTCAAGCACGATTTACTCTTGGTAAATCCATGTTAGCTATTGCTCATCACTGCTGCCTTTTTCTGCCCCAAAATGGCTGGTATTGAAATAATCAGAACAAATAAAACTCTTTGCTAGCCTTGATTTTTCTTTATAAGGATGCTGCACAAATCAGTGACAAAACCAGCATCATCTACATCTGAAAACTGCAGCTGTCCAGGACTGTTTTTTAGCACAGCTTTTAACAGAAAAGCGTTTCAGCTACTCACTGGTAGGCGCTGGAGCTCAGATGAATTTTGCTGGGGACACCATGACTCTCCATGCGGGAGGCTATGTTCACCGTGTCTCCAAACAAGCAATAACGAGGCATCTTTTCGCCAACAACTCCAGCCAAGACAGGACCTGTATGAATCCCAACCCTGATCTTTACAGAGACATAAAACACCCCACCAGAAATAAAAACTCCTGTTATTTAACATCAGTATATGCATCATTATATTAATATCACTATGTGTTAATATTATATATTAACATCATTATGTAAGAGCATATCTTAATGCGCTTCAGTCGCCTAGAAGTTCATCCTAAGACAGCATTGGGCATCCATAAAATACCAAACATCCACCAAAGGAGGCTCTCTGAAAAATGCACCCATGTGGGCCTTGCTCAAGGTCACAGATGAGTCTAAAGAAGCTCTTTAAAATCTTAGAGCAAAACATTAACCAGAAGCCTGATGCACAGAGCAACTCTGACACACACAACTTTGTGTTAGCAACTTACTTGGATAGGATTCCTGGAAACCGGGTTCTTTACTCCTTTTGCAGCTATTATCATCCCCAAGGCAAAGTTAGCAACCCGCTCAGCATGAGAGGAAACAGGCACAGGGACTCCACCAACCACCATATATGCATCTCCAATCGTCTCCACCTTTAATTGCAAGAGAAACAAGTATGACTATGGCATCTATACCCTGTTCAGGTCAGTGCTTTGTTGCTCGTGGCTCTCTTTATCTGCAGATATTCCCTCTTCTTTCTAAAAGATGTTCACAAACAGCAAGAAGCATTGACATCTGTGATTTTTCTTACACCTGGGACCTATTCCTTCACACAAAGAAGTCAATAAATTTTCTCCCTGCTTGTTTGACCCGCTTGAGCTATTGGTGTGAGAGGCCCTAAGGAGGCAGCAGTGCTGTTATGCAAGTGTCAGGCTTCTTGCCCACCACTTAAGCAGGGCAGATCTATGTGCAGAGGACCATTCCCAAGCACAGACCCCTGAGCCAGGAGGTAATCAGAGTCAACGCCGTTAATGAGTTCTCTCTAATTCACAAGTGCCGAGCAGCCTTAAAAGATTTCCTTTTTATTAATCAGAATAAATCAAGGGCATCTATTCACTGGTGACTATTGCTAAGTGGTTCGCATAAAAGTTAAGAGTCTCTAAGGTTAGGATGTCAGCAAATGTGAAGCTTGAGCTGAACTACTTGTGATTATCCTTCTCTAAAATCAGCTGTTTTGCCCTAACATGTGTGTTTGAGCTGAATTCTGAAGGGCCCATGCTCCCTCAGGAGTCAGGCTCCTTGCAGGGGATGGCACGGCACCTGAGAAATGCCTGGGGAGTTGACCTGGTACTTAAGGATTATACAGGAAACAGAACAGGCCTGCTTGAAAGAGGGAATTCTTGAATATTTAAGATTCAGTGCACCAATGCAGTGCACCATGCATCCAGGCACAGAAATTTTCTAAATTGCCCTTACGAGACCTCATTGGTACATTCGCCATCAGGAAATGAGATTTTAAGAAGGATTTACTGGATTTCCTTTAAAAGAAAAAAAAGAGTAGAAACAACAAAAAGTATTTAGATCATTCATTAATATAAAAACTACCAGTTCAGCATGTTAGTCTTGCAAAATGTGTTCCTGTAAACATATTCTATTGAAATAGCCTAGGGCACAGTAATGCCAGTAGTCTCCTATAACAACTTTAAAATAACTGTAAAAAAAAAAAAAAACCCCACTAATGCAAATAGATATTTTAATTATTTTTGGACTGTGGTAGAAGATTCAATTTATTGAGATTTATTCATAACTTCATTATAAGGTTGGACCAAGTTTATTTGATTGGTTTCATTATTTCATTTCCTTCTAAAATCCCTGGAAAAGTAATCTTGTGCTCCCGCCCTCCACCCTAATAACCTCCTTCCATATTAATGGGAGTATATACAGGCGTCAAAAGGAGATTATTGTAGTGACAGATAATTTACTCATGATCTATGATTTAGATAGAATGAGATGGTAATTTCCCCAAAAATCTCTGTGCCAGTTCCTAGATGCTTCAATTATTGAACAGTGTCCTTGCCAAGGCAGAAATTCCTCTAGTTTCCCAGTACAAATTGTTGCAGCATGAACCGCAAGTCTTGCCTGAGCAATGGAAGGAATGAGATTTGGATTTTACCCTTTACTATTTCTGCCTACACAATTTTTAATATACTGGGGACAGATATAAATTTAGGACCTGGTCTTCAGCTGCTTAAAACTGAGTAACCTCTGGAGATATTAATGACACTTTTTTTTGTCAGATGGGGCTCTGATGCTAGCAGAGATCACACATTACAGAGCAGATGCAATCACTCCTCTTTAAGCCAGAAGACAGATCTATGTGATCATCTAAATCTCCATGAATCAAAACAAAGCTTATATGTTAGCTGTATGTTGTATAGATGGCTATTTTCCACCTAAAGAGATATTTAATGATACAGTGACCTCTTTTGCAGCAGGCTAGATGAAAGGGGCATAGAAAATTAGTCAATTATTTAACCAGCATATCTTGTTGTGTTAGGCAGGCTTTGAGAGGAGAGATGAGTCAAAGAACAGCCATCCTAATATTAGTGTTGTGACAAGAGACCCTAGGCTGTGCTAGAATTACAATATGGTTCGAATCTTTTAAAGTCATTTCATCACAGCTCTGCATGTTTGTTAGTTTCCCTAGCAAAATCGCATGTTATCCCTTTAATTAAACACAAAATAGAAAGGAAAAGCAAATACGTAGTTTCTCTACAGTCACTACAAAACTTAACGGTTACTCCCCATCCCCTTTCCAGAACTCTTAGAGAAAGTGCAGTAAAACAAAACACCTCCCTCTGTTTCCAGACTCTTTCTACAGCCCTTCTCAATCACTACGTACCTTGTACACATCGTGCACTGTAGTCAGTCTGTCAAATAGCAGGTACATGGAATTCAACATGAGGACTATCTGGATAGGCTCACATTGGGCACAGATGCTGGTAAAGGTCACAACGTCGCTGAACAGGATGGTGCACTCCTTGAACTCTCCTGTAAGCAGAAAGGTCCGTAGGAAGGAGCTGCACTGGCTGGGCAATCACTACATCTGTCCGAGACTTGTTTATGAAGTTGTCTGTCTTGTCATTATTTTAGGATGCGTGACTTCAGTTTTAATACTCACATATGGATGTGAATGAAGAGATACTAATAAAAGGCAGCATCAAATGTGAC
Source organism: Eudromia elegans (assembly GCA_003342815.1). Classification (NCBI taxonomy): domain Eukaryota; kingdom Metazoa; phylum Chordata; class Aves; order Tinamiformes; family Tinamidae; genus Eudromia; species Eudromia elegans. Next base: position 2,805,332 of record PTEX01000002.1, on the reverse strand, counting down.
AGATATCTCATCTTGTATGATTTAGATATCTGATGTGTGCATATCTCCACATTTACAACTTTCTTAGCTGTTTACTTCATAGGGACTTACTGAAGGGGGCTAAAGCCTATTCTTGGGTGGTGTTCTTAAGGAAGATGTCTTATGGAATTACAATGATATTAAGCTTTTAGATGGCATAGAGGAACTAAGAGTTTTCTGGGAAAGATGCCTTTTTAACTTTGTTTATTTTTGAGCTCTTGCTTCTAAGTAGATCTGGATTAAAAACAAGAGCTTGGTTTGCTATTGAAACACAGTTTTGTTCCCTGAACGGTTAGCTGCTGCCACTTCTAGGCTGCTAGGAGTGGCAAACAGTTTCCAAATCTTTGACAGAATATCCAAAGTTTTGTCATCTCCAACGTTAGTGACTGTGATCCTGCCCTCTACAACCCGTGGCTGCCACCATGCACCTAATCTACTCTAGGGCAGGTGACAATGGCCCAGCTGTGCCCCTGCCCCCATCTCCCTAGCACCATCACAGCTGGTGCATGAATTGTGCCTCATGCGTGAATCCTGTCCATTCACCTGCCTCAACTCGCTTCCCCTCCTTGAGCTGGTTGGCCACGTGCTGAGGCAGCATGGCATAGAGCAGAGCTTCAGTCTTTTTCTTTTCTTCTTCCAGATGCTTCGAGAGGATCCGCAGCTCTTCCTTCTTCCTCTCCAGCTGGTTGGAGAGCTCCATCTCCGCCAGCCGCTGCTGATTGAGCAGAATCAAGTCCCTGGTCACATCATGGGGGGCAATGTCTGCAATGTGCATCTGTCGCTCTTCCAGCTCATGCAAAGTGCGAAGCAAAGGGGAGCAGAGGTAGAGCATGCACTGCACGGGCTCCATCCAGATCATCTGGCCTGTTTAAGACAGTTATTGGTGAGCCTGGACATGATGCTCAGCACTGCTGCTGTTTATATTAACATAACAGTTCTTAGTACAATGGCTGTTCCTGGGGTTGGGTTCATCAGAGAAAATGATTTACACTTAGAGATGGACTTGTTTGGATGAGGTATAATGGGCAAATAAAAAGACTTCAGAGCGAAGAAGTGGAATATTTAGAGTTGAAATTCACAGAGGTTGGAATGTGGCCCCAGTGAGGCCAATGGCAAAATTTCCCTTCTGTGGAATCAGAAGCTTCCAATCATTATGATCCTACAAATGAGCAAGTATAAAAATGCCTGAAAGGCACAGGGTGTTTTTGGCCTGAGGTTGGGTTTTGTTTGCTTGTTTGGTTGGGTGGCAGGGGATGTTCGTTTGGGATTTGACTTTTCCTTTCTTTGTTTACTTCACAAGTATCCCTGGTTTCTGAACAGCAATCTAGGGATCTCCTTGTCTGTCTTCTCCCTTATTTCACTCCTGGGGAAATTGGATGAATAGTTTTAAAATTAACAGGCTTGTGACATAACAGACACCATGGGAATTAAACCTGAGTAAAAAAGAGGAAGTAGAATTTTATCTCTGTTTGAAGTTCCTAATTGTATTAACATTACTTTTATTCAAAGTCCTCTAAATGCTTATTTTTTTTTTTTTTTTTAATCTGGGGAATATGATATTTGTCGATCATCAAGGTAGAAAAGTAGGTCATGTTAATATAGTTCAGAAAAGTGTAAAACAAGGAGAAAAGTCCTTTCAAGACAAACAACCTCGCATTTAGTTATACAAAGCAGAGAATCATTTCATACTCATTCCTCTCAGTAAAAACAAAGCAAATAAAAACTGCTTATAGCTACGAAGTCTTAATGGGTAAACTCCTCTATAGCACTAGAGAGGGAAAAGAAGCCAGAAATGAGAATTTAAAAGTGTGATTGTAAAAAAATAAAAGTCTGGTTAACTGAGGTATTTTCTTGTCCGCATTTGGAAACAGTCCACTAACAAGTTCCTTCCCTCAAAGGTATAAATTAATATTTGAATAATATATTCACATTTTTTAATCAAAATGCATGGACTCGCAAGGAAAGACAATGCTTCTCCAGCTGTAGGAATTTTATCAGGAATTTATGTTTAACGCTTCCCTCCCCCTTCCCACCACTTTGCCCAGCAGAACTGGAGCTCCCTGCTGGGAGAAGCCATGCATTTTGGGGTGTATTGCCAGGCTGCTCACCCAGTGCTCTAAATATTTTCTTTATGTGCCAAAGGTGTTATCCAAGGTCTGTGAACTGGTGTTATCTATGTCAGCTTGCTGGTTTTAAAACGATGTTTCAGGCACAAAGATATGACTTCTTTATCTAAGATAACTGTTAGTAATGCAAAGAAGTGACTCTTTCAGGGGTTTCAGGTGCCATTACAACAGAACCATTGTTGCCTTATTCTGATGTTTAGGTTGGAGAACACACAGTTGTTCCTGACTTTGTTAGACCTGTTGTGTTCTCCTTCAGACTTTAATTTCTGAGCTAAAGAGGTTTTTTAATTTAATATATTCTTGTGTAGAATCTGCATCATAAATTCTAAAATGGCACAATGATGACTTCTCTATTGCTATGCTCATATTTTATCACTTCTTTTGCTGTTTGATTGCTTCAGAGTGAAGTGTTGACACCTTAAGTCTACCTAACTTTGACTATGTTGTGCTGATAAACTTTGTGATCCCATCACTCTCACTCATTCCAGGTTGTAGTGTTTAACTTATTCATAAGCAGGTTCTTGGGGAATATATTGAAGTAAAAAGACCATAGTTTTAGCGCTATGGGGAAAAAAGACTCAGACACTTCTGTACAGTCCGATGTGCCTCCATGCTTATCCTGGTGGTTCCAAGAGCAAAAACACTCTGGGGTGACCTGGTCTTCCTTGATCTTCCACAAGCTCCTAGCAAAGTGAAGGCCTTGCCTGGGTACCGAGAAATCCACCTGAGCACTGGCTGTGGGACTCCCACCCAAAACTAGTGGCAAAGCAGTCATGCCTTAGAGATTGCCTCAACCTATTTACTTATTTTTTTTTTGCTTCTGTCATCTGCAAATACTAATGCACAGGGCAGCATTATGGGGACACTCTCAGAAGCTTTTCTAGGAAATCAGCAGGACAGAAGGCTTGTGAAGTGCCTGCCTATGACTGCATGGGCACGGTGAACAAGCAGGAGGCAGCAGAGGTCTGCGTGCAAGTCTGACATCTGTTTTGGATAGGAGAAACATGGTAGGTAACTCACGTGGCTGGAGCACAGGCTGGGAAGGTGAGGAGGAGGTGCCTTGTGTGGGGGATGCATGGAGTTCTGCCTAAGGAGAGATGAGGAGGCAGTTGAGAGCTTATAAGACAGGATGGAGAAGCAGGGCAATGTGGGCAGTGCTGTGGTAGGTGCCTAATACAGACCACCTGACTGGGAAGAAAAAGTAGATGCAGCCTTCTGCAAACTGGAAGAATCTTCATGTTCATAGGGGACCTGAACCAACCAGAAGACTGATGAAAGGATCACACAGCGTGAACAACCTGCGGGATTTCTGGAGGGCACCAACAAGTGCAGCTGACTTTCTCAACACAGGTGACCAAGGAGTGGAAATAGAAGCACTCTGCTGGACGAGGTATGTGCCCATAAGGAAGTGTTGCCTGGGGAATGTGAAGGTTAGGGGTTTGACCTTGGCTGCAGGGACCATGAGATGACAGAGATCGGGATCCTGAGAAGGGAATGAGGTAGAAAGAATCACAACCGTTGATTTGAGGAGAGCAAACTTTGGCCTTTTTGAACATTTAGCTGGGAGAATCCTATGAAATATGGAAAGAAGAGGAGTTCAGGAGAGCTGTTTGGTTGTTCTGTGAGTAGGCAAGGTTGGAAGTGGCTCTGGTAGGATCTAATTTTTTTGCCTTACTGCCATTACGCAGCAACTTGCAAAGATGTGGGTTTTGCAGATTCAGAAAAACACTATATATCCAAGCCTTTTAAATGGGAAAGTTGTTATTTCTGATTGAAAACCTTCAATATCTGCCAAGTCAGAACTTGTCTATGACCACCTTAAAGTAGTACTTCTATAAAGAGAATCATCTACTGTTCTCACTGCACAAAGACAAAGCCATTTATGGGACTTACATGAAGCTATGAGTTGACAGAAATGCATTACTTCAAATCCAGCATTATTCTTGATTTAATCTGAACACTTATGTTATTGAAAACAGTGAAGTACCTCTCAGCTCTAGCATTGGCCGCTGTTTCCATGACTCTGGCATCATCTCCCTCCTAGTCTGGAAAACAAATTGGCTGTTGATAAATTTCTGAATGCTAGAGATGGTGAAGGGTACTTCTGGATGAGTGATACTGAAATAGTGATCGAGGCAGATGCCCATGGTCTGAAGGCCAGGAACAATCTTCTGAATGCTCACCCCAGCTTGCTTCACCCTGAGCTTAAAGAGAAGATGTGGACAAGGTGTTACAATTCATAGTCTGGTTGGGTTCAGGCCAAGCAATAGCTGATCGCTGTTTGTACAAGTACTAGCGTTTGAAACAGCCACCAGCCTTGCTGTATTACACGACTTATTTATGAGCAATGTTTACATCTTACATTACCTCAAAGCTCTGATTGAGGGTCCTTCATAGCAAGGTCTTGTTATCCAAATGGTCTTCACTATTAATTGTTAATCAATTGTTAAAAAGGAAGAACAAAAGCAAAAATTCTACACTGTTACTTATTCTTGGTTATGTCTGTATAGGTCTAAAGTAATGCAGCTAAACCTACCACAGTACCACAGAAAGATGATACAAGTACATTGATTTGTAGCTGTAGGGTGATGGTGCAGGGGTAATTTTCATCATGCTTGCCAGTGATCTAGCAAAAAAAAAATGATTCAGGCTCATCAAGCTTTCATTCTTTTCCCTCATCTCACTCCTCTCTATGCAGTATCAATGTCACAGCAGCTCTGGAGAAAAGCGGAGGCTCCGTATTGTGTGTCAGGGTTGCTGTGCTATCTGCCCTCTTCCACATTGGGCAACAGTGTGAGATAATACAGGACTAAGTATGAAGAAAAGGATAGTTTACTATTTATGCTGTTACTGCAGATTACCTAGAAAGAAAGTGGATAAAGGAGACAGTAGCACATACAACATAGAAGAGTCAGAGTCAACACAGGAAATTAACTATATGGCTTAAGCAAAGTAAATGCCCTTACCATATTCCTTCCCTACCTCTTTGTCAAAAACCATATGAAAAGGAAGTCCATTGCAAAATGTTTTAGGGTCAATCCAGAGACTCTTAGGATAAACAGGATCAAATCCCTTCAGCAGTTTACCTGTAGCAGGATAAATAAGTAGTTTTTAATCTGGTTGCATCTCATAAAACTAATTAGAATCACTGTAGCACTCAAATCTGCTGGAACTCTAAATTTCAATATGAGAAGGCGGTGTAAATAAAACAGGGGTTCAGAGATACACACACTTCTGTGCTCTCGAGTTTAATACACAGATACTCACCAGCCAATTTGATTTGGTTGAGAATTTAAGATTTCACCACAAACAAACCTTAAAAAAAAAAAACCACCAACAACAAAAAGCATTGAATGTGTGACACTATGTGGAAACAATGAGAATACATGAGGAGCACAAAGATTGAAGTACCATTCTGCCTTTATTTTACTTACCTTGAGTTTTTAAAAGAGCAGTCATAATGTCTACAGAGAAGCTTATGCTGGATATATATTTTTTGTGATATATATTTTGGATATATATTTTTGGGATATACATTCAGAATAAAATAGGTAAAATAGTCTGAAGCATTCATGTAACCTGGACATCCCAATGCTCTTCTGGTAATGCACAATGATCATGCGGCTGATTTTTCAAGGCATCTCCTCCCACAAATCTGCCACCAAAAGGTGATTATTTACAGTCACTTGGGTAAATGCCATTTGGTGACAGCTGCTCAAGTCACCTAGAAGGCTTGGATGAAAAGAGAATGCCAACAAAGACTGAGAGTTCAGGCCCCAGCTCCTAGACCTGTGCTCCTACTGCTTCAGTGAGCATCAACTTACTGCTGATGCATTTATCAGCTGTGAAATTCATAACTCCTGGCACTTCCGTAGTCTGTGTAGTGCTGTTAGAACCTTGTTGTTTTTTTGATAACAGTCTTATAATTAAATTCAATTTTTAGAGTATGTTTCTTATGCAGTGCCTCTGCATTACAGGTTACACTGGGTGGTATCAGGCTCAGCTTTTCACCCCTTACAGAATCCAGACAGTGGCGTGGGGCTGAGCTGGGCTTCGATTCCTCCAGACGCATCCCAAGATCCCAGCAGGAACAGCCCTGGCAGCCGCGCTGGCTGCCTCCCGTGCAGGAGGAGCAGGAATCGCCACACGGGCAGTGGACTTCAGGTATCAGAAGGGGTAATTTGGCTTTCAGATCTTTACAGCGCTTGACAACTTTCAAAAAGATTTGCAGCTACCTGGTTAAAAAACACTCTTAACTCATCAGCTAAGACCATCTGACATGATACAGAAGTGGCAAATGTACTGCACTTACACAAAGCCACCCTGCACAGATATATAAAAGAAATGTGCTTAGGAGACAAAAGTGACACGTTCCATTTAAGTATCTGTAATTAATAAGCATGCTCTTACCATCAGGTTTTATGATTATTATACGTAACCAAAAGAAACTTGAGCAGACCACTCACCCCTTCCCAGGGCAATCATTCCTTGGATTTTTTTCCAGTGACTTTTCTTGACAGGACAGACGGGGTTTCCTCTGCCTCTAACTGTATCAGCTTTTTCAAGGACCTGCGGAATAAATTCAGGGGGAAATTCAGGCGTATTTTATTTTAGAGATATTTTAATGATAAAATGATAATATTAAAATACCTCTTTATTCAGTTGGGTTTCAATTTGTTTTTCAGACTCAGCAAGATACTGAGGCGAGGAAGAAAGTTTCTTCCTTTCTTTGTATGAAAATACAGGATTTTGAGTGACAAGGAAAACAATATGTTCTTTTTTCCCAGTTCTTTCTTCTTCTTCTGCCTGATCGACTATTTCCATTGAAATATCAATGTTAAAAAAATCCAGGGCTGCTGCACCAATGATTCCTGGAGGACAAACAGAAGACAAAATATTGCCAAGAACAAAGCTGTTCCCTTTTCATAAATTGTTCTGATACCAGTTCAGACAATTCCTAGAGAGCCCTCGATGGAGTTTCACAGTTTCAGAACTCAATATCCCTGGCGACTCGGGAAGAAAAAGGCAGCTTACTGCTACCTATGTCGTTGCTACTGCACTGCTGTAAAAAGAATATGTGAGTAGGATATATTTATTTATTTTCTTTTGTCTGATGCAAAATGCTTATTTTCACTGGGAAAAGCTCAGCAGGATATCTGAAAAGAAGTATGTTCTAGTAGTAATATCTAACTAATAAATCTACCTAATCTGATTAATTTAAAAAGTGCAGGGAAGTTTTAAGTAGGGGTTGTTTTCAGATTACAGAGTTCAGAGAAGATAACAGTCTTCTATTTAGATAGTTGTGGGAAATTTCCTCTTGCAAAAAAAGGTTTAATGAAGATGCATGATCATTCCTTTCATTTCTGCTTGGGTATTAGGCACGCTACTGGACAAGAGCAGTGACGTGAAACTCTATCTGAAAATCAATTAGTTCCATGTTTTGATAGGATTATAGAATGAGTTTTGAGAGAAGGTGAACCTTGGGCACCCTTTTAATTCAGAAGCATCTGTGAAAGAAATGCACAACTTGTACCTGTTTAACCCTTGCGCTAATACAATTGTAGCAATTGGCCAACAGCGGTTTTGCCAGACCGTGTGCACTTCAGCAAATGTCCATAGTGTGTCCGTGGTATATGTCTTCGAGTTCAACACAATTTCTATTCATTGTGATCTAAGAAGTATGAGTTCCTGAGAACTAATCGCCTGCTGGGCCCAATATACACCATGAACCTCTATTTTCCTTCCATTATATAAGTCTGTATTAGGAATCCTGCAGCAGGAACAGTCACCTCCTGGGCTGTCCAGCTGCAAACCTTAACAAAGCTGGTGGGAGCTACAAGTGGCTCAGCAGACCACTGAGCTCCGATAGCCGGATCATTGACAGCTACACTCTGCCAGGCTTCACTATCATGGCCAGTCCTCATCTGCAAGTATTTTGAAACCCGGACAAAGTGCATCTGCAAATAGATGTTTAGATTGTCTATTTACACTGTGCTACCAGCTGGTCTGTGTTCTGCATTCCGGCAGATTACCTGGGACAATGTGGCACAGCCCTCTTCTGTCTGAGTAGTAATGTAAATGCATTGATCCATCTCCGTTCTTTTCAACTCTAAAAGATGGTGCATTCATCTCCTGAGGAAAGGACAAGCAAAACCAAACCTTAAAGATCTTTTCCTGATAAAAGGAATACTGGTGAATTCAGTTTGTACAAAAGCACCCCCTATCCTAACAAAATAAACAAGCATGCATAATATGAGTAAGCTGAGATGAAATATGCTCACCGGTGAAGGAAAATTTCCTAGGCATTAAAGCCAAAGTCCTGAATAATATCTACTGCTCCAGTGCCGAGGATTACTCACAGAAACTATTTTAATAATTGTCCTAATATATAGTAGTAATTAGTTTCAGAACACAGGAGAACTTGTTATAGCCCATTTTTGTCATTATTCATCCCCATGAGAGGCTGTTCCTCGTGTTACAAAATGCTGGCAGAGTCCATCCCCAGCTGCTCAGGGATTACAGCCGAACTTGCCTGGTAAGAGAGGGCGAGGTAGCTGTGCAGCGCATCCAGGTTCTCTATGAACTCGTGGAGATTTCCGCCCAGCGTCCTCAGCATGTGGTCATAGCCAGAGCGCTTGCAAAACTCAAAGAAATACTCCCCAAACTGCCTCAGTACCACGTCAGCGGGAACGCCTGCCAAAATAAAGATATCCTCATGAACCTGAAAGGCTTGGGAGTTCTTGCAGTGCTGTCAGGTGGATTAATAGCGAATGCAGGAAACTGGGAACACTGGGAGGACATTACATGGAACCCGGGGGGCTAAAATGCGGGCTGCAGCCTCAGGCTTGGATGAGGATGGTGCCTTTTGGTGGTGCAGGGACGCTTACCTAGTATTTTGCAGGCTTTATCAATGAGCTGCATTGTAATCTCATCTTTGTAAACTTCAAAAGTCAGAAAACTGTCCTCAACTCCAGCCTGGAGCCTGCAGTAGATAAGAGAGTATTCTTGTCTGAGAGACGCTGTAAATACAACGTGCTTGGGTGACCCTACTGGCATTCTTTATGCATTTTTTGGTATTAACTCATTCCTTTAACTACTTCAAGCATGCTGTGGGAACTCACTACTTTCATTAATGGTTTAAGAGTGTTACTTTAACATATTATGGTGTTATGGTAAATATTATCACAATATGTGATGCTAGAGGGATTTGAGTATTAGTCAGTCTTCTTGTCAATTGACTTATGGCAAAGTGTGGCTCTCTATAGGGTCTCTGACCAAAAATCTGCTGAAATTTTACGTTGCTCTCTACATCTAGTATATTTAGATGCCTCGGTCTCGTTGTATACTTCATTCGGATATCTCTATCTCCTGGAAAATTCCACAGACCTTGTAAAAGAAAGATGAAATCTGAGGAGGGGATATACTTCGCTGCTTTTCTGAAGGTACCACAATGAACTGATTACAAATTGAGGGTGACATCTATTCAGCGTAATTACTTCCCAATATTGTCACCGTGAGCCAGTGAGTCTATTGTACAATTGTCTGTAAGACAAAATGTCACCCTTAATTACGTGGTATAACAAACAGAGTAATCGTGACAAATTAATATCACAAGATTGAATGTTAAAGGGTAAGAAAGTTTTGCTTTTGCCTCCCTAGGTTTTAGTAATTGCTTGTGCTATACCCCTGCAGCCATGCAGCAGGGAGAAATGATGACTCTCCACTGCTACGTTCCTGCGTCTTTTCTTTCAACAGGCTACATCCACGAGGAACACGTTACCTTAATTTTTCCCACGTTTCTTCACCGTACTTCTCAACCACCAGGGACTTCAGGCACGTATTTATAAATCCATACTGGAAAAAACAAACAAATAGACAAACAGAAACGATGCAGTAAGGTTGCAAACGCCATCCAGACGCACCCTCTTGTTGTGCTTAAGCTCCTGCGGCTGATTTTGGACTGGGAAAGGGAAAGCGCCCGCGGTGGCAGCCCCGGCCAGGGCTGTGCAGTCGCTATGGCTGGAGCTGCCCCGGCCCGCCGTGAGCGTCACACTCACCATCCCGCCGAGCGGAGCTGACGGAGCTGCCCGGAGCGGGGCCAGGCGCCGCGGCCTCCGCGCTGCCCGCCGGTGCCGTCCCTGCCGCGCGCCGCTCTTCCCGCCGGAGGATGCGCGTGTCTTGTGCGGCCGCTGCCGGAGCGCCGCGAGAAGCGGTGCCGGCGAGCGTGTCTGGAGAGCGCGTCAGCTTCCCGGTCACGTTTCCCAGCGGCCAGATGCCACACGGTGCAGCCCGGCCGAGCCTTCAGCAGGGTGACCGGGCTGGGCACCACCCGGTGCTGGACAGGATGCAGCTCGGCTTGCCCCATCCCAGCCACCGACCCTGCTAGGGACGTGGCTGAGGACAGCAGCTGGGGGAATGGTGAGAAGGGAAGGCCTCTTTCTCCAGGATTTTCTCAAAATGGCTCTCAGTAGATTAGGAACAGTAACCATGGGGTCAATAGCTGTGCCTGTTTAAGCAGGTGAGAGCTACAGGTAAAATCGGTGTTTTATTAGGCTGATTGATGCTGCTGAAAAGGACCAGGCTGTGCTCAGCCTGGTGAGAGAGGTGACCTGAGAGGCCCACTTGCCTCTGCTGTGGGATGTCTGCAGCCCTTTGGCCCGTTAGAGAAGAGAGGAGAGCAGGGGCGATGCTGGCAGGACATGGTGTTTGGGTTAGATGCAATCACCCCTTGAGTTTGGGCAGTTTGTGGAAGCAGTGGTCCCTGCTGATGAAGGCGAGTGGTCAGGCAGTGGCACACAGATATTGCTCCTTGTGGGAATGCCAGTCCCTTCCTCAGGCCGCCTGTCTGTGCTTTGGGTCAGTCCCAAGTCACTTGTCCCCGTGCCACACGCGCGGTCCCACCGCAGCCACCGCCTTCCGCAGGGGCTGCAGAGCTGGTCTGGCTCTGCTGTGTGAAGGAGGGTCCGAGCAGGATTTCCTTGGTTTCAGAGGTTCTTTTTATGCATTGCAGAAGGGCAGAGTGAGTGCAGAGGGGTAAGCTGGGACGGAGCTGTGCCTCGCTGTGAAAGGAGGAGACACCTTCAGCTGAAGTATGTTTGGGAAATCTGCAGTGGTCTTCACCTACAAACAGTTTTCTTTCTTCCCAAACCCAGTTCAGTGCCAGGTCTGACACCAGGTTGAGGACAGCATCACCTCTGGGCCATATGCGTCTGTCCCTCAGGAACTGCTAAGTGATGTCCCTAAGGGCAGGCTCGCAGCCAAGTATTGTGCTGCTAATCCTGAAAGTGTCTACACCCTTCCCAGGAACTTGTGAGCAAACCTATTTATCTACCTGCTTATGTGTCTTGTAATTCTTCTGCCTTGGTGTTGAAGGATCCATTAATTTGGGAAGGGGGTGTTGTGGCCTCGCTGGAAGACATTCATCCGTGCTGTCAAAAACAGTTGTACGGAGCGGATTTCCCCTGCCCTTTGGTTGTGCCTGGGCCTTGCTGGTAGCAAACAGCATCCTTGAGCTGTAGGGGGTTCAGCAAAATAGATGGGCTAGCAGCAAGAATCTATTCACAGGTTTTCAGTTAGAGGAGAAGAGGAAATAGGCAACAGAGCAGTCCCTACCTCCTGGTTCCAGCCTCGGAGCACGCAGCTGTAGATTCGCAGCCTGTGCCTGTAAGAACATGTTTCTTTTCACATCTTTTTCTTTCTGCTGTGTGATCATTAGCAGCAGTGAAAAGCCGCGTGTCAGTCGCCGCGGTGGAGGCACTGCTCCCCACAACGCTGAGCTGTCTGAGCAGGTCACATTCTGAACATTTCAGTCTGGAGCCCAAAATACCGTCGCAGTAACAGAATACTTGCTCCAAGTGGTTGCCAGCAGTCTCTCCTTCTGAAGACCCCTAGCACACAGTCCTTTTTAGCACACTTGCTTTAAATGTAGCCTCACATCCCTTGCTCGGATAGCATGTGTTCACATTTGTCTGGAATTAACACGCACTGTGACTTTGCAGTGACTCGAAAGGAAAATCTGTCCCGCTACTGAAGGAAACCAAAAAGGCAGTTTGATATATGTGTCTTGGTAGGCTTCCAGGCCGTCTTGCTGCCACACCATGAAGACAGCTGATGGAGAGTCTATGTAGATTAGGAATAAAAATAAACATAGAGGATGCACTGCCCTACATAGTTTGGATGGCTAAAATTTTCAAAATATATATTTAAAAACCCCAACAGTTACATTCGAATTCTTATTAAAGACCCTGCTTTAATTTAGCTGCCGTGAATGTAGACTTAACTCCAACAAAATAGTACCAGTTCAGGCATTATACTTGAGAAGGCTCTGAAAACCTGAGCTTTTGCTGGTTAACTGCAACACTGTGGAGGAGACGGAAGATTGCAACAATAGTATTTAAATCAGCTTTGCAGAATGATCAGGAAGAGCTACTGTCTCGGGTCCAAAAATGTCTATTTTGGGCACTAATTAGTAGTGCCCTTTGCCACACTGAAGGGGAGAGACTTTAAGGAAGGAATGATTTCTTCACAGAGCTGGATAGCCCTTGGCATCGTTCCCTTTCCCTGGCCTTTCTACAAACGCTGCCCGCGTAGCCCCTCTCTTCCTGTGCCCGCCTTGCTCCGGGCTCCCTCGGCGTTCCCCTTCCTCGGCACTTCCCTTCCTTGGTGCTTCCCTTCCTCAGCGCTTCCCTTCCTCGGCATTCCCTTTCCTCGGCGTTCCCCTTCCTCGGCGCTGCTCCCTCCCCAGCCGGGGCAGCGAGACCCGCATCAGCCGCGACACCCGCGCGGCCAAGGAGGGGTCTGCGTGGAACGCCTCACGCGAAGCCCTCGGGCTCGCTCCTCTGGAGATTCTCTCTCATATCAGTACTTGCAACCAAACGTGTCGGGCCTAAAATCTGTGTTTTCTATCCAGAAAATGCTCATTGCTGCATTTTGGCCTCTTGATTGCTGGTTGATAAAATTTATTCCAGTTTCAGCATCACTGTACTAAGCTACAAAGACTCATTTGTTGTGGCTGCCTGGCCCAGATGAATTTCTGGTGTAATCACAGGCAGCACAGTTATCCAGGAGACTGGGAGAATGAGGCAAAGAATGTCTAAAAAGCCCTAAGCCTCATCAGGCTATCTTTGGTGCTGTGGCATTGCACTCAGTGTTGTTCTTAGGGCTGTGTGTTTTGTTCATAATGGCACATGAAGATGTTTAATTGCTTTCTGAGTTGTTCTTCTGGAACAGTAACTCCAACCTTTGAGAAATGTGTGTTAAACAATGGAATATTTAATACTAGCCTGCAGAGGCTGTGCTGGTAAACAAGCTTGTGCTTGAGGGGCTTGCAGTATATTCTCTTCTATCCCAATTTTTGCTCTTCCCTGGCTTTGAGAGAGGGCCTTGGTGTCACCTGCACACACCTGTATGTAATGCAAGAATTCTCAAGGTCACGGTTCAAGAACTTGGGATGATTTTGCAGCACATCCCCAGCAGTGTTAAATCAACATTAACTATTCAATGCTGAAACTAGTTTTATTTAGCCTTAATATTGTAAGAAATTATTACTTGTGGAAATGTCAGTCCTCTATTGTGGCATACTAAATATCTGTGGGTTTTATTCTCACAAGATGGATTCCCATCCTGTGGGAGTTCTTAGAAGGTGGACAAGGTTTCCTTTGCCTTGGATCTTAATAACATCTGTAACAGTCAATCTCCAAATGTTTAATGAATCTCATTCAAATAATGAGAAGTTAATGCTTTTCCTTTCCTCTTGGCTGAGCTCACCCATGCACTGTGTTAACCCACCCAAGTTTCAAACCCGGTGGGCAAACCTCCCTGGGCACCCTCAGCCCGACGTGCAGCTCCTTGCTGGGTTGTCTCCTCCCGTAATCTTTTGCAGTACTATTAATTATATAGTGTATCTAGGTCTTCTTGTGCTACCAGTGCTATATGCTGGCTCTGACTTTATGGATAAACTGTAGGTTTGTAGAGCCCTGAAGCAGCAAGGCTAGCAGGTTTTTGAATGTTGAAGCAAGTCTGAAGAGTTAGAGGAAGGTTCTGCGGAGGAAAATCAGAGACTAGTAAAGTGAAAGGAAATGCTGTGGGAAAAGGAAGGTTGTAAAAAAAACCCTAAACGCCTGGCTCCTTGTCCCGCGCACACCAGGGTGATTTTAAGAGCACGATGGGATGGAGACTCCAATTCCTCCTGTAAAGAAAATTCCCAAGGCTGTGGGAAGTTTGGGGTGCCTGTCCGTTGTTATCGCAGGCCCGGTGGTTCCTGGGGCTCTGCAAGGACCGAGGCTGGAGGCAGAACCCAGGTGCCCTGCCCGGCTCTGACGGGGCGGGTGGAGGCTCTGAAACGTGGGCACGGCCCGGCCTGGCAGCGGCGGTGCCGGGCTCTGTGTCCGCACCCGCGACCTCCCTCCTCAGCTCCCTTTGGAAACAGAGCTGTCGGCAGCGATCCAAGCAGCACCTGCCTCGCCAGCCCGCGGTCCGTTCCGGCATGGAAGGCGTCTGCTCTCCTGGATAACCCAAAAACCTGTGCAGATGCCCTAACCATTCATCCCATTGATGAACAGCTATGACAAGCGCAGCCTGGGTGACACGTAGAGGAGAGCAGCGAGGGGCACGTGTGAAGGAGGAAACGCACTGCGATACAAATTGTGCCTTGGCACAGCACCGCCTTCTAAGGTGCTATTTGTGAATAGCATCTCTCACCCGCGTTACGTGTTCCTTTTGGAAAACGTAGATGCAGTGGGATGTAGGGAAAATGATACAGCGTGTAACTCCAGAGTTCTTTGTCATCAGGTTATATTGTTTGTTTTTCAGCAGGGGGAAAAAAAAAAATACAGACTTAAAACCGGAGAGATGGGAGCTTATAATTGAGAAGCAGAACCATTAGGCAGCTAATTGAAAGGAGACTAGCTCCGACTTGTGCAGCTCTTCTGTCCCAACAGCTCGGTGATGGTGTAACGCCTTGAAAACAATAGCAATCCTGCTGTCCGGTAACATGTATGGGCTAGCTATTGTAATCTCCACTGCAGCTGAAAACACGGAGGCAGCAGGAGCAGCGCAGGCATTGCCAGCCCTGACTCGCAATGGGAGCTCCTACAAGGTTGCCCTTCCAAAGGGTCGCCTGGTCAGATGGCAGATTCTGGAGCTGTGTTGGCCTTCACTGCTTACAGCTTGTATAGGCTGATATCCTTAGTTCCATAGCTCAGTTCCTGCACTCTGGGATAAGTGGTGGGAACAGCAATGGAATATTCCGGTGCCAAAACATCTCCCGTCCCTGCATAGCAAGATGGCTCCTGCAGTTGTGCAGGTTGCCCTAGCATTACACTGTTTTGACAAGGACTTTTTATTAGATAACTATCTGGAGCCACAGTCCCACGTGCAGAGGGTGGTTCGCTCCACCTTCTTCATTGCACATATTTCCTTGCACAATGCCTTAACAAGGGGAAAATGATGTAGAGCTGTTGGGGCAGCTATCCAGCACCAGCTAACTTTGCTGTCAAAGTAATAGTGAAGAATCCTTCAAATCTGTACATGTCACCAAAATGTAATTAAGGTGCAGGATTACCCAACAGAGTTCTTGATTCATAGAACTAGCACTGATGAACACCATAAAAGTAATGGATTTTATTGGGTAATCTGTGTTTGTGAATGCACAATCCCTCAAACCAAGGCATTCTTGTAGGCCTGAGAAATCCCTGAAAAACAATTTCTGCCCTTGCCACGAGTCTTCAGTAAAACACAGCAAAATCCTCTGCATTTCACCCAATAACATAATGCCAAGGAGAAATGACTGTGAGTAAAACCCTGCCCTAATGATCAAATCCTATCAATTCAAACTAAACATCCTTTTTTCTTCTGTCTGCAGGGATGGGAGCATGGATGAAGCTCCGTCAGCAGTGACTGTACTGAAGCAATATGCCCATTTGATGGCTCGGCACAGGCTCTCCACCTGCAGCTCCTGCACTCTGGTGCATTTCGTGTCCAAGGTCTGAAAGGTCTGTTAAGTTTCAATTGCATGTTTCACTTTCAAATTTAAAAGACCTCCATAAGATGCATGTTCAAAATACGTATGGAATTATGAATGATGAGGTAGACCTCGAGCTATATGCTATTGTTAGGCAAAGTAAAACTTTCTCCTGATATCCTTAAGAGTGTGTGTGTATATATATAATATATTTATATTTTTTATATATATGTATTTACACTTCAGAAGAACACCTGGCACAAACGATGACCTTAGAGCAGTGAGCCACGTTGCCTTGTTTAGGGCCATATTCAGCACTTTAACAGTCCCCAAGTGCTCCATATTTAGGACAACTGCACACAGGAGGGGCAAATAAAAGAAGTCTGTGAGAAGAGTTTTGAATATCCTAAAATCATTTCATAAGCTAATGCTAACACATGTAAAAAGTCTCATAGTCATGTAAAGGGCTGATTACTTTGGTGTGGATTTCTAGGCAGGGAAGTTTGGCTTGCTTTGGGTATGAGTGTCTAGGAGAGAAAGGAAAAGTGGAATGAGGGGTG
Organism: Eudromia elegans; assembly: GCA_003342815.1. Lineage (NCBI taxonomy): Eukaryota > Metazoa > Chordata > Aves > Tinamiformes > Tinamidae > Eudromia > Eudromia elegans. The sequence continues at coordinate 2,788,668 of PTEX01000002.1, read as the reverse complement.
AAGACACATCCTGTACCAGAAGGAAGGAGGCAAGTTTCCTCTCCGCCACCTTCCCTACGCTGACTTTGCAGTAGGAATCAGTTGATAGCAGGGTCTGAGCATTGCACGGGCAGTGGGCACAGGGCGGAGGCAGCACAGCAGGCACGTGCAGCGCCGGGGCAGAGATGTGCAAGCATGAAGAACAAGAGAGCCACCACGTCCTGCCAAGCTTGGAAGCAAATCATTTCCTAGGATAGGTTCATGAGCTATCCTATAATGTTTAATAGGAGATCTATGGTCATACAGTGTGGTTCATTTCACTCTATGGGTTTGCAGCTATTTAGCCTCTTCAAAACATACTGGCTGCCTAGTGAGTTTTCTAGGAGTTTGGCAGGTGTGCAGAGCTTGACATCAATGTTCATCTCTCTGGATACTCTCCTAGCAATGCTAAAAAGTGACTTGGAAATAGTCATCTCATGTAGCATTTCTTCTCATTGGCATCTATACAGGTTTTCTGTATGTAGCTACTATACATCACTCTGCATGTAGGCTAGTGCTGTATTTTATAGGGGCCCTAGTGTACATATTACATAACAGCACGCTTCTTCTATCTGATGTATCAGCTATAGGTGATACAGAGCTTCAGTAAATGTCTTTCAGTAATTTCTCCCCCATTCAGAAGTGAGTTGGCTTATTTATTTTATATATATGTCCACAGTGAAGAACTGCTTGCAATGTTATTAAGAACATGAAAAATATTCAAATAAGGGTTTTTTTGTAGTTGTTGTCACATTTTACAAATCCAGAGACTAAAAGAAAAAAGAAAAAAAAAAATCTAAGCTGCTGTCCCTGAGTGAAAATCTATGATAAAATCATTAGCCTTTTAACGGAGCTTGAAGTGCTTTAGCTGTATTTCTCTGGAGGCAACTGGGCCAGTATTAGCCTGATTAATGGGGGTTATGAAATAACTTTTAGGACTTTCCTCTCTGAAAAATCTTCCCAGCTCCTAATACTCCATCTGGCCCAGAGATGGTGTGAGGGAGGGGAATATCTTCATGGGTCTTTGTGAAGTGTTCAAAACGCAGATTCTTTTAGTAAAATTAGTGTATATAAATCTTGGGTACCTTTCCAGGCACTCGCTTAAACTTGACTATATACTGAGCACTAGGTGTGAAAGAAATACACATCTTTCCTTAAAGCCAACTAGAAAAGGATTTTTGTGTGTTTAATTTAGAAATTGGCGTTCTGCCCCTGGCTTTTCGGGTTGTTAATAGCAGGCAGGTTCAAACTGCCAGGCCCTGAGAACCGCTACAGGCAGCGAGTACACAAGAGGGAAGGATTTACACCTTTCCATTGAGCTGACACGGCCTCCTTTGGCAGACGGCCTCGCTGGCCTCCCTGCCTGTAGGAAATCTGCAAGGCAAGCGAGGTTTGCTGGGTTCTTGTCCGGTGGCCAGGAGTGGCTGAACTTTGATAGCATTCCAACAACAAAACAGCTCTTGAACAGAGCAAAAATTGCCCCTGTTGTTTTCAAAAGACCTTGGGACCATCTAGGAATTTACTTGTTTTTCTTTTCACAAGCAGCCTAGTACTTATGACAGAGTTTCCACTTAACATCCAAGCTGCATGCTTTTCATTAATGTGAATTTACTAAATGCCTCTGCTGCTGAGATGCCTATTTGGCTTATAATAAAATTGGAAATTTTGAGGAGACGTCTTGGATGCCTTTAGCTAGGATGAATTCAAACCCTGGGAAGTTAATTAAGAGTTATCTTAATGGCATCTGGCTTGAAGGCATGTTCATGAAAGCACGCCGATCTTTTCTTGGGGAACTTTGGGCACCTTGGCCAGAAATGATATCCCAAAAGACAGGAGGGAACAGGGCTGTGTGTCCACGAGCCCGGTCTGCACGGCACGGGCTGGAGACCACCTGCAACGTCTGGCAGCTCGGGCAGGACTTGGCTGTCCTTGGGGCAGTGCTGGGCGCTGAGGCCCGTGCGGGCGAAGGCTGCTCAGAGCCGGGGTGCTGAACGCAAAAGGTGAAATGGCCGGCGCTTGGAAACTGCCCGAATATTATGGCTGTTCTGTCATTCTTCATTGCTGCTTTGCTTGCTTATGCCAAGGTCCTAAAACCAGCAGAAAGCAACGGAGCAGCCAGTATAAGTGAATTTGCCTTGCGGGTCCAAAAAGGTTCCTGGTGATGCCATGTGCCTCTCTCTAACTGCTGTAACATCTGCACAAGATGAACCGAAGAAGCGGGGGAAGGTAATTTTAAGCAAATAATTTGCAGGATGGTTTATTTCTCAGCTCCCAGCTAAATGTGGCAGGTTCATATTGAACTGCAAAGAAGAAAATCATGTTCCAGAAATAATTCCTTTTGTCTGTATTAAATTACTATTACTATGCTCTCTCTGTATTGAAATAGAAATATAGCACAAATTCACATTTTTTTTTTAACACTAATGGTAAATGTATTGCTTTTTCAAAATACCGAATATCTCGGGCATGCACAATACTTTTTTTCTTTTTTTGAGAGTGCTAAGGGCAATGTAATTCTTTTGGGAATGTTTTTGGCTTGTGCTGCATAGGTAGAAGCTGCAAACTCTCTAAAAGCCTTTCAAATTGAGGTAGTGATTTTAATAATCACATGAATAAAACATTCTCTAGACAGGTACCTGGAGCCAAATCAGCCTTGAGATCTGGCCACTACAGTTTTTAATCCTCAGTACAGTTTTTAATTTAAAGAATTTGGGTCAGAAACACTAAGAAATATGATTGTATCACCTGGAAAAGCTGTTGTTGTTTGTTCAAATACTTTCTTTCATCGGCAGAGTTGGCATGTATAAACTATACTGCTAACAGTGAACTGTGGTTAATAATCACTGCATAGATAGAAATAGTAGAAAGATTTAGCCCTACAAGTGATCCTCCCATGATGGCCAAATGCTCTAGTGTGGACACAATTTTTGTTCTGCTGTATGGAGCTCTTCGTGCTTCAATGACTTTATTTTTTTCTTCACCCTTTGCCTTTTAATGTCCTGAGAGACTTTTGCAATTTCAGCCTTTAAAGAGCTGTCAGCTCATCAGGTTGAGTCCAGTGGAGAACGGGATCCTTTACCAGACCTATCCGTGTCCGGACGGATCACCTGGGCCCCCACGCGCCGTGGTGCAAAGGCTGCAGTGCAGGCTCAGGAATTGGAGGTGCCGAGCGCCCAGCTGACTTTGCGCTCTCAAGGACGAGGACTTTTCCACGCGAGCTTGGCTGCTATGCAGCAGGGCTGACTCTGCGGCCGCTGGGGAGCGATGTCAAACAGCTGGATGTCAGTCACCTCGTAAAGTCGCCGCGGTTTCTCCAGAAAGCACCTGACCCCGGCCCCAGAATTAGCTGCCTTGCCACTCACGGCTTTTGTCGTATTTATCTTTCCTTCTACAGCACCAAAAAGGACCTGGAAAGCATGCAAACAACCCCTGACCACAGGCTTCTCCTGCGTAGAAGGAGCTTTGCAAACAACACGTATATTTTACGAGGAGAAAATTCCCGTGAGGGAACTTCCCTGATCACCCTTGGCCTGACCGTGGAAGGGGAGCAGCCGCCCGGCTGCCGAGGCACGCTGACTCATCCCTGTCCCTGCGCTCGCGTGCAACGGCCAAGCAGCTGGGGCAGGAAGGCGCGAAACAGCCGCAGACGAAGCCAGTGCTACGAGCGCGGCGAGTGTGACGAGAGCGCGGCACGCTGCGCATCCGCCCCGCTCCAAAGCAAACCCCGCGGCTCCGAAGGAACGGCCCGGGCACTGAGACACGAGCTCCTGTCCGGCCAGCACCTGGACACTGTGCTGGACGTGCACATCTGTCCCAGCCCGCGCGGGGCGCAGCGCTGCAGGGCGGCACGCGAACCCTACCGAATGGGCAACGTGTCTTTTCTGACCTAAATGACTAATATTTATTTAACTTAACTCTGTTTTCCCACAAAGGTACTTTACATGCTAACATTAAGTCACCTCTGACCTGTTGGTGTGTTTGTATAGAATGGTTTTTTAAAAAAATTGAATTTTTGAGTCTTTAGAACTTAGAAATGATTTATGTAATACAGCCGCAAACCCCTGACTTTCACTGGGGCTTGTGCACAGTATTTTCTCCCTCAGCTTGTAACAGAAACTTTTTTTTTTCTGAACATTTGCTGCAAATGTTTTGAAGCAACTGCCTCTGTTATGTGCTGTTACGTGACACACGGTGCACACGGTTGTTGGCCTCTAAGGGCAGATTTTCATTATGTGGTTGGAAAAATTTCTGAACCTGAACCATTCCGCACCACTGCAGCTTTCACCGCTGTTTGCAGCTGATGAGGTTCTTTTTTTATATTTTTATTTACTTATTTTTTGTAATGAGAATCTGGTAAAGTGGTCTGTGAATATCTCTGCTTGCCACCATGGCAGTGGTCTTACAGCTAGGGGACGGCGCTGTCACCTAAGAGTCTATGGCTCCTCAATGTGATCGCTTCCTCCGTTATGGAGGCTGTGAGGACACGGGTGTTCTTACAGTTGTGTCAAACTACTGCGGCCTTTCTGTTCTGTTCTCTTCTGTAGGGCAAAAAAGCAAGTGACCGTTCGGAGCTTCCTGCAACCGCTGCTGTAAGGGAAGCTGCAGGCACCAAATGGCTTGGTGTTTTGCAGGCAATATTGTGCAAGATGACAGTCACAGCAAGCGTTGCAGATGAGAGTTGGCACTTGGAGGGAGACTAGACTTACTCTGTTAGGGATGTCACGTCGTATTCCAGCAGCGCCGAAGTGGGTCAGGTGCTGAGAGGGAAGCCAGTGCTGGTCGGACAGCATTAGCTATGTGCATTGGCTGGTTAGACCTGTTTTTGAAATGTGCCACTACATGACGCGCTCATTAGAGCAACCTCCCGATCTCTGTGCCGGTCCTCGGGACACCGAGCACGAAGAGCCACCCGAGTGGGCATGGAGCCTGTGGCACAGGCGGAGGTGGCACGGGGGACCGGGACGGCTGGCGGGGCTGGAGGCCACACACCAGCCTAGGGCTCCTGGGTGCAGCACGGGCTGGGGCTGTTAACTTCACTCATTGGGGAGTGAAAAAGAGCGGACAGGGCCTCAACCTGATCTCTTCTTCCTGCGTGCATGGGCACTTGAAAGTATTTTTTGACTGTTTTAATATTCAAACTGTTAAACAGCTGAGATTGCCATGTCTCAGCCTTTACTCTATTTGTGGTGACATTTAAATGCACAAGAATTCAAATTGAGAGACAGCCCAAGCAAATGTTATAAGCAAAGAGTTTCGCCGAGGGAACCAGACGGTAACTTCACCCGGCCTGTTTTCCTGCTGTGCTCCGCAGGGTGAGCGCTCTGGCCCAGGACTAGAGGGGCTCGCGGGTGGTACCGCTGCCAGCGCCAGCACCCCCGGGCCTCTCAGCCACCCTCACGGGGCAAAATGGAAAACAAACAGAAA